>JAJEJO010001157.1:0-22949 GCA_020662805.1 Glaucomys volans | reverse complement strand
GAAAGAAAGAAAGAGAGAGAGAAAGAGAGAGAGAAAATAAATAGCACTGTGCAAATGTGTTTTACGGGAGGGAGCTCTCTGCACACCAAGTGTTTGTGAAGCAATGTTTCACCCAAATTTCCCAGTGCCTGGATGCATTTCTTCATTTCCACAAGGCGTTTTAAGTCTAATTCATTCTCCTGTGGTCAGAAGCCACGTGCAGTTGAACCCAGAGCACGGTCAACTTGATCAGACTCTGGCACATGCTTTCAACGAGGGACTCAACAAGTCATCCAGGGATGGGCAGCAGCCTGAGCAGCTCCTAAGCTTGTACCAAAAGCACTAGTCCCTTTATTCATTCTGCTCCATGATTTGGGGGAAATTAATCCCAAGCCCAATACATGTTCCATCTCACATGGGTCAACCGAGGCTCAGAGGAGCCAACTAGCTCACCTGAGTTCCAGCTCCTGCTTCATCACCAATTCTGAGCAGGATTTTAAAGAATTATCAGTTTTGCTGTCCCCAATTTACCACCTTACGAATTCCAATTCTGGCCCATTCAGGAATTGGCGATAATTCCCATTTTCTTTCACTTCCTAAGAGATTCTAATTCCAAACAGAATTGATACACCACAAATTAGGATTTGTTTTGCTCTGATTTTAGAGGGTTGCAAAGGGACTTCTTTTAATTGAAAAGTTTCCCTGCTATTGCTTTATCACAGCTTAGTTAAAAAGTACAAAAAAAGGGATTACTAGGCTCCTAAAAGTAGTGAAACCATAAAGCAAATTAAATAGGTGTTTACTGCCAGTCTGGAACAAATGGCACTCTTCATAGGCAGACGGCTATTAGCTAGAACGCCTTGAGCCTCTTTAACATGTGTCTTGGGGCCACTGCAACCTCAACCAAAAAAAATCCCATTTCCTGAATGGGCTACGTAAATCTAAGAATCTGACAATTCTGCACATGACCAAGTGTCAGAACCCCACAGGCAGCACCTGGGAGCCACAAGTGGAGCCTGCAAGGGGAAGCCCTGCTGGGGGACCTTATGGAGAGCGCATGGCAGCCTGGCACTTTCCCCCACGCCTCCCTCCAGTGTCCCATGTCCAGTGGGATGGCCTGGTCCTCCTAGCTCTACAGCTTAACGTACTGCTGAAGAAGTGAGTGCACCACCCCCAGCATTCTGAGGAGGAGGTGGCCTGTCCTTGGCAGTTCTGACAAATCCTTTTGCTTTCCTCATCAGACAGGCTGTCACCAACACCACCACCTCCCATCTGCCACAGCAGGAGGACCCACAGCCACAGTGATTTACTGGGTGGGAAGAGAAACACCTGCAACATTCACAAAGCAGCATTTCCCGCCCTTTGCAATACTTAGATCAGCAGCAGAGTGTGGGAGCCAAGACCAGGAAACACCTCCAGAGGACGACTTCTTCAAATGCACCTCCTGCAGGACCCTGCAGGTTGTGTAAAAGGCACTGCATTTGAACAGACCCAGTGCCCACTGCCCCGCTTAGCTAAGGGTGGCCCATCCCACTTACTGTGCACAGGAGCCCTTGAACCCCATCCACTCGAGCCAAACCCCACTCTGGTAAACCCCACCCCGTGCATCACAGTCCTGTCCACAGGTGTAGCTAGAAACGCCCTGTGTGTACTCTTACAAGCAGTTCCTGTTTCCATCTCCTTCACACCTAAGTCTGGCAAACAGTGGCTATTAAATTTATTTTATGACCAATTCAAATAGGTGAAACACACGTCATCTCTGAATCAAAGGCAGACTGCTCACGTAACAAACATCCTATTGCCCAGGTACACGCCAAGATTGAGTATGAGCAGGGCCATGTGGGTGGTTTAATTCTTGACACAAGCTTTTATGTTTTCACTGCTTTCAAAGCACCTTCTGATCATCGCAGATTCCCACAGTACTCCAACTATTTCCCAAAGCCCCTGACTTGTAACTATAAACTAATCACTGCAAAGGGTAGGACCATACACAGAAGGAGCAGCCTTGTCCAAATTGTCAGACACAAAAGCAGATAGTCTTCTACTTCCTGCAGGTTTGACCTGAAAGTCTTTTAATCAGTCTCATCTACCCAATATCAGCACCACTGAGTCTCTGGAGCTTGAGAAACAGGAACACAGAAACCAGTTTCCAAATACTTACATTTCCACTTCAAGAATCATTTCCTAAAATCTAGAAATGAAACTCCCCAAGAAAGGGAGGAGCATGGGCCAAAATGTATTCAACCATTAATGAGGATCAACATGTAGTATTAGCAATTCAAAGACTAAGAGCAATTATTTACAGACCTCTGGGGAGCAAGGGGGAACAGTAAAACTGGATGGCTAGGTTAGATATATAATAGGCTAATGTCCTATAGGGTCCTGGAATCCTCAAGGTTTTCTTCTCTATGAGCAGAAATTTGAATTTCCACCAGACAAATCCACAAGTTGACATAACTTCACAACATCTGGGCTGTTAGTTAACATAGGAGCCAAAGTCCATTTCCCTAGGTGATGATAAAACCCTGTTGGACAACACTCCAACATGACTTTGAAAGGCCTGCTACCCTCCCTTCAACCCATTTTTGAACAGCTCTGACCACACTGCAGCAAGAAATATGCCCTGACAGATCCCTAACTTTAGCTTGAGACCCTTTTAGTCTTGAAAGTAGAAACATGTATCTTAGGGAACAGAAGCACCTTGTGGAACCACTGGTAGAACAGCTGTATTCCATGTCCTAGATTCAGGGTGGGCAGACGCAGGAGGTCTTTGACAGTTGGGACCCCCAGCACAACATGAAGTACAGCTTTTCCCTTGTTGGCCAGAACATGAGCCCCTGAACCCCAAGATGCCATTGTGCACAGTCACCATCCAGAAGCCAACACGGCATAAGGGAGCCCACATGCCAGAGGGGCCAGATAGCAGGCCCGGCCCAAGAGGCTGGCAATGAGCAAAGAGGCCTCCACTTCATTCCAGACTCTGCAGCTGGGGCTCCTGATGTTTAGAAGCAGAAACACACCCCAACGTCCCTGTGTGAATTCCAGACCCACACAATCTGCAAGCATAAAATAAGGGCTTCCTGCCACAAGGGTCTGGGCTGCTTTGCTGCCTATTTGCAATTGGGGCTCAAGCTCCAGCCTCCCTACTGCTTCCACCCACCCAGGCGCAACCCTCTATGCTATTTAGACAAAAATTACCCCCAAGTCATGTTTAAATCTTGATAAATTTGCTAAACATGGTACAATTATGAAGAGGAGGAATGGAAATGGTGGGTGAAGGTCACCTGCGCTTCTGACAGCTTTCGAGGGTCTCAGGAGGACTACACACCACATGGTCCGGAGCCAAGGACAAGAACCACTGTTTCATTTCCACGCGAATCAGCTCACAACTGCCTCCCTGTCAGAAGGCCGTGTGCACGTGGGTCCTGCTCCCACACACAGCACTGCATGCTGGAACCCAGGTACTGGCCAACAGCAGTCCTGGTCACAACACAATTGATGAAGATGTCCCAGACCAGGGGACAAGGTGCCAGAGAGCAACAAGCATAAGCCCTGGGCACGGGCCACAAAATCACCTCACCTACAGGGCTGGAGAGGCCAGATGGGGAAGGGAAGAGCACCAGGGGAGAGCCACTGCCCAAAAATCCCAAGCCAAGCAGAGCAGCGTTGGCATTCACGTCCCTCCTGGGCGGATTCCCTGTGCTCAGGAGTCCATGCTCCATGTTGATGGAAGGAACTGTACTAATGGTCCCCGATTTTCTTATTGTCTATATGAAGAGCTTTAGAAGCCACTTCGGTCCTCAGGAATGGGGGCTGTGCTTGGCTTTTTCCTTTCAAACACCTCATCTCTTAGGGAGGAAAAAGATCAATAGAGAAATCAAATAAAGGCCATAAAATACATTCATCAATTTAAACATTAAAATTTCATAACACTTTAAATTGAAGATGAGTTAAGTCACATCCCAAACCTCTGAAAGCCCTGTAGCCTCGGCCCGGAGGGGAGGGAGGAAGGGGAGGAGCATACACAAAAGGCCCTCCTGTAATTGCCTGGTCTGAATAATGGCTTAGACGTCCAAGCTGAAGCACAAAGTCCAATCAAAAGCTGCCCTCCCGTGCAGCTGTCCTCTGCCCAAAGAGGGGAGGCTATGTGACAGCTCAGGGCAAGAGGAGGGAAGGAGGTGAGAGGAAGGAGGCAGGCTGGGGCAGGGCTCTGTGGGTCACCTAGCAACCAGGCAAGGCGCTGCGGGAGGTGCCAGCCCCTTCTCACCCACATTTGCCACACAGCGCACAGCACCAAGCCAAGGGAAAGGAGGACACAACATTCTCACCCAGAAAAGTAGTGGGCTTCACCTGTAGGATGCCAGACGCAGCCAAGAGCAAGAGCAGCCAGAACACAGCGCTCGGGGCACTGTGAGAGCGGAGTACTCAACACTCCATTCTCAGATTCTTTCTAGTACCAAATGGCAGAAAAGTCAAATGACAGTGAACGGGATCCCAAAGGCGATCTATGTTCAAGTGCATCGCTCCTTAAGAAGTCTGATCATTTAACTGATGTCTTGGGTGCTGGGACAGAGACCCTCAACCTTCTCTCCACACCTGGTTGGGTGGCAATGTGTTCCTGTAAACAAAGACAGGCAGCTGACTGGGTTTGTGCCAGGGCACTAGGAGATGGGGGAGAGCAGAACGTGCTGCCTGATCCTCACTGCCACCTGGCTACAGGAAGGACCGAAGCCAGCAGGGTGGCCCTCAAGAGCCTGGTGACTCTAGATGACCCATCAACCTGGCCCAAGGAGTCATATCACAACACCTAACCCTGGAGGCATGTGGGGGTTTATCACCACATAATACATCATAAGTACCAGCAGGTCCAGGGCTGACAACACACTGGCCTGCAGGGGATTGTGATGTCCACATGGAAACCCGCCATGACAAGCAGTGATAAGAGTGGTACAGAACAGCGCCCTATAAGACATGGCCACCTGCCATGATGGGGCTCTCTACTCAGAACCCCACAGGCTCCTTTCATGGCTCCCCACAACACCGTTTCTGCTAAGACTCTTCCTCCAAGACAAGACATGGCGACCTGCCACGATGGGGCTCTCTACTCAGGACCCCACAGGCTCCTTTCACAGCTCCCCACAACACCGTTTCTGCTAAGACTCTTCCTCCAAGTATTGTGCTGCAGACAGACGACACGGCCTTGCCAGCTCACCTGACACAGCACAGCCCTGGTGAGCTGCTTCAGGAAAGAAGGGAAATGCAGGCCTTCAGAAGGTAAGTGATGCAGGTACACACGGCTGTGGCCTCCAGTCTTGGTAACCGCCGCAGGAGCACGAGGTGGGCAAGTAGGGAACCACCTTCTCTTAGGACTTACAGTGTGACCCACACCGTCTTGGAGGAATAGTTTCTGAAGACCTGTAGATAAACTATGTTCACTAAACAGCATGTGAATGCCTTGCAGGTGCTTTTACTTTTAATAATCCCAGAGTATATAATTCTATAAAGCCCAGAATCACAGTCATAATCCAGGAAATCATGGCTCAGGCAATGTGATCATGCACATTCTAAACCGACAGCTGACTGCAGTGGAGCTGGTAAAGATCAAGGGTAATTTACAGACGAGGTCTAGATAGCCAGATCCTCTAAACCAGCAATTGCCCAGCTCCAGAGCTTAACCAAACATCTCTGCCAGGTTCACCATGGGAAGAATATCATCCAAAATGGAGGAATATGGCTTAAATTTGTTCAGTCTAAATTATAACACTAACTGGAAATGACCAAAAATGAAAACTTCTGGCTATCAAGAAGTGAACTTTATCTACACTTAAATGCTTTTGATCACCATTTTAAAGTGTGAAGATGGGGGCGGGGGAGGGGGTGGCGGTTATAACAGAGGCAAAGGCTCAGCCCAGAAACAAAGCCTCTTCAAGTGTCCCTACAGAACTAGGAAATTAGGCCCTCAAAGCAGAGGCAGGAAAAGAGAAAAAACAAGGACATCTCAAATGATCCTTGCTACTGTAGGAGTGGGTGTGCTACTATGCACTCTACCAGAGATTAAGGCCCACAGCCATGCAGCACTGGAGTTCACATGGACCCTTCTTCCATCTTGCATTCAATTCCTTCTAAGACTCTCGCTAAATAACTCAAAATCTCTCTGGGAGAGAAAGAATTAAGTTGTGCTAAAGCCTCAACAGGTTAAAAAAAAAAAAAATCCTCAAAAGCCAAGGACAGTGATCCATGCTGTTATAGTCACAACTCCGAATTCTGTTTCAGGGTGACCTGAACAGGCACGAGATTTGCAGCGAGAATGCCTGGGATGCGTGATGCCCAGCGTGAAGGGGCTCAATGGTCTCCAGAGGGCACATCTTATTCTAAGTCTGCTCTAGGGCCTGCTGGAGGGCTTCCCTGGGACCAGGACCCTCACAGACATCCCTCTGCTAATTCAACTAAGCCCCATGGGACTCAGAATCCCGTGAACTGTGCCCAAGCAAGCTGCCAAACGGACAATCCCAGCCAGCCACCCACAGGCGACCCAGGAGCTCCGTGCTAAGAGCTACAGTGCATTTCCTTTAATGGCTCTTAAAATACTGTTTAAAAACTAGAATCCAGAAACCTTGTTCCTATTTACATAATCTTTGGTAAACAGGTTTTTGTAAGAAAATTTTCTGTGGAAGACTGTTTCAGGAGCCCTGATCCAATACAAGCTATGGGCCATGCACACGGAACATCTGTATTTACCCCACTCGACTCCCAGTCCCAAGGAACATTCCGGATCTCAAAAGAATAAGGTCTCGTCCATTAATCATTAAGCGTCGGTGCTGGCTCACAAACTATACAATGCCGACTTAAAGCAGAAAAGGAAAACAGCCACTTAGTGCTGGGAGCATGAGTGCCAAGGCCAGGCTGCCCAGGCTCTATCAACAGTGTGACGTGGGTCCCAAACTCTGCTTTAAGGTCCTCATCAGAAGAATGGGGTCAACAGGAAACACCTCATGGGACTGCACAGGAACAACGCACAGGGTGGGGTGTCAATGCTAACTAACCTGTGTGCTCACAAACCCTAATATGATAGCCCTGCATGAGCTCGGTCAAGTTTCTACCAAAAATCCAAAAATCACAGAAACTGAACAATGTCATAAATATCATTGATCCTGAATATCTCTAGGACACTGAACAATAAGAGCTAGTTGTCATGTGTAGCTGACCCTGCCTTGGGAGAACCCCTGGCCCTCAAGCCTCCTCCTCACGAGCCCCATTCACATAGAGTGAAGATGGATTAAGAACCAGGACTCAGTTTGAGAATTCAAACCCACAGAAATTAAGTGTAATCAGACCTGTGCTACTCAAACATTAAGGAGGAGTCCAGTCACCAGCAATCTTGTTAAATAAAGGTTCCATCTCTGAGGGTCTCCAGAGGTGCTCACAAGAGGACCCAAGGCTGTGCAATTCTAACAAGCTCCTGCTGATGCTGGCGTTGGGCAAGGAGAGGTGTCAAAAGAAAGGTCAGGCAGAACTCAAACTGAATTCAGTGTTGCAGGAAGCAGCTGCCACAGCTCAGGACTTCCAGAGAAATCTATGCCAAAATCCCTCTCAGGATGGGTGCAATTATGGAGAGGCAAGACAATCCTACCAGGAAACAAAAATCAAGCTGGGGGGAGGGGAGGGTTGCAGCAAAACAACCTTCTCCACTGCCAAGGAAGTGGTCAACACGCCGATCATGAGACTGTCTGTTCTCAAGCCTCAAATGCCTCCAGCTGCTGGCCTGCAGCGCTGAGCACTTGGCCTCCTTATCAAGTGGGCCAGCACCCAGACTGCCCCGAGAGTCCACGTGGTCCTCCCAGCCCTAGGCTCCTGACCAGATTCCCTGGCTCAGACTGAGCAGTAGCTCACACTCCAGACCACAGTACCAGCTGCATCCTTCAAAGACGCCACGCTATACCAGCACCCACGGCTTTAAGTTACCACTGCAGCCAAAGATGAAGACAAAAACCAACAAGAAACCATCAAGGACACCTCCCCGTCCCCGCAAAAGCACTTCAGGATGACTTTCCCTGCAACTATTGGTATTGTTTAAAGAGATTTTCTCAAGTAAGCTTTCATTATGCTATCTTACTATTCTAAAACTCTGAAGAAATTAAAAATCCCAATTCCAGTTTTATATCGTGTCTTTTCACTTTTCAATGGATTTTACATATTTTGGCAGATGGGGGGGGTGGGCGCACATTGCTTGGCAGCCCTTCCTATAACCAATGCCCAAACGAACCCAGCTCCTTCCCAAACAGCATTTACCATCACATTCAGAGCATCTACAGAGACCAGAGCTAACAATTTTCTATAAAATCTCACTATCAAAATTGTGAGCCTTATGTTTTGTTTAAACTGCCAGAGTAATATATATATTATATATTACATATTATAGAATATTATATATAATATGTATGTAATATATATGTATATATATGTGTGTGTGTATATATATATACATATATATGTATATATATATATATAAATTAGAGTCAAAAAGCTAAAGTCATTTCATGGCTTGGGTCCTACAACATAAAGGCTACAGACCAGAGAGATCACTGAGCCCATCAATCATGAGGTCAGAACAAGAACAAAAGATTTATTTCACTAAGCACTATATTCTCTAATGACATCCATTTACCAGCAAATGCCATAATTTCATTCTTCAAGCTGAGTTACTTATATATATGTATGTATGTATGTATATGTGTATATAGAGCCATACACAAACACACACACACACACACACACACACACACACACACAAATTTTCTTTATTCATCTGTTGAAGGACACCGAGGTTGATTCCACAGTTTAGCTATTGTGAGCTGAGCTCCTATAAACATTGATGTGGCTGCATTACTATAGAATGCTGATTTTAAGTCGTCTGGGTTTAAACTGGGGAGTGGGAGAGCTAGGTCAAATGCTGGTTCATTTTCTCTGATATGTGGATGCTAATTCACAATAAGGGGAGGGATAGGGAAGAATAGTTACTTTATATTAGGTACAAGGGAGTGAAGGGAGGGGAAGGGGTATGGGGGTAGGAAGGACAGTAGAGTAAAACAGATGTTATTACCTCATGTACATATGACTGACTGCAGGACCAGTGTGATCCTGCAATATGTATAATCAGAAAAATGAGAAATTTCACTCCATTTATGTATGATCTATCAAAATGTATAAATTCATTCTACTGTCATATACAACTAATTAGAATTAAATTTTTTTAAAAAGAGCAGAAAGGTATCAACCACTGCACAGTGCAAAGTAAGGGTCTCCAACCCTACACTGACTGGAGCACTACCAACTCGGACTCCAAACATTGGTTCTCAAACACAGCCCACACTGCTGCTCAGCCCTGGAAAGGCTGGAGACCGACACCTACACTTAATCTGCTCCCTGTGGCCACCCGGTGACACAGGGCCCTCCAGCTCCTTTCAACCCCAAAGGCTCAAAGAGCCCTGCACTGGCCCTCTTGAGATATGGCGCTCCTTTAAAACCTGGGTCTCACCAACACCCAAGCTAGCTTTGATCCACTCACATTTCAACTACACGAGAAAATGCACACCCTGACCACACCCAAGAAGAGCTCTCTGGCCTTTACCAGAACAGAATTAGAGGCTACGATCTGTTCCTATAATGATGTGCAGGCCCCTGTGAGTTAGGTGGGGTTTTATTTTCCATTTCTTTGCCTTCAGAATACTGATCAACTACAAGAAATCCAGAAACCATTCTCAGTGAAAGAGCAGCAGATACTTTGCAATTGTTGCTTTGGTCAACTATGAGAGTAATAACACCGCTTTAACAGACACACACCTGTAGATAAACATCGTGGTTTACCACCTGCACAAAACAGTGCCCACGGTGCACCCACACAAGGTGGAACATGGCCAATTCTTGTGATATGCTGGTGTGCACCTATTCAAAGCACTGCCCCTTTCAAACGGGCCACTGTGGAAAATCACACATTTATCCCCATGAATTCACAACACTGCACCAGAACTTCTGCGACTGTTCAGTGTGGCATTTCCTTCTGTCTGAAATGGCCTGAAACAAATTCATGAGATTCTTTGAGCTGAGACTTCACATACCTCCGTCACATAGCCACAAGCCTCTGCTTTCCCAGCACACACTAAAATAACGACTCCCCAACCAGTGCTGGAATAAGCATGTGGCCAATGGCTCATTCTGCTCCTTGCAAGGATGAGGTTTAAGTAGACAACAGTGAGATTCACATAATTAATGTGAACAGTGTTTTGTTTTTGGTACTTGGGATTGAACCCAGGGCACTTCACCACTGAGTAATAGCCCAAGTCCTTTTTCATTTTTAGACAGGTCTTAAGTTGCCGAGGCTGGCCTTGAACTTACAATTCTCCTACCTCGGCCCAAGTTGCTGGGATTACAGGCATGTGCCACACCTGGCAACGTGACTGGTTTTTCATATGTGATTGATAAACTGGGCAAAGGAACAGCAGAACAGTACAAGCTGATCCCGCACATTCCCTTCCCTGTGAATTCCCTCTCCTCAAGAATTGGATCTTCTGAAACCTACTTACAAATGGAGCAAACTCACTGGGGAGGAAGAGGGGGGGAACTTTGTCAGGACCACTCCCAGGATGCAGAAGTGAGGCATGGTGCACCCCTGGAGCATGCAGACTGCCCCTCACCACCCTAGGCCTGGGGCAGGGAGGATGGGGAAAGCCAATGCCCCTCTAGTGGCTCAACCACTGGGCGGGTTCCTCATAGGGAAGGCCTTTTAGAAGCTTCCCACTCTAAGAGCCAAGAGCTCACTGCCTTTGGTGCTTTAGCCCACACCTGTCCAGTACCATGGGGCTCAGTGGCCGGAACCAGTACACCTCTGCTTTCCCCTCAACACCATCCCCACATCTGCAATCTGCATACATCTGAGGAGGTTTTAAAGTCTACACACACACACACACACACACACACACACATACAGCCTGCATGAGGGGCAGGAGAAACCCTCTCCAGAGCAGGGTCCAGGAGCAGCCCCAACCGGCAGCTGTTCTTCATGGCACCTCACAATTACACCCTTGCCTTGGTCTTGGTTTCTACTCTGTCCTCCAACCAGGACACAAAATTGTCTACGAATGAGGAAGCTCAAGAGTCGGTTTTTACCATTTCACTTGTGACAATACTGCAAACATGGATTATATTCTTTGTCACTAAAAACCATGTAATTAGATCCATTTATCAGCATCCACATACTTCTTTTGTACAATTCATAAGCCAATCTCCCATACTCTTGCATCTTTTAAAACCATTTTCACAGTTGTAGTTTTCCTTTGAAGAACCAGGAGACAGTTCCCTATTTGAAGGACAATAACACTGTTTGTAGAAACTAAGTATCAATTTTCCCAGACTCTTCAATACCTCCAGGTGATCTGAGCCTGGCAAACATAGGCATGCGGGAACCAAGACTTCCCTTTCTGTTTGAGTTACCCAACAGTCCAAAGTCCAGGAACAAGGGATATATGTATGGGAAATGCCAATGCAAAGATCACTTTCAAATAAAAGCTCTAGGCATGAACACAAAGCTTCAATATTCTGCACACTCCAACTCCCTGCCTTCTAGGGGCTTCAGGATGACAGGAACCTTCCCTAGAAATCCACCCCTGCTTACAGTCCTTACGCATTACAGGCAACTCAAGAGGACCATCAGCAAGTCACACTGCTGACAGGCATCATGACAAGCTTGGCTGAGGTGGGGAACTACGTCTGGCAACCTTCTGACCCGGAAAGTGCACCCCATAGATGGGATAACCTCCCCTGCAGCAAGCCCTTCTCTGAAGAATGATGTGCCAGTCTGAAAGCGGAGCTAGAGAACTCCAGCCAAAATCCATGTCTCGAGGGAGGAACAGCATGGGAGTGTGAGGAGGAATCTGTGGCCATTTGGGGGGCATTAAACAAATGCAATTTCTTTGTGTTCTAAATGTGTCATCTCACATTCCGATTTTGGTATAGATGGTGAATTGGCACAAATATTAATAAAAATGAATTCCAGATTTAAGACCTAAAGAGACTTACAGATGACTAGGTCCTATGCTTACATGTATTTGAAGATTCAATGTATTAACAGAACTGAATCTTTGCATGGCTGTAATCAGTAGCAGTTAATGCTACACACTGATATCATTACTGTCTACAAGGAAATTCTAAGGAAGATTAAACCTGAATGGACACATACCTCCGAACAATTCTAATGTCCATAGATATGAAAATGGATGAACTATGGTGTGTCTGCGTAAAAGACTGTACAGAACTGAAAAAATAACAAACTGGAGCTAGGAGCATCAAAGAATATAAAGTAAACCATATGTGTTAAGGGAACGTGTGTTAAAGGAATGGACTAGACAATTTACTTGTGATCGATGTTTCCTTGAAAAGGGCATTGTTCACCCTAGGATTTAAAAATTACCATTAGCATCATTTAGGAACGCACCCAAGAGAAAAAGCAAAATAATGACTACATAAGTTCTTCGTAAAGTGCAACATTACCATAAAAATTCTAGAAGTCCCAAGCTTTTTCCAAAGCTGTTGCTTTGACCAGCTTAAAAATAAATGCTACAAATAAACAGCTCCAAGTTACGTAGAATCACAACTTAAAAATGTACTAGCTGTTCTTGTGTATGTACACACACGTATGTACAATCTATGAATCACGTACAAATCAAAGACCGAGTACGGAAACAGAAGTGTAGTTCTGGTTAACCTTCTCATCCCATTAACTCGTCTTCAGGGGCACCCGTTTCCTGGGCCCATCTCTTGTGTGCCAGTCATGGCGTGTATTCATCTAGGTCTCAACCCCTCCTTCTCCTCAGCACTCATCCTAGTCAGGAGCTCGGCTCCACCCAGAAGACTCTTGAATTTCTCTTTGAAAGACACATCCAGAGTGGCTAAGAATGTGCTTGTCCCAGAGAGTTCATATCTACATCTGTTTTCCAAGCATAATTTTAATTATAATCAGTCCCCATTGACAGAACAAAAGATTCCCGCTGCCTTTGCATCTCATCCTTTACAGTACTCCTCCAAGGGGTCCGTGTGCTCAAGGGTGGACCTCAGGGTGGCACTACCAGGAAGTGATAAAACCTCCAGGAAGTGGGCCCTTGAGGAGTCTTCAGGTCACCGGGAGCCTGGGGTCAAAGGGGATACGAGGACCTCGTCTCCCCTTCACTTCACCGAGGCCCATGATGGGAGCAGTGTGTTCCACCACTGCCATCCAGCACCCCCACCAGAGGCCCAAACTTGATGGTTCACGGGATCTTGAACTGGAATCTCCAGAACTACGTGACAAAATAACCCTCATTATCTCAGGCATTTCATTACAGAATGCAAAGCTGACTAATCCAGATCTTCCATCACCTCCCATCCTGGGACCTCCCATTCAGAACGCACCTGCTCACAGCCAAGTGCACCTGTCCTCTCCCAGAGACCTCCAAGCTGTGCTGCTCTGCTACCACCTACCGTCAGAAGATTACTGCTTGGGACCACCACCCCGTGTAAGGCCTCACTGACCACCAAGCTTCTTGAGCAAAGCGAGGAGCCCCTCTGCTTTCCTTATCAGTCGAAGCAAGAATGAGAACAACCCAGATCCTAGCTCAACCCTCCATGCCCTGGGCAAGGTCCCCAAACTCCACACCAATTCCCTCGTCTGTTCCCACACAGATTTGAGGGATTTAAGGAGACAGGGGTTACATACACAGTGCTTAAGGCACCGCCCACGCTCGAGAGTTTAACAAAACCTATGCTGTTTTTCATTACAGGACCAACGCGCTGCATCTCGGTTGCCTGCATCTGGATGCCCACTGGACGATGCAGTCTGAAAGGATTCCATCGGCCATCTCCAAACTCCCAGGGCCAACCCGCCCAGAGGTCTGTTTTCCGAGTGACAGTTAATTGGAATGAACATGCAACAGAGCCCACTTTCTGATGCAGAGTTAAAATGCCTCTAAAATTCTGAATGCTCTGTAACAGCCCAGCATACTTTGTTAATGACTCAAATCACAGAACTAGCCTCAGGATCACTGCTAACCAATTTAAGGTTTGCTCATTGTTTTTTGTTATTCAATTCATTATCTCAATTTAACCTCATGTGATTTCTTCAAAGTCTGTACAGAAACTGATGACACATGTACTCACATAGCTTCCTGCTTCATTTTGTAAGGGAATTTGCCAGAATTAGACTGTAAGCAGGACCAAGACCATGAACCGTACCTTTATGAGCAACACTTCGGTCCTCAACAGAGGCCTTTCCGGGGCTGCAGTTGTAGCTCAGTGCTAGAGCGCTTTCCTAGCAGGTGTGAGCACCAAGTTCCATCCACACAAAAACAGTAAAAAATAAAATAAAATAAGAGCCCTTTAAGTTCTATAAATTTTTGCATCCAAAACATGCAAAGGATGGAGAAAACTAATATGGTACAACCCCTGTGAAACCTTCCCATTTCATGCTCAAAATGATCTGCCATGGCCTGAGTACAAATAATTGAGAGCTGAAGGGAACTGGGGCCAGGGGGTGGGAGTGGGGCAAGAGGTATAATTCCTGGGCTATTATGTGCACTTGGGGGCTTGCCAAGCATGCGCACGGCCCCAAGTACAATCCTGGTGGGGCAGGGGAGACTTGTGTTTCATGTGCCACTTGATATCACAATCCCACCCAACTCTTTGTAACAGTACCGAAAAGTGGACGTACCTGTCCCATTCCAGATTTAGAGATTTTAGGTTCGAAATGATGTATTTTCTCAAGGCCACACAGTGAGAAACAGTACTGCAGGGACCTGAACAACAATCTCTGGGTTCAAGTTAGACTGGCCATGACTGCTGCCGACACTGCAGCAACAGCAACCCTGAATTACTTGGCTCTGATGCCCAGTGAGCTGGAAGTACCAGGGCTATCTGCCCACAAATATGTCAGCCTGGCACTTGGGGCTGCAGACAGGGGCCCACAGCAAAGGTGTGAACACTTCTGAATGGCCCAGGTGCTACAGTGAGCAAGCTACTGACCGCTGTGAGGGGCCTGCAGGAGAAACATCCATGGGGGGTCTTCTGGGGAGTACCAGGACCCTCTCTCAAGCCATGTCGCATGCAGGTTGCAGTTCCCTGGAAAGGTTTCACAAGACAGATTAACTAGCTGGTGGGATAGGGCAGGAACCCATCACAGACAGCCGTCTTCAAAAGCAGGTTACAAAAAGAACAAGGCCCACTATGACCCCACCTTCACCAGAAAAGGAATGGGAGAACCAGAGGCTGAGCTAAAAGCACCCAGACTCCTCTGGGGAAATTCTGACTCCTGAGCAGTTCAGACATTTAATCATCCATGCCAAGTGCCAACACGTAGGTATGAACAAGCCTCTGGCCTTGGAGCTTCTTCTATAACGGCTCCTCAGCCACAGTGGAAGGCAGCTCACAGCCACCTCTGCATTCCAGGGCTTGGAATCCAACATGGAGAACAGCAACTGCCAATGCTCAGGGTCTGGCTCCAAGAGCTGCTTGACATCCTGCCCTCGACATTCAACAGATCTCTTAAGGAGAGGGCCCTGGAGTGGACATTTGTTCCTGGCCACCCTTGCACTTGTTTGGTGATAAAGAATAGCAATCCTGGGAAATTAGCAGGACCCTGACCAATGAGTGAGATGCTCAGCATGCTCTGCAGGGGGTCCCTGGAGTGCAGACCACGGGGTTAAAGGCTGGGCATCCTCAGGCCCTTCACTGTGTACTTCTACACATTGCTTGCTCTTCACCTCTGCAAACGCATTCTTTATCTGGCCTTAATGCTTCCTGGAACAAATCAAGGAGGGCCCTTTGGTCCCAGCATTATGAAATGCTAAAGTAAAACCATTCATTCTTATTGGTGGAAAAAAAGATTTTTTTAATCACTATATTAGTATAGGCTACTAACTAATAACCGAGTCATTACTCAAAATACAAAAACAAAGGAATAAAATCTTAAAAGCCTAGAAACAGTCTTTAAATAAGCAGCAACTTCCTACTGAATACACCACACAAACTGCCCTGCTCACAGGACGAGAGCCTTTGCAGTGAATTCCTTAGAGCTTACAGATGGCAAACTCGGTGTGCAACGGGGCCATGAATAGTGAGCACATTAGAAATAGCTCTCAATTGTGTAACCGAGTCCAGTGAGGCTCACCCTGTGAGGCCTGCAGTCCTACATTGGCCCCTGACAGGGTACAAATCTGGCCCAGCATTATTGACACCTCTCATGCCACAGACCAGGCCAAGGCAGTGCTGGGGTTCACCCAGACACTGAAGGAGATATCAAGACCTCCTCTGGCTCTGAGTCTCAGGCTGAGCCTGGACTCCCAAGATCAGGACAATCCCAAGCAGAAATCTCAACCAGCCAGCAACTGAACCACCATGTTTGTTCAGGGCCAACCTGGAGCCCTTTTAAAGGGCACTTGTCACTGCAGGCTGAGCGCTCCGGACCTAGGGCATTCACAAGCCAGGCACCAGCTACAGGAGCTTCCTGCAGCTGCTCAAAGTGCTTAATGTGCTCCCACAGCCAGTCAGCCACCTTCACGGCTGCTGAGTCACCAAGCTGAACACCGATAACAGAAGACCAAGTGGCTGCTGCTTTCATGCTACCTTACAGCTGGTCAGACCTTAGGGACCCTTGTCATTTAGTTCCCTTTTTTTTTTTTAGGTGAAAAAGCAGTGGCTCAAAGAGGTTTTGAATAATTCAGACTCCATACTAGAGTCACTTGGAAGACTTCAACAAAGCCCAGGACTTATCTCAGCCCTTTCTCAGACCTAGTGAGCTGGTGCCCTGCAGGTGAGAGACCAAGGCCCACACTACCCTGCCCCGATTCCATCCACACTGGCAGGAAGAAGCCAGCCAGTGGCAAATCACAGAGGACAACTGGGGACACCTGCAAAGTCGAACAGCAGGCTATAGTCCTGTGAAGTCCCCACTGTTCCTTAAATGCTGCAAGTTGACAGCCTAGAACCATGTGTTTCGGCAGTGCACCTGCAAGGCAGGACAACCCGTTAAGACATTGACAACACATCCGCTCATCTCTCTCCCCAAGGCTGATTTGAGGGGCCAAAGACAAGGTTGGGAAAAGATCACATCAACTCAGATGGCCCCAAGAGCCTGCCCGTCAAGCACCTGGGCTGCACTGACATGTTCACAAGCCAGCGGGTATTCCAACCCCAGTCCGTGCTGGCCCAAGAGATGAGATGTCCCAGAAAAGGGTCCGAGGAGTTCCCAGAGGGGAGGGAAAATCAGATTCCGGACCAGTGGGGTTCTTGGCATATCTGACCAAGAATTTCAGCATGTGCCAAAGGTACAGACAGGGGTTTATTTAGGAAAGAGGATACATATGCATGGTGAATGGGGACCCTCTCAAGAGATGCCTTTGGGGAAAAGCAAGGAATGCATCTTCCAGGGGAATGTGGCCATCTCCTGAGGGAGAGGAAGGAACCTGCTGATGTGGAGCATATTTATACCCAGCTGGTGGCAGGGGCTGGGCTGGAGGTGGAGCCACACGTTTCACACCACCTTTCCCTATGCTTGCCCATTTCCCTCAGGCTTACAAGGGAACAGCCAAGGGCATATCAGGAGTTGCCATCAAGCTCCTTACAATCATTCCAGAGCACTTTCTGCATCTCAATGGCTGCTGGTTTCCTTTAAGATTCAGTTATCTTGCCCGCACATGGTGACCTGTAATCCCAAAGGCTCAGGAGGCTGAGGCTATAGGATCCCAGGTTCAAAGCCAGCCTGCACAACTTCAGCAACTTAGCAAGACCCTGTCCCTAAATATTTAAAAAGGGCTGGGGAGCTGGGTGTGGTGGAGCACACCTGTTATCCCTGTAGCTTGGGAAGCTGAGGCAGGAGGGTCTCGAGTTCAAAGCCAGCCTCAGAGACAGCAAGGTACTAAGCAACTCAGCGAGACCCTGTCTCTAAATAAAATGCAAAATAGGGCTGGGGACATAGCTCAGCAATAGAGCACCCCTGAGCTCAGCTTCAGTACCAAAAAAATAAATAAAATAATAAAATAAAATAAAATTTAAAAAATCAGTTATCTCTATCCTATATGCACATCTCGAGATTCCTACCCATCTGTAGGTCCTCACCTGGTACAACTGGTCTCCTGAACTCTCTCATGAGATCAAACAAAATGGTAATTCTTCTCTCCAGCAAGGGTGGGCACAGGGAGTGGGGTTCCGGCACCAGGAGCTCAGCAACTCCTGAGCAGCCTGTCATTTTCGAGGCAGACCAACTCTGACACTAGAAATTTAAAATGCATTGAGCCAAATTAAACTGGATCTTCATTTCCATAACCATCGTAAAAGGAAACCCTGTGTAACTGTAAGTCCTCTGCCTGGGAGTCCCATACAGAAAACTTCACTCCATTGGTTTCTACTTTCTCCACATAGGAGACCTTTAAAAAAAACATTAGACTAAACCAAACGAAACTCCTTTTATAGGTGAAAAAGAGTTCAACATTGGCAACTTCATATAATTCAACTGAATTGAACATAATGCACTTTTGCAAAACTCAAGTGTGAAGATGGACATCTTAATGAACATCTCCAGACCAACCATCCCTTATTGGAGCATAAACTGTCTTCTATTCACCAGGATTTGAGAAACTCAAGAGACACACTCTGATATCACACCAAGATATGCAAGAAGGAATTCACCATTCCCTCCGATCCTAGCTAGGACAGGCAGAGACATGAAGCTTAACTCTTTACTACTAGTGCTGTGATCAGAAATTTCAGCAATCATTCCTGACATCAACTTGACATGTTAACAAACACTATTCTGATTAGAAAGGGAGGAGCTTATCCTTAAGCTGAGAAGGAGAGTGGAAGTCGTTATGGAATGGTAACAACAGGGCTGGGGATATAGCTCAGTTGGTAGAGTGCTTGCCTCGTAAGCACAAGGCCCTGGTTCATTCCCCAGCACCACAAAAAACAAACAAACAAAAGAAATGGTAATAACATCAGGAGCCTGGGGTCATGGGTCCTCGGTTTCCCCATCTTTTAAAGAGACAATAATCCCTTCACCTACAGAGCATTTTTTTTTTTTTTTTTTTTTTTTTAAGAATCAAACTACAAGAGCCACAAAACTGAAAGGGCACAGATAACAGTCCTGTTTTAAAAATTGAACAAGACATTAACAATCATTTAACAAAGCATGACAACAAAAGTTGGTATTATTCATCCATTTAATGTATTTATCCAACTATTACAAATACTGTACTTTAGGAGAAAAAGAAATGAGCTTCTCCTTGAAAGATTAAACCTGATGGCAGGAGAGCCAACCAAAGGGGTTCATTAGCAACAACCTGCTTCTTGCACACCTGGGGATGTCAGTAGTAAGTTGGTAGCTTCACCTTCTGCACCAGGCCAGCACTTACTCAAACTCAATACCAGTGAGCATTTCAGCCCACAGTGAAGAACCACCATTGACAGGCTCACAAATTAACAGGAAGTGACAAACCATTATTCCTAGGTGTCTGAGAGTATTTCTCTAAGAGATTGGTACAGGAATCCACAGACTGGGCAGAGCAAATGACCCTCCCCACAGCGCGTGGCCACCACCCAACCCGTTGCAGCCTGATGAGGACAGAGGAGGAAGGTGGGGCTGGCACTCTGCCCAACTGCTGGGCTGGGACACTTGACTTCTGCTCTCCGTGCCACTGGTCCCCAAGCCTTCTTCCCCAGACCAGGATCCTCACTGTTGGCTCCTTGGTTCTCAGGCCTCCACACCACAGCATCCTGGGTCTCTGGTCTGCAACAGCAGGCAGTGGACACACAAGCTTCCATGATTACTTGAGCCAACACTTCCTAACAAATCTTGTTCTAGGTTTGTATGCATATTCCGTTTTGGTTCTCTGAACACACTCAACTAGAGCACTTGAATTATTCTACGTATGCGCATCATCACCTTCAAGTGGTCTTCAAGCTTCCCCTTTGTCCCCAGGTCCTGGAAGCCTAAACCCCAGTCCTCACCACTCAATTCCAGACACAACGGAGACACTTGGTAATCGAGACTGACGGAGGCAAGTGTCTGCTGAGTGGCTACAGAGCACAAGCGAAGACAGCCACCAAGGCCAGCGTCATGAGTTTAAAGGGCACTAAATATTGTTACAGGTAATCCACGTTGCTTGCCTCAAGAAGAGTGAAGGTTTTCTGCAACAACTTAAATGAATGTTTCATGACTTGTTCATAATACATGAGAAATCATAAAACTAGGCCTAATAGGGATTATGTAAGTCCTTAAATGTCCTTGAACTATTTCTGTCCCTTCATATTTTTATACAAATAAGCCTAAGGTTAGAAGAGTATAAATATTACTGACAACAGCTGGGACTGCCTGAGGACACAACTTATACCCATGAGGTACCGACTGACCCTGATTCCTTTCCTTTCCATAAGCGAAATCATGGAAGAAAATAGGAGTAAGGAATGCCAGCCAGCCTGCCCCACGCTCCCAATGGCCAATGAAGACAGTACCTCTCAGGGAGGGGGTGCCACTCCTGCCACCACCCCCTCGGGACACACGTGCCCTTCAGTGTGACACCATCTCTGTAGGACTCGAACCACCCAACAGGGCTCATTCACAGTGTCAGCTTTCTGCTGCCAGTTGGTGTCCTCCTTTAAAAGCTGCTAAAACCTACCACCAGATCAAGGATGCAGGACTCGGGCAAGGTGGACCGAGTCAGTCGACTCAGGAGGAGTGTTCTGTTAAGGTCTCCAGGCAAAGAACCCAAGATGTCAAGGATAACCAATTAAGAAAGAAAAGGGTTGTGGACTGTTTATTAAGGGGGATGGAAAGGAACAGGGGACATCAGAGCCGTTTCCATCGAGACACAAATGCTAGAGCCAGCTGCTGTTCCTGGGGATCAGCTATGGTCACACCTTCCCACCATGAAGGGAGACCCCCAAATTGAGCACAAACCTCATTTCAGAAAAGAATAAGTCACACTAGACATTCCCTCAATCCAGATGGTCACCCTCCACTGGGAGGCACATTTCCAGCAGGATCCAAACCACTCCAGCACCCTGGTGGCAGGGTCAGCAGAGCTCCTCCCCGAGTCCCTTTCCCAGCCCCTCCAGGGCTCTGCCACCAGAGGCTCCTCCACGCATCCTCCTTCAAGTCCACTGTTCCTCAAATCCAAAGCAATTACGAGCATGGAGCTTAAAATCCACACCCTGGCTGGCTTTAGTAAAAACCTTGGGAAAAAAAAATCATTTGGTGAGTAAACAAGAAGGCATAGGAAGCAGCAGAATACCTGAAGCTGGACCAAGGTCATAACACACCCTCCAGCATTAGCAAATCAGCACAGATTATATTAAAACATCACTGGCAAAAATAAAAGCTCATGATTTTTTGGTTTTCTGTTAAAAGTAGGAGAAAAAAAAATAAAAAACTCGCACAGCACCCTCAAAGTCCACCTTGCAGCTCAGCATTGGAGCCTCCACTGGTGTGAACAGGGGTCCCTGCGCATCAATCCCTCATCACTGCCTTGTCAATTGAGTGGCAAAGACTGAAAACCAGGACCCAGCAATAAAATAGTCAGTGCTTCACAAAGCAGGTCCCACAGCCACAGCCACTCTCCTGGAGTACGGACCAAGTTCGGTAAGCCAGAATCCACCACTGCCTCCCCATAGATGAAGGGGACCAACAACCCTTCCCGTTTTGGGGGACAGAGGGGGGAGACAGGGGCAGAAGAACAGCAGTCTGTCCTTTGATCTTAACAGAAGTGACTCTTCAAACTGGTTAGATGTGGTCAACCATGTACAGGAAAGTGGGCTAACAACTGTCAATCCCATGTCAATACAACCCCCAGCAAAAACAAAGGTTGAAGACCCTCGCCTCATTCAAATATATGCCTATAAGATATTCGGAAACCCAACTGGCTCTTTGTAATCACAAATCCAAAAACTGATGAAAGATTTTTAAAAAGAACTAAGTCCCATCAAAATCCAATCTTGTCAGACTTTACAATTAATGGAATTAATAGTGACCTGCTAGCTACTCCCCATGAGCCCGCCAGCCAGCCAGCTGCAGGGGGGATCAGTAAATGAACACAGCATCATTAAGGATCATGGTCAGGTATTAACAAAAAGGGCAAAATCTTAGATGACACCTTCCAGATAATCTAATCCAGTCCCTCATTGGGCACATGACCACCAAAGGACCAGAGTTCCATGTCAGTTAGAGGCAAACACATAAGTGGGGTCCAAAGGTCCCAACTCGCCATTCAAGGCTCTTCTCACGTCATATGGAAGTTCCTCTCACTAAGCACTGTGTTCTTACCCATCTGCTGTACTATAATGCTTTGTTATCAAAGGGTCATGGTTAGCTTCAAGCATGTAGTGTTTCTGTGAAATGCGGGTGTATGAACAGGTAAGTTGATGTCAAGGAACACTTAACTATTGTTACAAAGCTCACAGAAAACATGCTTAAACAGGAAAGTGACAGGTACCATGGTGTGGATCATCTGAGTGTTCTGTCTTTGTCTTCGCTCAGGAAGAACAAAAACCAATGCCCTGCACCCAGCAGAGTAGAGAGGTGGCAGCTCCTTGGGGATCTCAACCACCCGAGACTCCTAGTCCACTTAGCAAGCTCTGTGTAACAATTTGTGTGTTTAAGTTTTGGTTCCACCAACACTAGGTTTGCTGAGCTTACAAATTTAGAATGATTTTGCCCATCTTTACAATCTAATTGTAGGACTCTAATAGGAATGAATGCCTTTTGTTATCTCTCTATACTTACCCAAAATTTTCCTTGAATAATTTATCAAGTTCCAATCCATTAATTATACCCTAAATTTTTAGTAACAATTTTAAAATGCAAAGATGAGGCAAGAACAGCAGATGGACACAGACTCCCCAAATCCTAAGTTATTAGATTCTAAGTTAGTAGATTTAAATGAGGTTCTCTGGTTTTTAAG
>JAJEJO010001156.1:466280-490421 GCA_020662805.1 Glaucomys volans | reverse complement strand
AAAAAAAAAAAACATATTCAACCTTGATTTCCATCTCAAAATAATAGGTTGAGATGCAAAAACGAAAAACAAAATCATTGGTTATATTCAAATTGAATAAGTAGTAAGGTTGAATATTCCGTACAGGAAATGAAATCAGGACTCAAATCAAAGTATATTTAGTCAAGTTTCAGAACTCGAGTCGAGAGAATATCTAAGCATTTCCAGAGAGCTATAACAAAATGGAAAATGGAATTGCCTCAAACATTTAGCAGGATTTTTTTTGTGATAGGAAACAAGTAATCTATGTATTCAATAATATTACGAGAAATCTGGTATTACCCTATAATTATATATTCAAACTCTGAATAAAATGGGAAAATAAAATAAATCTTTCAGATACTTTTATCTCTATTTTCCTCTTCCTCCTTCTCCTCTCACTTCATCTCTCCCATCCTCCCTCCCTGCCTCCCACTTTCTCTTCTATATCTTTCCTCAGGAAGCTGCTGATTGAGAAGGTATCTAAGAGAAAGTAACCAACTTCATGGATGAAGCAAAACAAAAAAACAAACAAACAAAATAAGAGATCAGGACATTAGAATTCAGTAAACAAAAAGGAGCACTCAGCAGACACAAAGTACAAAAAATGCATTCTACTTTGCAGTTGGAGAGAGGAACTCTCTGTAATGGGGATCTCCAGAAAAGTAAAATTGCAATCAAAAGATTCTGAGATACAGTTCTTATTTTCAAAGAGAATCTTAACTGTCATTCAGTAGTTCAGATTCGTTCACAGAACACTTTGTTTTGCACTGAGTAGTATTACAATATCACACCAAGGTAAACAGTGATAATTACTTAACAAGACATTCTTATATGAGTACTGGATGTTTCTAAGTCAACTGATCAAGTGAGAATTTAAGAATTTCGACCACTGTATAATCCCACATTTGGTTTGGTAGAAAGAAACCAAAGGGAGGAAATTTAGCAACTGCCATCACTATCAGGTTGTTGACATGGAAAGACATGTTCATGTGTAGATACAGAATAGTTCCCCATATCCAATCTGTGTTTGATATTGTCAGTTTTGCTTGTGACTTACTTTCCAGACTGTTGATCTGACAGCCAGTAGCCCTCCACAATGCAGGACCACACAGGTATCATTACATAGCAGCACATATTCTTGTCAATCTCTGCATGAGCCACCCTTCAAAGACTGATTTTAGTAAATGGATTCTATTTAGAGTTTTAGATTTCACTAAAATCTCTGACTAGTCTCTTTGTGGTAGTGATTCCAAGAAAGTATTAGCAACACTTTCTCTAATCCTCTGACTTTTTTTCCAACCTTATCTCAGCTCCAGTCATTGATCTAACATGGAAATAAATCTCTTAATCCCATAACACTCTATGATGTCTCTGTGTCTAAATATTCAAAAAATTCAGATGGTGGCATCAGAAGTGCTTCTAAGGGCTGAGAACCTCAAGGAAAGAAGCTTGGAATTGGTTTATGATAGGACAAGATTTAACCAGACAAATTACTGTTGGAAGCAGAAATAGAATACTCATAACACTTGTTAGTTCATGGCAAAAGCATTCTTAACATTAATACCTTAGGTCACCTGGAGTGATTTGGACAATAAGCCACTGAGACCTTGATGACATTGGACTGCTTTTGTTGTGAAAGAAATAGTGCTTTGCTCTCATTGGAATAGGCACTTATTTTAGTCATAGTTTTGCCTTCCTGACAGTAATGATTCTGCCCAAAATTTCAGTTGAAGACTAATAGAATGCCTCATGCATTCTCTGCAGGCAACTTAGCATCGCTTCTGACTAGGGAACTCATTTCATGGAAAATGAAGTACAGCAATAGATTAAAACTTGTGGAATTCATGGTCTGATCACATTCCCCATCACTATGAAGTAAATAGCTTCACAGAATAGAGGCAGAGTCATTTCAGATACACTGTGGCATCAGAGGATAATGCTCTGAAGGCCTGAGGTTGTGTCTTCTAGGACATATTAAATTCTCTCAATCTACAACACACACACATACACACACACACACACACACACATACACACACTCCTTTTTCACTCATTTCTAGACTTTATGTATCCAGGGAACAAGGGAGATAGTGGGCATTATTCTAACCATTGCCCCTAATAGTTCACTAGAAAAAACTTGCCTGCCTACTACATAAATTTTGGTTCTGCTGGTTTAGAGAATTTTGTACCCAATGGAGAGATACTTGCACAAGGAGAAACAATAAAATGGTTCTACTGAACTGAATGCAAGAGATCCAGTTGGCCACCTTTGAGCATTTCATGCCAGTGAAGAAAATAGGAAAAGAAAAGGGGTATCTACAAGTCTGGGTTGAATGGTATCAATTACCAAGAAGAAGTAGATGCTGATACAGAATTGGGTTGGGGGGGTGGGGGGTGAGAGAAGAGTGGAGGAACTTTAGATTATGAAGAGGGAAATGAGAGGGGGAGGGGAATGGAGAGGGGATATGAGAAATGGTGGAATGAGACAGATATCAGTACCCTATGTACATGTGTGATTAACATGAATGCTGTGAATGTACATCATGCACAACCAGAGAAATGAAAATTTGTACCCCATTTGTGTACAATGAATCAAAATGAAGTCTGTAAAAATTAAAAGAAATAAAAATAAAAAAACATAGAAGCAAATAAACTGTAAAATTTGAGAAAAATATTGATAATAAACATTAGTAATATTAATGTTGATAAATATTAATGATAATTAATAATAATGAAATTAATGTTCTGATGGCACAGGCATTTTGGTACCAAAGGTTTGGTTAGAGAATTATTATGGTTTGATTGTGAGGTGCCCCCAAAAACTCACGTGTGAGACAATGCAAGAAGGTTCAGGAGAAATGATTGGGTAGTGAGAGTTTTAATTCAATCAGTGAATTAATCCCCTGATAGGAATTAACTGAGTGGTAACTGAAGTAGTAGGGTGTGGCTGGAAGAGGTGGGATTTGGGGGTGTGGCTATGTTTATATATTTGTATCTGGAGAGCAAAGTGTCCCTCTGCTTCCTGACCACCATGTGAGCTGCCTCCCTCTGCCACTCTCTTCTGCCAGGATGTTCAGCCTCACCTCCAGCCTCAGTTAATGAAGTCCACCTTCTATGGACTGAGACCTCTGAAACCATGAGCCCTCCAATACACTCTTCCTCCTCTACAGTAGTTCTGGTTGGGTCTTTTAGTTGCAGTAGTGGAAAAGCTGACGAAAACAAGAATCATGGCCAGCTGAGGTGGTTTCACAAAGCAAAAGGAAGAAAAGTTTTGAATATAAGACATGTGACCAATTACACAAATGAAACCTTTATTAGTTAGCAATATTTGTTTGTTCTGACAAAATATTTTTGCAAGACTTCTCATTTTTTTTTGTTTAAATATTTTCCTCTCCTCTTTTGTCAAATACCTAAAAATGAATGGGAAAAATGAGTAATAATGATTAAAATTAAATCTCAGTATTGTAGGTTCACAACATCCCAAGAGGAGTATAAATTAACTGGATGAAGAATGAATGTATCGGAAGAAGAATAAATATGAAAACCATGACAAATGGTAGTTTATGCATCTAATTTGGGGAATAGGTTAGTGTGTTTTCAGTTTTACAATGAATGGTCTTGTTTAATATGCAAGCATGGTTTTTGCCATGGAGTTTGTTTAGAAGAGAATTTGTTTATAAGAGGGATATATGGATGACAAGTTGAAAAGAGATTGTCAATTATGAATTGTACTATGCCAGTGTGTAAGCTGGGAACTTTATTCTCCAGAAGGCCCAAGTGATGGGTGAAGGAATGACTCTTAAAATAGATGACCATCTGGAACCTGTGAATATGAATATATTTGGAAAAGTGTTTTTGTAAATATAATTGGTTAGGATCTCAGAGTGAGTTTATTCTTGATTATCTGAGTGGATGATAAATCCAAGTGTCTAACACTATAAAAAAACAAACAGAAGGTAAGAGAGGAGGCGTGTAAAGATTGAGACAGTGATGGCAGTCATGCTGCCACAAGCCAAGCAGGGCCAAGCTACCAGAACCAGAAGCTACCAGTACATGGAAGAAGCAGGTAAGGGTTCCCCTTAGTGACTTCAGAGGGAACGTGGCCCTCCTGCCTCCTTGATTTTGGATCTCTGATTGCCAAAGCTATGATAGCATAAATAGCTACTGTTGTTTTAAGCCATTATGTTTTCAGCAATGTATATGCCAATCACAGGTTAAACTAATATAACTCATTAGAACCCATTAGAACCTGGAAGGCAAGGGTGACAACAGGGTGACAACAGATATTCCTCTCTAAATTCAGATGGGATGCTGAATGAAGAGGCGACGTCCACTGACCACCAGTGGCCTCTGACCCACCAGGAGTCATGTGGTTATAGACTGAATAGAAACCTCTTCTCATAGAACCATCCACAGGCTCTCCCCTCCTGCACCTAGCTTGGCAGCCAAACTGACTTTGTCTACCCATGTTAGTTCTTATGACATTTTCTTATTCTTGATTTTTATTCTCCCTTCTACATATTCACTCCCCAGAAACCTTAAGCAGACTGCATGTCAAATTCAGGGAATAACACTGACATTTCTATATACTTACATATTTACAATGGAAATTTTCCAGAAAATAAGAGAGTTATGTTTATCATCCATACAAACACTAGAAGTGTTTTTTGTCCTACAATTAGCTAATGCTATATTATATTTTCATTTAACAAATTCTAGAAAAATGGAATCATAGGGAACTTTGAACAATATCAAGTCTAACGATTTGTTTACATGTGAAAAAAACCCAAACCAAAGATAGTGAAGGAGTATTCTCAGGATCAAAAGAAAGTTAGAAACAGAACTAGAACTTAGGTCTCTTAGATGTAATTTTGTAGTTCAGGTAACAAAGCCCTGTAACAGCAGATGAGAGGCATAAGTACACACAGAGACCAGTCCTGGAGAAGGTCATCACACAGTACTATGGTTCTGTGTATACCATTCAGTGTCAGAACTGGAGGGTTCTGACAAGAAAGCAAAGCATTGTTGTTCAAGGCAAGGGGTTCAGGCTGCCATATGCTGGCAGCCTTCACCATCTAGAAGAATGGGAAAGAAGGAACAGACAGAAGACTAAGTCCTATGAACACAGGCTCTAGAACATTCAGTCAGCTTACTTGTGGTTGGTTATTAGTCAGACACCTAAGGTATTAAACTGTGTCACAAATAAATTGACAATAAAAAAGTAGAGATACAATGGCTACCATAGACAAGCCTTGGTCTAAGCCTGGTCATGACTTGGTGTTTTACTGGTAACTAGATATGACATCAATTAATGTGTTAAGATAATTATACAAGAGTTATTGTAATTCAGTTCCCAAAATAAATTTTATAACAAAATGATATTTAAGAAGCCAAATTGTATAATTTAGCAATATAATAGCTAAATAAGGACTAATTAAAATATATACCAAAGAATGTTAGACTTGGAAGAAAACCAGGGTGAGACTCCAATCACTGGGTAGTGACCCTGCCCTATGTCATACCCAGTTAGGCCTGATCTTTAGATCCTGGTAGTTGTATAGTACTCCTGAATTCTCATTAAATGGTTGGTGAACATATTCTTTTAGTGATACCAATTATTTAACAAGTACTATACTAAACTCTTTGGATATATGGTCTTAATATTCTTTAAAAATTGTTAAAAGGTATTGTGTTCTCATTTTAGAGATGGACCACTGAGGTTCACTGAGATGAGGTGATTGTCTGTATCTTCCTGGCAAGGAAGTGGTGGAGTCAGAATCTGAAATTTGCCTCAACCAGATGCAAGAACTTCTTTGTTCTTTTCTGCCACCTTCTGCTGCCTCCTTGATAGTTATCATCTGCCCTTAGTTGTAAGAGCTTCTCTTACTCTGTTTTTAGATTTGTTGAGAGATATGAAATAGATAACCTGGGGCTTAAGGTTAAATGGTTGCCTCTGAACAAGTACTGTCCAGTAGAAGTACAAGAAAACCATCATATATAATTTAAATTTTTCTACTAGTCACACTGAAAAGGGTAAAATGAACAGGTTATACAGATTTCCATAGTCTATTTTACATAACTCAATAATCCAGATATCATCATTTTAACATGTAATAAATATACAAATTTTTTTAAATGTTGTATGTTTTACACTTACAGTGCACTCAGGACTGGCTACCTTTCAAGTGCACCTGTAATAGACAATTTGATGACATCACCTCTTGATGTTAAAGTGTGGGAGGAGAGCAGGGTGAGCATGGAGTGGGTGTGGATGTTGGAGAAATCTTCCCTGAACACGAGGGACAAAATAACTTATCCTGTACCTTCATAAATGGATTTTTCATGTCTATCAGAGTTATAAATTGTACAGACTTCTGAGGAGAGATCATATTTAAAATATTGCACTGCATGAAGCTAAAAAGGCAAGTCTATTATAAGAGAGAAGAGAGATGGAATTCTGCTCAGCTTAAACAAAAGATTGGAGGGTTTTGAAGAGCTGGGGTTAGAGGATCAGGATCGTAAACCTGTCATTGCTAATTGGCCTTACAAAGGAAAAGTAATTTGACTCACATCTTTATGACAGAGGGGACTTTCCCCACTGTGAGCAAAGCAGTCCCAAAGCCAGACTAATATCTTTCTGTAGGGACACAGGGACTGAGAGACAGGAGCAAAGTCATTCTTGATGATCATATTACTAAAGAATGAACCCCAGGTCCTTGATAAAGACATCTCCTGTGACCTAAACACCTACAAGAGGTTTTTGAGGAGATTTACATACAATTCAAATGGAAAAAAGAGAAAGAATTCACAATTCCAACTTTTCTGAATTTAAATCTCTAAGAAAAGGGAAGTTAGGGGCCCAGAGTCAGGAAAAACACTGTCTATAATGTTCAAACTCAGATGAAATTTAAGGTGATCTTGGTCAATAACTTTTTTCTCCCCACTTCTTACCCTCAATCCAGATAAACAAACAGACAACAATAAAACCTACCTCTTTCATTAATGTCACATTTGTGGAAAGTTCTTATCTGTTTAAATGCACAAAGGGCCTTTTGTAGACTTTCATAGATTTATTTTTTATGGTTCTTGAATTTTTATATTTTTTTTTAACAAAATATGTTTCTTTTTCTATCTTGGTCATAAGGGAAGTCTGAAACAACAAAGGGCTGAGACTGAAAGCAACCCTGTGGTTCATCTTTCCTTTGTGCCCTCGGAGGCCCATCAATAATCAAATTCAGGAGGAGAGAGACAGTGGGGGTCTCTATCCAAAATCAAAGTCCACAAACACAAGCAGAGAACACAGAGAAGGAAGAAGGAGGGGACACTGATGGGGCAAGGAGAAGGGAAGACAAAGGAATGGATTTTAATTACACCAGGGAGAATAGAAGAAAATCTTGGTAAAGTCAAGACTGCATCTCTGATAGAGAGACCTGACTGGTGACTATAAATACTCCATATGATCAACTGAGATAGAGGTGCCTCAGGAGGAGAATTCAGCCATCACTGGAGAAGCCCCTCCTTTACTTTCATTTAAACTCCCTTCAGTAGATGTTTCCTGTATCTTATGGAACATAAAAATAACCAGGCAATTAGAAACACCCAACTGGAGATTAGAATGCAAAGATGGCAAACTGTAGCCATCAGGGTAATGGATTACAAAAAAGGTGAAATTGCAAAAAGTTAGTCATAAATGTTTTTAACAAATTTAAAGTTTCTTTGGGTTAAGATCCATAAAGACATCTATGGTGAGAGAGAAAGAGACAGTGATGTGACTGAGGCTTTAGAAATTCCTTTCCATAAGAGATGAGCAGATGTTCTCATAGCATTTGGTAATTAAACATCATTTCAAGAAATATTGATTCTTTAATAACTGCCTTGTATGGAAGAAAACACAGTATTTTTGGGAGAGACACCCTGTAGGTAGGCTAACTCCACTCTCATTTCCCAGGTGTAATAAAATCACTGAGAAGTTGTGCAAACTTTGATAGTGGAAACCTGGACTCCACTTTATATGGAAAATAATATCCTGGATGCATGAATCCCTATACTCAGGTATTTTATTACCTGTAGCCAGAGGCATTCCAAATTAATATAGCTAAGCCCTCAGGTACTTAGGACTAAATCTCTGAGGTTACAGTGCTTTCCCTTTGCTCAAATCCTTTATTGTTAGAGAGATAGTCACTGATCAATTAAAGAGTTTTCTATTTTCTTCAGATTATGAGAGAATTATTCTGTCTTTTTTCTTGTAATTTTTCTGGGGAAAGCCTCTCAGCACGCCACTGTCCACTCACTCCTGAGGAAACACATGTATGCATCTCTTTCAATACCTTCAAAATTAGTAAGTTGGAATAAACCTTTACGGTGTGGAACTGATAAGTCTGGGATAAGGTCAATTTTATAGGCGTGGATTTCTTTACAGTGATGAACACTAATAGTCACTTTCTCCTTATATTCTCCCTCATAACTAACTCTGAGGACCAAGAGCTAATTTAGGAAGGGAACAGGTCTGCAAGTCTACAAATAAGATATGGATAAAGTTTACTCACCTACTATAAAGAGTGATTGTTCTCACAGCGAATCATATTGGCCATTTACCTTGTGTGGCTTAAGTCTCTTTAACACATACCTATTCATACACACCACATGCATAGATACACTCACAAACATACAACACACATATGGAATCCTCATTTTCTCAGTTATAACTAGTTATATTCATGTTTGGTCAATTTCAGAAGCCAAACAATTGGATGATTTTTATTAAGGCTGAGGTACAATTTGGGTGTAAGGGTGCTTTAGAAGAGAGCATCTCAGAAATTTGTAAGTATATGTTCAGAATCTTGATTACTTGGGAAATCCAAGATACCTAAATACACATGGGCAAAGTAAGGGAAAGTCTTTTCCTTGTTACAAGATTTGGGATAAGGACCTTTTTCTTTTAATTTCTTACAGTTTATTTATTTATTTCTATTATCATTATTATTTTGATTCATTGTACACAAATGGGGTACAACTTTCATTTCTCTGGTTGTACACAAAGTATAGTCACACTGTTTGTGTAATCATACATGTACTTAGGGTAATGATGTTTGTCTCATTGATTTTCTTTCGTAATCCCCCACCCCAACCCCACCCCTAATTTTCCTCTAAACAATCCATCCTTCCTCCTTTCTTATCCACCCACCCCCATAATGTATCATTATCCACTCATCAGAGAAATCATTCGGTCTTTGGTTTTGGGGGATTGGCTAATTTCACTTAGCATGATATTCTCCAACTCTATCCATTTACCTGCAAATGCATAATTTTATTCTTCTTCATGGCTGAATAAATTCCAATGTGTATATATACCACATTTTCTTTATCCATTCATCATTAGAAGGGCATCTAAGCTGGTTTCACAATCAAGCTATTGTGAATTGAGCTGCTATGAACATTGATGTGGCTGCATCACTGTAGTAATCTGATTTTAAGTCCTTTGGGTATAGGCCAAGGAGTGGGATAGCTGGGTCAAATGGTGGTACCATTCCAAGTTTTCTAAGGAATCTCTATAGTGCTTTCCAGAGTGGCTGCACCAATTTGCAACCCCACTAGCAATGTATGAGTGTACCCTTTTGCACACATCCTCGCCAGCACCTACTGTTGCTTGTATTTTTGATAATATCCATTCTAATGGGGGTGAGATGAAATCTTAGGGCAGTTTTGATTTGCATTTCTCTTATGACTAGGGATGTTGAACATTTTTTCATATATCTGTTGATTGCTTGTAGATCTTCTGTGAAGTGTCTGCTCATTTCCTTAGCCCATTTACTGATTGGGTTATTTGTATTTTTGGTGTAAAGTTGTTTGAGTTCTTTACATGACTTGAGACTAAAAGGGGCCAAACTCTATAACAGTAAATACATTAAGATCTCTAGAGCAGATGTGAGGGCTTTCTTTCTTATGGATTCTGGAGAATCACTGTAACTCTCCTTTGAGTCTCCTCCACACTGCCCAGGACTATCATTCACCTTTGAGACGTTTCTCCTTTTTCCTCCTGGGTTAAAAGTTCCCTAGGGCCAATAGAATTTCCATCTATCTGCAATTCCTAGCTCACAATGGCATAAAGTCGTTATTGAATAAATTCTAATCAAGGTATAAAAATGGATTAAAATAATTTCTTTAACATATTTAAATATTGTTACTATATATAATATTATTATATAATTATGACAATATCTAACAATATAATATGCCATACATATTATTATAATATTGGCTTCTAATGCATTTTAACATATTCTACCCTGCAAAAAAGTTGAAAAGTCTATAATTTTCAGATGAAAAATAAAAATTTCATTTGAATTACAAGCTTCAAGCAAACAAATTGCATTCTGAAGCAGAGTAATTTCATTCTTCGACCAAGTTGATGACTGTAAGTTGGGTTTTGATGCCTACCTCCATTTCTTTAAAAAAAATCAACAATATAATGACAAGGAATGAGATTAATATTTTATAAAAGGAAACTGGACATTTTATTCCACTGCTTTATGAGCCAGGTGACGTCACTGTCTTACTTTAGAAACAGGCTTAACCTTATTTCCTATTATCTACTTCCTGTTGTTCTAAAGCAAGACTAATTCTATTTCAAGGAAACCACTGAGAAGAAGACACTGAAATAAGATTGAGGCTGGATCTCTCTCAAGCAACTCACCCTCCTTGTTCTTTATCAGTGTTAATAAAATTACTGTGTCTTGTAAAATTGAATCTATGGCTGTTTGAGAGAGCTTTAGGCTCCTAAAACATCCGCTCATTTTTGGAACATTTTCTATATGGTTTTAGAGAATAAATAACCTAAAACGGAACTCAATTAGAAACAGTATTCCGCCCTTCTATAAACCTCCTTGGGGAGTAGATACTAATGTTTATTCCTTTTGAGAATAATATCAATGCCAATTGGTGAAAAGTGATATTTTAATAAAAGACTTCCGTGTAAGAGTATTTTCACCACTTTTTTACCCAAATGGGCCATCTTAGTAAATAATATGCTTAAATAGAAGCTCAAAATGTTGAATTGATTATTTTCCTATTATAAATAAAGTTCTGAACCTTGGTAATTGTTCCCCAGACGACAAAAAGGGAGGTTTATATAGTGAGGTTGACATTGACTACGTCATCAAAGGCTAAGCAATTGCTACATCCTGGACATTTTTATAGATGCTGCTTAGTTCAATATTCATATTTTCTTTTGCAATTGCCATTTCTGAACCAAATAGAATTTATTTTCCAGAACAAAGTGCTTAATTCTGTTAGTTCTTAAAATATGAAATGCAATAGTTGAGCTTTGAAAAATCCAATCACTGAGTGTACTATAGGTCCTAACTTGTGGAAAGAAAGTCTTATGGCAATTATGACCAACAGAAAACATGACACATGGATCTAACAGTGTATTCCTAGTCATTATTTGCTAAATGGTTGTTCTTTAACTAAGTTTTGACAGGATCAATGTTAAGTCTCTCTTATTAGGTTTATTAAGATTAATTTTTAGAATACCCTTATCTGGTCCTAAGGAAATTTACCATAACATGCAATGCAGCTCAAACTGGAGCTCCCATACCAGACTCAAAAGTGGCAGAGTGCTAGCCTAGCATGTATGAGGCACTGAGTTCAATCCTTCACACCACATAAAAATAAACAAATAAAATAAAAGCATTCTGTCCATCTACAACTATAAATTTTTTTAAAATTGATTTTTCTGGCAATTAACAGAGAGACTGTAGGACTTGATTTGAGAAGGACAATTAACCCATAGGCCTCTGCCCTCACTAATGTAGTTCATTTCTTCTTCTGTTACATACCTACTTGCATGTGTGAACACTCATGTTGGTTCATGTGAGCATACATTGAGCAGCACAGAGTGCTCAAGAGCATAGTATATAATTAGAAAGCCTGGGATCATTTCCACTTGGCCATCATATCCAGATGATGCTATTCATCAAGTTACTTAATCTTTATGGACCTTCAGAACTATAAGATCAGTTAATAACATCTATTCTAAGGTGTTGTTCTGAGGTTTAGAGTTGATACATTTGAAGCATTGGTTATGCAGTGAGCCCTTAGTAAATGGTAGCTGTTTGCTTTCTGTGAATGTTACATGTTCTTAAGTATGATCTTTGTTTCCCGCCTATCCAATGGATTAGGGAAGGGAAAACTTCATACACTAACTATCTCCTTATGATGTGTTGAACAAGGCACACTGAAGCACCTGAAATCTCAAATAACACCCTGTATACCAAAGTTCAGATGACCGTATGGTTTATGCGGATATCAAAGACATCCTGTCAAATGTGCACTGACATCCAATATCCATTTTAAAATTCACCAGTTACCTTTCCAATTCTCCTTGAGGAAAGGTACTGCAAATTTCTAAATAATGTTATGAAAACTACCAAATAATTTCAGTATCTACGTTTTATTTTCTTTAGTAAATAGAGTATGTGCATATTAGTAAAAATTATTTAAAATATCAGAATATCAGTTAAAATTATTTAAAGTACCATATTAGCAATAAAATCAAGCCATCTGCATTTCATATATATATATGTATATTTATATACATATCAAAACATTAACTGCATGCATATTATTTTCTGTTTTAAAGGATATGTTCTTATTTTAGGGAAAAAAAAAGTATTGTTTAGTTTTTGTATAGCCTAAAATCTGAAGCACTTCAATGTGTTTAAGTTTTATTGCAACATATTGATTGCTTTGCACACACTAAGAAAATATTCTGTGAATTTGTAACCACCTTTTTGGAAAATTTGTTCAATTTTCTTTATATTTCTTTCAACTTATACCATATATGGACTCATTTGAAAAAAAATTTTAAATCAAGAACGTTACTGAATGTAATGATCAATTCCCATTTATTTCTCTGACCAAAACTGGAGCAGGAAAAGGATTTATGGTTTGGCTGTGAGGTGTCCCCCAAAAACTCACATGTGAGACAATGGAAGAAGGTTCAGAGGAAAAATGATTGGGTTTTGAGAGTCCTTACCTAATCAGTGAATTAATCCCTAATGGGATTAATTGAATGGTAACTGGAGGCAGGTTGGGTGTAACTGGAGGAAGTGGTTCATTGGGGGTTTGTCTATGGGGTACATATCTGCATCTGGCCAGTAGAGGCTTTCTATGCTTCTTGATGATGCAACTACTTCCTTCTGTCACACTCTTCCACCATGATGTTCTGCCTCATGTCAAGCCCTGAGGGATGGAGCCAGCCTTCTATGGACTAAGACCTCTGTAAACATGAGTCCTCAAATAAACTTTTACTCCTCTACAGTTGTTCGGGTTGGATCTCTTAGTCACAGCAGTCAAAAAGCAGACTAAAACAAGAAGAAAATACCTATCATATTTTAGTCAATTATTGAGATACAGGATGAGATTTATAGGAAAAAAAATTCAAAATTTCAATCAAATGACACAACAAAATCAAGATTTTCAAGATAACAGTTTAGGCACATAGTTAATATGATATTTATGAATTTTCCTGGACTACTCTACATTGGTGAATGGAGTCAGGTGAAAAATTGGTTCTTCCTAGATCTTGACATAACTAGCTGTGCACAACCCACCTATATGAGCATCTACACCCTAAGAATTGAGATATCTCATTCTGCAGGGTGGAGGGAGGATATACATGTCTCTAGCTGTACTTTGGAAATTTATATTGAAATTTGGCATGCTGTTATTCTATAACTCACAACTTTGAAAACAAGTAGTTTACTGTTCAATCACTTCAACGCTCAAATTTCCTTTTTCTTTTAATCTTATTTTTGTGATTTTCTTTTTTACTCAAAAGATTTGTAGAACAATGTTTTCAACATAGAAAAACTCGGTATTTTTAAATGGCTCAACATTTAAATGGAGCTTCTTTTCCCGAGACCCTAAGACTCTTCCATCTCTACATGTTTTCTCATGACCATTGCTCTTCTTTTATATTATTAAATTAAAACACAACAAGTTAGGGCAAGGTGAAGTCTTACAAGGCTCTTCCAAATTTGAAATTTGGAAATAATTCACTACTGGATATTCATCATCCGTATTTTCATGTAAGAGTCACAAAAGCTTAGCAGACTATCCTGATGAAAACAGGAATAATCAAGTTCAGATCCTTTAATCCAGAGGAGGGACATTGAGAACACAGAAGGTGAGTCAGAGGGAGATTCAATGGTTGAACCAAAACCAGAATTTGAGCCACATTGAATCCCAGGCCTGTGTTTTTCCTAATATTTTATTTCTAAGACTTGAGTTTTTGAAAATATAGAATGCTGAGTTCATAAGGGAACATCTCCAACACAAATAGTAGGTTCTTGAAAAGGTCAATTTTTACTGTGCCAGGACCTCATTTTGTTTGCGATGTCCCCATCATGTCAAAACTAGAGTGGTTTTAATGAAGGCTGGCTGAGGGCATAAAATCAATACTTCATGATGTTCAACTGCTGTAGGATCCAGACCGTGTTAGCCTCACTGGTGTGTGGAGCCCTCTTAGGAGAATACCTAAGAGGCTCAGATAAGACACATGCCAGTCTCCTAGAAGACCTATCAATCATATATAAAGCAATGGCTTTAAAAATAGAAATAGAATGCAGACAATCCCCAGATGTTCATTTTTAAAAGTTAAGGAAAATTCAGAGGTGAGGCTGGGAAAGTTCTGAGGTCTAAAGAGGAAAAACACTTTAAATTCTTGACACTTTAGACAGGAACGTTGAATAGCCCTTTCCCAGGCAATTTGTTAGCAGTGCTCTTTGGATCAGTACCTCACTATTAAGAACCAGCAGGAGGTACTAGCCAGCATGCCTTTTTTAAGCTTAGCTTGTCCTGATTGTCAACTTGGCCACAAGTAAAATGCATTGGTTCAGTATCAACCCTAGAAGCCATAAGCACATTACTGATTTTAGGCTGGATGCCAAAACCTTTTCTCTGAATACATCAGCATTTCTCATTAAGTAATCCAGTGTCCATGTCCATCTAGGCCTAGTAGCATATGCCTATAATTCCAGCTACTGGGGAAGAGGCAAGACAACTGTACGTTTAAGGTCAGCCCTGGCAACTTACCTAGACTATGTCAAAATAAATTTTTTTTTAAATGTTGGGAGTGTAGTTCAAACTCCAGTACTGTAAACATTAAATAAGAATGCCCATATCCAGGTTAATTTCAATTGTTAGTTTACTTCATATTTTTAAAAAAATTTGGACTGGAAGCAGACTTAACTATCTCTTCTATTTTTCAGGTGGTAACAGTTTAAAACAGATTGGAAGAAATCAGAAAAGAAAAAGAAAGAAAGGAAGAAAATGTAAAACACATATACATCTATTAATATTTTTTTGATGTATTCTGAGTCCTGAGTAACAGAAATTTGTGTATAAAAAGGCAAGATATTAAAATTTTTATGCATTGCAGGCTATATAATCTCTGTCTCAGTCACTCAATTTTGCTTAGTGCAAAATAACCACAAATAATAGTTTAACAAATTGTCATGACAATGTTCCAAAAATGATTAATTACAAAGACAGGTAATTTTGTCTATTGGCTATAATTTGTCTTTTTTCTATTTTTTTTCTGATTTGACCCATCAGAGAATAGAGGTTACAGGAAAAACCATTCATCCTAAAAGCTGGAGACACTGGTGATTACCGGAGCCACAACTGAGATCTTTCTGCTAACCTTGGAAACAAGCCAGCAGAGCCATAAACTTGTATCAACACTTCACTGTGATGTTAATGGAATCCTGTGGGTTAGGTGTGGGCTAACTTGAAAAATGAGAAACCTGTGGTAGCTGCAAACTTAGAAAGGCTCCTAAGCTCCTGTGGATTTTACCTACAGAAACTTGAGTCAGTTTGTGCTGCTTTATTAGAACAGTGGACTCTAGGAAATGTATAATGAACATAAATTTGTTTGGCTCATGGTTCTGTAGGTTGGAAAGTCCAAGATCATCTGGTGAGGGTGTTTTGGCTGTCTTAACTTGACAGAAGGCATCGCATGAAGACAGAGTGCTACAGTGAGCAAGAGAAGATCACACATGCTTTACTTAAAAAACAAAAAACATTCTTGCAGCAATGACCCCATTTCCATAACATGAATCCTTTCACGAGGGTGCGGCTTGCAGGACGAAACACTTCCTATCTCCCAACACTGTTGCTTTGGGGATTAAGTTTCCAGTACATGAACTTTGGTCATACACTCAATTCATACTAGAACTCCAACCAAATTCCCTGTATGAAGATCCAAAGAAAGATCCCCCATGATTCTGGCAGAGGAAAAGGAAAAACAATCTTTATGAAGTCTACTCAGACAATTCTCTATAATAAAGCCTAATCTCCAGGGTAAAGGGCTTTAGGATAGCCTATTCCACCTGGATAAGGATATATTTCCAATTGCAGCTACTCTCAGGTTTTCCTGCCTTCCCAAGATTAGAAAAGTCATGCTGATGGGAAAAATCAAAAGAAAACAGAAACAAAAGCAAAAAGGTACGTGTCATAGACCAGGGACACCAACCCAGGAAAAAATGAGATTTTAATCATAACTTTAGAGAATTATTTCCCTACTCTATACCATCCCACCACAATGAGAGGTCTCCAGTTGAACAGAGATGCATTAGAGCTGAAAGACATGAAAGATGTGTAGACTGTCCCTGAGCAAGCTCAAAGTTCAGAGGGGATACAGAAAGAAGAAAGTAGAAGATTTTCAAGTTTCTGGCATTAACAATCACTGCAAATATCAAACAACCCAGTGCCTAGTCAGATAATCATAGTTCCTCATAATACAGGTCCACATGCCTCAGTTCATATTAGCAAATATGTTTGGCTTCCAACAACAACAGAAAGATTAAAAGACATGACAGAGGCTAATAAAAAATGCAATCTAAAGAGATAAAGTAAAACTCAGAGTCAGATTCATGTATGATACAAATGTTGGAATTATCAGATATTCTAAATAACTATCATGAATGCATTCAGGGCTCTGCATTAGTTTCCAAGGGCTGCTATAATAGATTCCAGCATAATAGGTGATTTGCAATAAAAGCCATGTATTCTCTTCCATTTCTGGAGGATGAAGTACAAAATAAATATGTTAGCAGGGAAGGTTCCATTTTGGGGTCAGATAATTTGTTCCATTCCTCTCTCTTCTAGTTTCTGTTGGATTTGGGCAATCCTTATTTATTTATTTTTTTATTTATGGCTTGGGGCAGCATAACTCAGATTACACACTGTCATAAAGTATTCAGAGTATTTGTGCCCAAATTTCCCTTTTCTCATAAGGGTAAGAGTCATTTTTGACTCAAGGCCCTTCCTAATTCCAAATGCCCTTATAGTCACTTGATCATATCTGCAGAGACCCCACTTCCAGACAAGGTTGCCTTCATGGTTTCTGGTGGATAGTTAGATTTAAGTTTGGGAGGATACTATTCAAACCAATGCAGACACTTATTAAGAAAGAAGACATCATGCAAAAATGTGTTATGTAAGCAAAGGAAATTTTTGAGAAAGAATCAAAAGTTAGAAAAAAGCAACAACTGTAACAGAAGTGAAATATGGCACTGATGGTCTTAATGGTAGACTGAACATAACAGAAAATAAGCACTGAGCTTGAAAATAATTCAATTAACACTTTCCAAACTTAAAAATAGAAGATTCAAAAAAAAATAGAAGACATTCAAGTGCTATTTAATTTCAAAAGGTATATACTTAGAATATTAGAAAAAGAGCAAAGAAAGAACGCAGCACAAAAATTTTGGAAGTAATAATGACTGAAAACATCCCCAAATTAATAAGTCACAGATGTCAGAAGTTTAGAGAGCTCCAAGAATGATAAATACAGGAAGAGAAGTAGGAGGCAGAGCAGGAGGGAGAAAGAAAGGAAGCAAGGGTGGAGGAAAAGAAAGAAAACAAAAATCATATGGGCATATCATATTTATACTACAGAAAACCAGCAAAAGTGGGAGCTGGATAGAGAGAGAGAGAGAACTTGAAAGAATCTAGTTGAGGAAGAAAATAACTTAGGAGATAGGAGACTGAGACACTGAGACTTTAAAAGTATTGGAAGAACAGAAATTTGTCTAGAAGTCCATACCCCATAAAATTATCCTTCAAAAGTATAAAAGAAATAAAGACATACTCAGAAAGTCCCCATAAGGCAGGTATGCTGGTAGTGAATTCTTCTGCATGTACAAAAACAGCACATATCAGGAGCTTGGATTTATATAAATAAAGGAAATATTTGAATAAATGATTAAATAGATTTTACACAGAAAGAACGAACATTAATGAAGTGAATACAAAAAACTAATGATTTAGATTGAGAACATCCAGGATGGAATATAGAATATTAAAACAGTCAACCTGTATTAGAAATGCATAAAAACTTCTCACCAAAAGGTGTAAAAATCAAAAGGATACTTGATATATTTTTTTTTTCTTCTTTTGGTCCCAGGGATTGAACTCAATTGTAATTAACCACTGAGCCATATCCCCAGCCCTATTTTAGTTTTCATTGTGAGACTGGGTCTCACTAGTTTGCTTACAGCCTCATTAATTTGCTAAGGCTGGCTTTGAACCTGAGATCCTCTTGCCTCAGTCTCTCCAGCTGCTGGGATTACAGGTGTGCACCAACATGCCTGACCTGATAAATAATTTTAAAGTGACTGTCTGTGAAACCAAAAGGAAAAGTTATGTACTCTTACTGAAAAAAATAAAATTTTTCCCCAAGTGTGACAGGTAAAAAATTATACAACCACTGTCTCACCCACACACACCACACACACACACACACACACACAGAGAGAGAGAGAGAGAGAGAGAAGAGAGAGAGAGAGAGAGAGAGAGAGAGAGAGAGAGAGAGAGAGAGAAAGAGAGAGAGGAATTTAACAGTTAAATAAATGAATAGCAGGTAAGCCAGCTTTCTCTCCTTTGGGAAGAGAGGCTACAGATAAGCAAGGGAAGGATAAAAATATTCATGGGATAATGAACTGGAACTGGATACATTTGAATAAATGGATGGTTAGCTTGTTAGAGATACATACATACAGCAACGTTTGTAGGTAATTTTGCATTTACAGGTTTAGTATACACAATTTCAAAATGTGTGTACTTAGAATACTAGAAAGAGAGCAAAGAAAGAACACAGCACAAAAATTTTGGAAGTAATAACGACTGAGAACATCCCCAAATTAATATGACAACAAATCACAGATGCCAGATTACAGAGCACCAAGAAGGATAAATACAGGAAGAGAAGCAGGAGGCAGAGTAGGAAGGAGAAAAGAAGGAAATGAGGGTGGAGGAAAGCACGTATTTCCATGCTTTGTGATCTGAGAGGACTGAGAAGCAATTGTACTCCAATAAATAATATTGAATTGCAACCCAATATATAAAAAGAATGTTCATACTAATATAAATAAAGTATTGAATAAACAAGTGAAGAATAGCTTACAAATTTCCCTTGCAGAAAAGTCCAAAATATTGTGGGGATCCTCTGCTTTCAAGGTGTGGAACATAACACTCCACTCCTAGTATGCTTTGTGCATAATGACCTCCCTCTGAAGAGTAGAATATGCAAGGAGGAGGGGAGGTAATGTAAGTGGAGAAAACTGACAAATTCTACCTATCTCGGTGGCCAAATTAAACATCACTGGTGATCAGGCATGTCAATTGCACATACTCTGGAAATAATATCATGAAAATGACATTTTACCCATGTGGCCTTCTTTCCAAAGACCATAACCCCTGTTTAATTGTGAGTAAAAGACACCAGACAAATCCCAATTCAGGGACGTTCTCCAAAATAACTGACCGGTACTTCTAAAAACTCATGGCCCTTAAAACTAAAGCAAGTCTGAAAAACTGAGCACTTTGTATTTTAAGCAATCTTCACATAGACTGTGCAAGTGGGTACTGTTGGTACCATTCTAAAAATCAAAGGATCAGTGTAGAAAGGCCAAACATCTTCCCATATTGACACAAAAAATGAGAGTGAGTAGGGACTCATACTGTTCACTTGGAGCCCTGCTTATGCATCCTGGCCACACCCTGACCACACATGTGGAATATACAAACATATCGTACTAAAGTAGAACAGGAGTCAGAGAAAAGGTGAGAGTTCTGCTAGTTCCTTTTTGGGATAGCGTCCCATGTAATTAGACAATTAATTATGGACACTGCTTAGTTACTAACAGTGGGGAGATCTGACAGTAGACTGCTTGGGGTAAAATTAATTAAATCTATCCCACTTATTAATTTTATGCCCTGAGTGACTTATTTAAATTATATGCTCCTTATTTTATTAATGATAGTTGGGAATAGTATCACCTAACATAGCTATGGCACATGGTAAACACTAAGTTAGATTAGATGTATTTGTTGTTAATGTAGGTGGTGGTATTATTTGGTAGCCTCTAGTCATGTTTTATAGCCTCTGTTTTATACAAACTCAATTAAACACAGTGTTTAACCTTGAAACCTAAGAAACCCTCAAGTCCTAAGCTACAGGACTTAAATTTCTAATACTTTTCTACAAAATAGGATAGCTGGTCCACAAATATGTTGAGAAATTTCTACTACATGCAACATCACTTTGGGTATTGAGAATCCAGTATTAACATACAAACAGATCCCTACTCTCATGGGTGTTTCAGTCTCTTGTGCTCTGACATGTGCCTCTTGACATGAGGAAAAAGGACTTGACTTATAGAACTTTTTCTTATATGTTCCAGAAAGAAATGCAGAAAAGGTTCATTGTGACTTTAAACATAATAATACAGAGAAAGATCATAGTCCAGGGGATGTAAAGTATCTCTCTCTAAGTGGCCTCCCGGAAAAGGGGACACTGGAGTCATCAGATTAAACAAAACATTGTTCTGTTTCTTTTCTTTCTGCATTTAAAAAAAAAATTGTTCAAGTATGCAAAATGCAAAAGGAACAGTATAACAATTATTTGCCCACGACCTCTCAGCTGTTTAATCAAGTATCATCAGTCAAGTCTGTTGTGAACTCCTCCCTGACAGTCCAAAGCACTGTCCCCAACATACATGTGCTCCTACTTACCCCAGGTGCCAGAGGTGAATAGTCCCTTCCCAGTGACGAGTAGGATTATTCAGTTATTCGAAAGGCATCGATTTAATCTTTCAGAAAATTCCATCAACACAAAATGATCTGATGCGAGTTAAAGAAGCCTGGGCTTCTCAGATATCTCCAGAGCTTAGCGTCATGCAAAGTTTCCTAATTCACCACTCACCTTCATAGCCATTTATTATGTTCTCAAAAGAGAATAATTTCCTCTTTTTTATAGATTAGAAACAACACTCTAAAGAGTTTGTTCAAGGTCACAAAGTCAAGAGGGAGAAGCGGGGTTTGCCTTCCGTTCTGCTAACTGCACCTCCACAAATATTTCCCACCTTTTACAGCATTTCTACTAGCATGCTAAAAGTTTAGGTACTATGGGGATAGTGGATAGTTTCAAATATTGATTTTGCAAAATTCTCTCTGAATGACTGTGGAATGACTGATCTCTGTAAACCTTGACAATCTAATATATTTATATATTAGGCACATATACAGTATGTATAAAATACAGATAATATCCACATTATAGGAGTGATCTGAAATTAATACCTAATGTATGCAAGGTAGTTAGTATAGTGCCTCATGCAAAGTAAATGCTCAACAAATAAATAATAATTATTCTTTCTCTGAAAGAAGATGATTGAAAAACCTCAAAACACATTATATTAAAAAGTGACACTTAGAATTGTGAGAAGTGAGTTGGCCTGAGAAAGTGAATGCCATGGGTGAAAGGCTTCTTGTAGGAATAAAACTGACGTGATGGTAATGGTGTCCTCTCTCCTGTGCTGAGATAAGCCAAAACCTTGAAGGCTTGATTGTGTCCCAACCTCAACACCACAGCAAGACAAGCATTCCTCTTTACTTCAAGGATCATACATCTTTCAGACTTAAAATGACGTCTTTTGAAATTCTGGTGAAAGCGTTCAACTTTCTGGAAAAATCTAAATGGAGCAATTGTGGTATCTTCATCATCCTATAAGTATATATGTGTGTGTGTATATATGTGTGCGTGTATTTATATATGTGTGTGTTTATACACACACATATATATAAACTTTATATGTGAACCTATATGTAAAAACTTCCTCATATTAAAAAGTACCTTAACAGCTTAGGACTTTCTTCACCTGTGGTCAGGGAAGCAACATGTTAACATGTTAACTGAATGATAAATAGCCAATTTTCATGATTAATTAAAGAGTAAATGTAAGTTCTCATTTATTCCTAAGAAGAGATACCATCCCTGCTGCCATCAGAACACAACCAAGTAGATTTGGGGTACAGGTCCCTCCTAAGTAAAAATAGTCCTAATTCAGAACCCTGTGAGATACAGTTGCAAAAAAAGACTGTAAAAGTAATTCAAGAAGATTGTTTGGAGGTAAAACTTGTCATTTCTTGACAGACACGGGCAATTGAGGTGCTTTGAGTTTCCCCAAAATAATGGGGTCTTTTGGAAAGAGCTTTCAGGAAGAGAGATCTTAGATACATGTGCTAATATTCCTATTTGGTCTCTCCTGGGAAAACTGAGGAGGCTTCTGGACAATAATAAATTAGCTTGTGCAAAGCCTTTTCCTTACTTGTGAGTCCTGGTGCCCAGAAATAGTAAATTTGAATCAATTCACTGACAGCTTTACATGGGGCTTGAAATACTGGATATTGCAAAAACCAACTTCTGTGTCCCCCACAGGCCTTTCTTCCACAAAGAACATTATTGACTTGAACAAGAGAACCTGAAAGGAAATGGTTTGAAATATTCATTCACGTGGGAAGCTCAGGAAGATTTATAAGCACATCTCTGACCTTCTCCAAGACACATTTTGATTTAATCTCTTTAATATTCTGCTTTTGCAAGGGCCTTCTTTGAAATTTTGTCAGGAGGTGTGGAATATAGCTCATGAATAAAATTTGCTCGACTCACAGGCTGCTGCTGCTGAGCTCTGAGTTGTTTCCAGAGCAAGCAATTGAATGCCTTGATCCCAAGGGTGAAAGCCAGCCAAACTTCTCCAAGCTCATGATGTTAAGGACACCATTCAATATGCCACCAGATCTCAAGCCCTGTTTCTTCCACAAAATTCCCACATACCGCCCCAGTCTTGTCTTGCTTCCCTGGCATATACTTGCTTTCCTCTAGTAGCCACTTCACTCTTCTTTCTGCTATGTGAATGCACTGAGAATATTTTCAGCTCAGTTCCTATGCTTATGCACAGTGTTGCTTTTTCCTAGGAGCACTTTTTTAAAATTGTATTTCAAAACCACCTCTTTCCCCACTTCACAGATAGTTTCTTCATATCCTGAACATTAAGTTTCATTACCTGTAAGGGAGCACCTATCCTTGATTGGAAAATAAATCGGATTCTTGCAGCAATTTTTTCTAAGAACATACACTTTTGCTAAAGGACATTTTTATCTTTTTTCTTTGCAAGTATCTTATTTGTATATTTTCTGCTTGACTCTCTCAGTTGACTGGAACTTCTCAAAGCCAGGGACCAGAGGTGGGTCTTTTATTAATACATCCTTAGCACCTAGCACAGAGCAAAGTGACTCCTCAACGAATGCTAGCTGAAATACCCTTGAACAGTTTCCTACACAATGCTCCACGTCCTTTACTCTGAATGTTCCTTTCGGTGCCAGTTGTGTGGGCCTTCGATCATTAGCTCTTTCTTCCCATGACCTGTTTTCCTTCATAAACTGGGACATGAGGGAAGAATTAATTCTGTTGATGCTTTCTGTGTCTGATTTCATGTTTTGCATAGAGGAGATGTGTCGGGGTGCCCACTGGCTGGGGTGGGCGGCGCAATCCCAGCAGCTGGCGACCCCCGCACCCCGGAGCGGAGGCGCGCGTCTGGCCCCTCCGATGGAGGTGCCTCCGGCCCGACCCTGGCACCCCGGAATGAAGGCGCGCATCCAGCCCCTTCCATGGAGGTGCCTCCAGCATGAAGAGGCGGCGGCATAGCGGCTGGAGGAGGCAGCTGCTGCACAGCCACAGCGGGGCCTTGGAAAGCACCCGCTGGAGCCATGCTGA
>JAJEJO010001156.1:390275-461280 GCA_020662805.1 Glaucomys volans | reverse complement strand
ATTGGTTGCTCTTGCATATATATACCGCACCACTTCCCTGGGGGGAGGAGGAAGAAGGAAGATTCTGTAACGAGATGGCCATCGTGTGAATAAAGCTTCTGACCAGCCTACGTGTCGCGTCTCACTGCGGGCAGGGATTCGCGATAGAGATGCAATCAATATTTGTTGGTTAAAGTGCAAATCCAGAGTTAAACCTCAGATGTTTAAAGATCAAATTTTTAAAACATTTTTAAAAAAGAAAAACACTTATAGATAATACATTTTTCTAAGACATTCTGTGTTAAAAAAAAATGTGCTGAGAAACAAAAAACCTACCTAAGTCTCTTCCTTCAATCATGTTAATTTTTGAATCACCAATACCAATGTTCACATTATCTTCTTTTTGAGATCAAACAATATGTACTTCCCTCAGGTTTAGGCTGAGGTAGCACAGCTGGAAGAAACCCTGACCTGGCTTTTTCATTAGTTGCATAATCTTAGAGATCCCCCGGCCCCTGGAAATGCAAACAAACAAACAAACCAAAATACCACTTTTCTTGTAAAATAAAAAGGATTTAAAATAAAATAAAATTCAGGAACCATATGTTCTTGTCTCCTACCCACTGGAAAAATGCATTCTTGCCCTAATTCCTTTGAAATACTCTTAATATAAGGAGCTAACTTCTCTGCACATCCCTTTTCTATTATAATTGGATCTTGTTATTAAAAAGTATTTCTTTATATTGAAATAAAGCCTGTATCAATGTTAGGTTTTAGAATATCTTAAAATAAATAGACTCAAAGATACTTTCCAGCACTATAATTTCAGAAATATGAAAGAATAATGACTTTCTTTCCTCTACATGCCACCTCATTCCCCTTTCTCAACCAATAATACACAAACAAATAACATACTGATGTCTTAAAAAAATGCCAACCAACACTAGCCAATTTAAGGCAGCATTTGGTAATAAAAAATAAGATACATTTTATATAATGGCACTGGAGCTATTCTAAGTCAATATCGGTCAAACAAATATTATGATTTTCTTTGAGCTCACATATTAATGAAAAATTTAGTTCCTGAAATAAGACACCCTGGGTTTCTATTCCATCTCTACCTCCACAAGTAATAAATGTGCGCTACTAGAAACTTGATCAAGAATTCTGTACTTTGATTTTGTGACCTATAAAATTGAAATAGAAAAAGCACTTGCCACCAAAGATTGTTTTAAGGTAATTACAAAAGTGAAGTAAAGCTTTTAAATCAAACATAGCAAATAACTTATCAGTAAATGTTATCCATTATCCTTTGCAGAACAGAAATAAGAGGGGAGGGGTAACCAGATGCAGAACAGAGGAGGACAGGCACATGTAGGTGCCAGGGACTCTACTCCGAGGACACAGGGAGAGTTAAGATCTAGGTGAATAACCAAAATAATCAGAGAACATGAAGGAATAGCTTGGTTTAGGATAATTCCCTTAAATAAATTCCCAAGAAAGACTTGTTTGCAGGACTGGCCCTTGGTTAGTTCCTAACAACTCAGCTCTGAGCACTGAGTGGGCTGCCCATTGACTAAGTTGTGCGCTGGAGGCCTGGGGCCATGCCCTACCAATTTTACCAGATAGTTTATGCTAAAAATGTTGTGCATGGTGAGCGTGTGGACTTAACTTTGGGAACTGTGGTCATAAGACAGTACCACGTGCCTGCATGGATTTTTACTAAGAACTTTGAGTGAGGCATATAGTCCCAGCCTATAGTTTCAGCTATTCAGAAGGCTGAGGCTGGAGGACTTGAATTTCGGATTTGAGACTAGTCTGGGAAGCATAGCAAGACCCCATCTCAAAAAACAAATAAAAAACGTCCTGGAGACCAAGGGTCAGATTGCTACTCTGGTTCCATGAGATTCCACCAGGAGAGGACACTGTGATGCTTGCACACACTTTACTCCAGGCGTGGCCTCAGGCACCTTTTCCATTTTTGCCAAATTGATCTGCATCTTTTCATTGCAATATACTCTATCTGTGAGCACGGAAGGAAGTTCTGAGTCTTTTGAATCTTCCCAGCAAATCATTAAGTCTGACCATGTTCTTCAGGACCCTGAGAGGACAGAGAAGAACCAGTTCCTAAAACCAAATGCTCTGTGAGTTCTGTTAACTCAATTAAAGTAGCAACATTTTTCCTTTAGGACATTTTCAAATTTCAGTGCTATGTTATCATAAGTATATATCAATTGATTCTATAAAATTTTTTTTGTTATTGATGGGTCATTGCTGTTTTCATTAGGGATGGCTGACAACACCACTTTTGGAACTTTGTATAGAGGGTCATGAGGATGCAGCTCAATCTGCAGACAAATGACTACTTTGCATAGTTGCATATATCCTGAGCTACAATGAGTGCTAAGCTAAGAGTGCTCTCAAGAACAGGGATTGAGCCGGGTGTGGTGACCACCCACCGTTTGGGATCCCAAATTCAAAGTCAGCCTCAGTAACTTAACAAGGCCCGAAGCAAAATAGTGAGACTGTCTCAAAATTTAAAATTTTTCAAAAAGGGCTGGGGGTGTGGCTCAGCAGTTAAGTGCTGCTGGGTTCAATCTCAAATATAAAAGAAAGAGAGAAAGAAAGAAAGAAAAAGAAAGAAAGAAAGAAAGAAAGAAAGAAAGAAAGAAAGAAAGAAAGAAAGAAAGGAAGGAAGGAAGGAAGGAAGGAAGGAAGGAAGGAAGGAAGGAAGAAAGGGAGAGAGAGAGAGAGAGAGAAAGGAAGGAAGGAAGGAAGGAAGGAAGAAAGAAAGAGAAAGCTAGCGAGTGGAAAGAAGGAAGGAAAAAAGGAACAGGATTGAAATAAAAAGGCAACAATGAACAATAAGTTATTTGATAATAGAGTGTCCCATATGCTATTCTACTACTTATAAGGTAACTTTGGATTATGAAGGATAGAGCTCTTCTTTTGCTTTATTACTTGCTATATATATCTTATAATTTTATAAAATATTTATTATAACAATTTATAATTTATTATATTTTATTATAAAAGTATTACTTATTAATATCTTTTCTTTTTTCATTAAGAAATTGTTGACATTTTTCACTATATCTTACTTTTTTTTTAATACTAATTTAATCCTTTGATTTAATTGTGCCCTGAATTAAGAGACGATTTCTTTCTTACAGTGCTAGTTCTTGCCCAGGGAGCTGATTTCTATTCCTCAGTTCGAAGCCTCTGCCTAAACAGAAGAAAAGCCCTAAATTGACAAGATGGCATGGGGCTGTGTAAGTCACTGGAAGGAGAATTTCAAAGCCTAAGGGTTTCTTTACCCTGAGAGGACACCATCAAGGTGAGGAAACATAAATGGGTCTCTTTTATCCCAACCATGGCTTCTTGAAAGTTATCATTGTACCGTGGGCTTTTGTGGCATAGAACTTTCTAATACTTAAGATTACATAATTATATTGCCAAATGTCCCCCAGTACTCTGAAGTTTACCACAGGTAGGATCTATCTTCAATATTCTCCATTCTCTTTAAAATTGTCATTTTCCAACCTGGTTACCAGTTTTGAGGACCTGGACTGATTTTAGAAATCTCTATCCTCCCTGTCCCTCATCATACACAGTCCTGTCTCTTTACTTACTGTATTTGGTTATTCAGTGAGCAATTTGTTTATCTTTAAGAAAATCCTATTGTGCTAATCCATTCCCTGTTGCTAATAACACAGTATCACAGATTGGGTGAGTTATAAAGAAAAGAAGTTTATTTTGGCTTATGGTTCTAATCCATGAGCAAGGAGCTATGTCTGGTGACAGTTTTCCAGCTGGCAGAGGCCTGAGGCAGCGCAGATCACATTGCAGGAACAGGTAATGTACATGTACGTCTTTTGGTCTCTCTCCTAAAAATCCACCAGTATTCAGTCATGAAGGCTCCGCAATGATGATTTTTGAATGCTAATTATGCCTAAAGTTTCCACCTTCAAACACCATAGTCAGATTAAATTTCTACCCGCTTAATACCTCCCAGTGGGCATTGAACTCTAACAGGAGCTTCAGAGGAGGCAAACCATATTAAAACCATACAGCACCTGTTTAGTAAACACCTACTAGTTTAGCTTAGTCAATAGTAATATATCTGTATCCAAACTAAACACATCATCTTCAACTTTAAGAACACAGGTTAAGTGAAGAGGCCAACATTAAGTAATTCTTATAAAAATTAGGATTAAACCATGATAATAGTACATATGAAGAATATTAAACAGGAATAAATGAGATTGTACTAGAAAGGGCCAGTGATCCCAGCTACTCCAAAGTCTTAGGAGAATGGCAAGTTCATGTCCAGCCCGGACAACAAGAAAACAAGGTGATACCTGTCTCAAAATAAAACTAAAAAGAAGAAAAAGAGAATCTTGGGCATGAATGCAGCAGCAGGGAGCAGAATGGAGTAGAAGAGCAGCATCCAGAATTGCTACAAGACTTTATTTTAAAAGTCCAGGTTCCAACAAGAAACTATGATGCATGCAAAGAAATATAAAGTATGCTTTATATTGAAAAAGAAATAAGCAACACAAACTGCCTGTGAAAATGACCAGATGGCATATTTTACAGAAAGTGAGTTCAAAATAGTCATTTTAAATATGTTCAAAGAACTAAAGGAGAGCGTGCTTCAATAAGTAAGGAGAGGCACTGGGGACACTGCTACATCAAATAGAGAATGCTGAAGAAGAGAGACAGAAAAATGCAGATATCCAAAGAACAAAATGAAGGTTCTAGAGCTGAAAAGTAGAATTACTGAAATTTAAAAACAAAACAAAACAAATCTACACATATATATATATCAAATGTGTATATATATATATATATGTGTACACACACACACACACACACACACACACACCAGTCACAGTACATTTAAACCAGCAGAAGAAAGATTTATTAAGGTTGATAATAGATTGATATGAATAATGTAAGCCAAAGATCATAGAGAAAATAAATTAGAAAGAAAAATTAATGGAGCCACCAAAGAGTGTGACACAATACACATAATGGAGTGTGAAGAGAGTGGAGAGAGGACTTTGTGTGAGTGTGTGTGTGTGTGTGTGTGTGTGTACTAATGGCAGTAAACTACACAAATTTATTGACAATGACCTACATATCCTGGAAGCTCAAAGAACTCCAAGTAGGAAAAAATACAAAGAAATCTGCAAGAAAAGATGAATTATAATAAAAATGATAAAAATTAGCACAATATGGCAAGTGCGTAACATTGGCTGAAAATGAAAGAGGCTATAAAGAAGTTCAATAACTTATCACAATTTAATTCTTATAAACAATTTTAGATGAGTTTTTTTTTTTTTAAGTTCAGGCAGAAAGACTTGAAGTAGTAAAGTTTGGGAGTTTATGCACTCACTTTCATTGTGTGTGTGTCTGTTGTGTCTATTTATTAATTAATTTTTCCAAAGATATAATGTATAAGAGATAAAACTATAAAAAGTTTTCAATATGCTATTGAAAAAGATGATAAAAGTTAAAAATAAGGATTAAATCTTGAAAGGAACAAGTGAAAAGGGGTTCATAATCTGCAAGAAGATCCCGATATGATCAACATCTGACTTCCTTGCAGATGTTATAAAGGTCAAAATGCAATGGGATAATATACAGCCACTTCTTGTTATTCATGGGAATTATGTTCTATAAAATCACCATGAACATAAAATTACAAGTTCTGAAGTTTGGTTTCTAAAGGAAACATACATTAGGTCTGTCTGTCTCTGATGACAACATTTTTGTCGAACAAAGCACAATTTGCCTTATTTATGTTTTTTATTTTTTGCCAAACATGTATAAAAATAGTCCAGTCTCAGAGTAATAAACCTGATCCTCCACATAAACTTTTTCTTGTATGAGAATAAACAGTTTTCTTTTAAAGTTTTCAGCCTCCTCAAGTTGGACTTGGCAAAACCTTAGACAGGACTCCAAAAAGCATGAGTAATAAGAGGAAAAAATACAGACTTCATCAAAATAGTAATTTAAAAATGTGCTCAAAGGACATCATCAATGAAGTCAAAAAATAGCCCATAGGATGAGACAAAACATTTGCAAATCATATATTTTATAAGGGATTTATATCTGGAATACATAAAGGATGCTTAAAATGAAGCAAAAAAATCTAAAAATTCAATTAAGACATGGGCAAAGATCTAAATAGACATTTGTCCAAGAAAGATACAAATGGTCAATTTCAGTTCTATGCATATATCTAAGAAAAATTCAAATATATTCAAGCTCAAAAACTTTATGTGAATATTTGTAGAAATATTATTCCTAAGAACCAAAAGACAGACAGATCTAATGAGTCCATCAATGGACAGAGAGACAAAACATGTTAGATCAGTACTATAGACTATTATTTGTCTGTAACATGCCACTGCATGGATAAAGACTGAAAAAATTATGGTCAGAGTAAGAAACTGGATCATAAAAGCCCACATGCTATGATTCTATTGATATGGCTGTCCAGAATAGGGAAATCTATAGGAACAGAAGGCAACTGTTGGTTGCTTAGGAATGAAGGCAGAGGGTGGAGATGATATCCAGAGGACACACAATTTCATTTTTGAAGTGATAACAATGTTCTGAAATCAGTTCAAGTAACAAAAGCATGTGGAAACACTCAAAATCATTAAGTTAAAATTAAACATGTGAATTGTATTTTACATTAATTATATCTCCATAAAGCTATTCTTTTGTATAAAAGGAAAAAAGACATTTCTCAGGCACAGACCTGGATACTAAGACTTCAATAAGAGTCTTGGTGGGGTACAAAAAGAAGGGGAAGAGCATCTGAAAAAATAATCGACTGATGCAAAGGTCCTGAGTTCTGAAAGAGCTCATTATCCTGGTGGAACAGGATAAAAACTAGCACTGAGAGAGTGAATGTATGAAAATAGGAGAAAGGTGCACTTGTGTTTGATAAAAAGCAAGCAGGTGTTTGATGGCCATATGAAGGATTGTAGGTTCATTCCTAAGTGAAATGAGTAAAATTGTAAAGCACTACATGGAGAGACCCATAATCCAATAGGACATTTAAAAGATATTTGGGGTCAGGTTTGTGGAGAACAGATTGGAAGGATTGAGTAGAGATGGGTAAACAAGTTAGGTATATCTAATGAATTTATTAGATGCACAAGTTTACCTATTATCTTCTGTGTTACTACATGGGGGGAAAGTCCTTTACTGCCAACAGACACTCAGCGGAAGCGAAACCTATATGAAATTTAAGGAGACACTTATTCTCTGGGCCATGTAAGTATAGAGTTAGCACCTGCAAGACCCTGAGGGTGGGCGTGTATTTGTTTGTTTATTTTGTGGGGCTAAATATCAAATTCAGGGTCATGCACACACTAGGCAAGTGTTTGACCCCTAAATCACACTCCCAGTTTTTGAGTGCCTATTTAAGTTTTAAAAATTTGTACCCTACTGACCTTGCTTCCTTTGGTCCCACCCTGATGGGAACATTAGAGTTTCACTGAGAAGAAAAATCCCTTGTCTACCAGATTTGAGAACAGATGCTAGTCTCTTAGCCCCTCTTGGGCTTAGGTTGGTCACTGCAAAATGAGATTCATGTTATCTACTTCATAGTGTGGTTCTGGAGGATTAATTTTATGAGATGACAACTGTGAAGCTCCTACCAAAAGGCCAAGGGATTTAAGAAGCACTCAATGACTGGCAGCTTTTCTTCTAATACCTTAAAAAAAATGGGTTATGTGGCTCCCCTGGTAACAAAAGTCGGTTTCAAAACAGACTTTTACAAGATCAGTTCCTTTATTTGAGACATAAATCTTTTTACCACTTGGCCCAAACCTACTTCTCCAGCCTCATTTCCTTATATTATAATTTCCCACAGGCCTCTAGGCTTCAGGCAAGCTGTAATTTTCACCCTTCTCAGAGCATGTAATATTAACTTTTTTATAACTCCGTGTCTTCCTGAACTTACTGTTCTTTAGCTATGTAATGTCTATTCTTGTTTGTTCACCTCGCAAACTCCAACTTATGCAACAATACTCAACGTGTCAGTGTGGTTAAGTTTTACCCTGTACCTTTGGGGAGAATTAATAGCCACCACTATTTATATCCCATAACAATTTATTTATATTTTATGAATTTACTGTGCTATGTTTATATTTTGTTATATATTATGTTCTATTAACAGGACTCTAACAGACTACAGTGTTAGAGGAATGGTATATTTTTTTAATGGTATATTTTTGAAGGCAGGAATGGTATATACTTTTTTAACTTTTGTAATCACAGCAAGCAGTAGTACTTTTACTAAACAAATTATATCCATATTAATTTTTTCAATCACAAATATTTGTGTGCTTCTATATAAGATAGCACTTATACTTGACTGAAAATGGTAATTAAAAGGTACAGAAGAAACTAGAGTTTAGATTCAGAAGCTATTACTGTAAACTGTTACCTTTGGACCACTGCATCCTTATCTTTAAAATGAAGACATTAAGAAATCCTGCCTCAGAGGATTTTCATTAAGGTATCTATTTACTAGCAGCCATGGAAAAGTAAAGCATTATGGAGGTTTAACTGCCATTTCAGGAAAGGTCTTTTGTTTTTATGAAAGTTATCACTTAATTTTGGAAAACTGCAATTTATATGTATCCAAGAAAAACATATTCATATTTATAAAATCATAAATGTACAACGCAATTGAAGACATGTGCACAAATTGTTCCTTTAGTTTGTACTGTACTACAAAGGAGAGGAAGAATCATTATGGCCTGTGGTCGTCAAGGAGTCTGCATTGCAGCAGTGTGGCTAGTGACAGGTGGGACTCAAATGGAGGGGTGGGGATCTGTCTATGCTTGCTTGTGGTTTCAGAGGCTGCACAAGTGGTGCACAGATCAAAAGATGCTCTGATTTGTGTGCAGTGATGGGAAGCAGAGTGCAGCCTCGGAGGAAAAATGAAAATAGTTATCTATTCAGAAAATGAGAGTTGATTAATGTCATTCTGGAAATGAGGTGCGAGAGTGGTTTGAATGAGGAATCGAAAAGTGCAAGAACTGAACAGAGCCAAAGCTGTCCAAGGGTTCCTAACCTGTACATGAAGTCCAGTCTTTCCTCCACTGGCTCTTTTCGGTAAAGGCTGTTTCTGTCTCTGATATTCACTTTCACTGGGTGCAGGTCAGTAGTAATTTTGCCCTGCACATTCCCAGAAGGACACTCATCCTCTCTGAACACAAATCAATGGGTTTCCTAAACCAGTTGCTAGTCATTCACATGCCCGTTACATAGCATCTGTGAGGAAACCATCCATATGGAAGTGAGAATATCACTACCCAAAAACAAGTAAATGATTCCATAAAAATTAAAAATATACAACTAGAGCTTGGGTAGCCACATAAAAAGATTTTTCTAAGATGTTTTAGTGAAAACACACACTTTCTCAAACACTTTTTCCCTAGTTATTGTTTACAGATAGGATTGCTTCCAAATCTGTCCAGCTCAGTCCTCCAATTATCAGCATGACTGTTGTTTTTCAGTAGCCATATTATTGGCATAGCTTTCCAAACCTCCACATGGAAACATGCAATCTGTATACTGAACAAACTCAACCAAAACTGCTAAGGGTATTTCTTTACTCACAGTATTGTTCTTTCTTGCAGAGGCTCTGCACTTGGCAATCATCTCCCTGAGACCTGAATATAATGAATAAATATGTGCTTTAAAGAGATTTGCCAAAAGAGAAAATGTGAGAAAAAGCAATATTGAAAAGTCTTGATCATATATCACAGGTTGGTATGTTATTGACTTGCTCCATCAAATAAGTTGATAAAACAAACTTGGTTTCTTACAAAGCCAGGGACAGTGGTTAAGAATATGTGGAAATAATATTTTATATTTTTTATAGAGCTCAACCCTCTGCCGAGAACAAATTTATTTTCTTCCCTGCACAGAACTGGCTGGAAAATCAAAAGTGTTAGTGAAGTCCTGATATTCCTAGATTATATCAAATGCAATTTGTTTTATATGATGTTCTATTATTTCATATATAATAAAAAACATAGGGTCTAGACTGATCTAGAGCCACAGAACACAGAGAGGTCTCCTCTATCACAGGATGAAAACTTTTCTTGCTCCTTATCAAACCAACTCAGAGGAAGTTAGTTTTCTTTGCAAGCCTATCATGAATGAGACACACATTTTAAGTGCACAGTAGAATTAGTAATAATAAAGATAACTAAAGCATCAACATGGTCAGACATTCACTATGGTTGTATACTATTCATTAGCTCCTTTTGGAAATAATGACCCCTACTTCGATCTCTGGTCTCCGTTTACTTCTCTCTACAATTGTCAACCACATTGGACTCCTGTTCACACTATGCTCTTTCCCATCTATGGCTATTTGCCCATTTTCTTGTTTTACTTTACCTAGAGTTTCTCTTCACACTGTCACACAACACTACTCATCTTCTCCCATTTCTTTGGATAGTACATCCTATTATTTCTACTAATTCCTTTCTATCTTTTCAAACATCCCTCAAGCATATATGTAAGCACACTGCCCCGTACGTCCTGCATATTTTCCACCATTTCTGAATGTTTATTTTCACTGATAGAAAATGTTCCAAGGGCAGAAACAGTACTTCCCTTACTCAGAGCTCCATTTTCTTCTGTAAAGTTTCAAATGACTGAGATCTGAAAGACCTTGCCATTGCTACAAAGAAAAATAAAATAAAATATATATGTAAAATATGTATAAAAATATATATAAATATATATATAATCCTTCAGAGTTTTCGTTCTGCTCTCAGTCCTGAATTTGTATAAATATGAAATTATTTTTAAAAAGTTTTAGAAAGGCAATAAATACTTGAACTGTGAATAAATTTCTGCCTTAAAATATCATATTTAGGTTATCCAATGTACTTCACAAAAATATAATGAGAATATTTAAAACTTGGATTAAACTGCTTTAATTAGATAATGAAAACTATGTGATGCAACTTGAGTTCATCTCTATATTGGTTCTCATGCTGCTCATCCTTGGGCCCAAAGAGGACACTTTGTATGAGTCTAGATTCTGTGACACAGTCATGATTTTGACTTCCTCTTAATCCTTTTATATAATTCTTGCTTCTCTTAGTTCAGTCAGTCTTCACTTTCGCTTAGTTTGAGTATTTCTGATTGTTATTTCCTGTGGGAGTGTTGTGTTGCTTTCATATCTCTCCAGTCAATTTATTCTCCCTAGAATCCGTTTTGAAAATTTTTTGAGGAATAGTTTTAACAAATACCTATAAATGCATAGAAAGAAAAAGTCATATACATGCACAGAACACATTCATCATTGTTAAGAGGTAATGGTTTGTGAAATTTATTGCTCCAATTCTCACAGTGCCTGTTATGGTACTATTCACATAGATAGTGCCCAATTCCTTCTAAGAGAAAGTTATTCCATTGGTGCAATGCTTTAAAATATGAGAAGGAGGTCAGGAATAGTAATGCATACCCATATCCCTAGGAACTTGGAAGGCTGAGGCAGGAGTATTACAAATTCAAGGTCAACCTCAGCAATTTAGACCCTGTCTCAAAATTTAAAAAAAATTAAAAGGACTGGGAATGTAGCTCAGTGGTAAATCACCCCCTGGGTGAAATCCTCAGTACAAGGGGAGAGAGATACAAATAGGGAGGGAGAGAGAGAGAGACAGACAGAGAAGGAAGGACAGACTGGAGAATGTTGCTTGTCATAGGAATGGCATGGAGAAATCTCAGCTGTGCTACTTGGAATTTTCTAAGACCCAAAGAAGGAGAAAGTGCATACTTGTGTACTTTGGAGCCAAATGGTCATGGTTAGACACTCAACTTTGATACCTACTGACTATGAGATTGGTCATTGCTGTGTTTCTTAAACTCTCTCAACCTCAGTTTTCTCACTTGTAAAACAAAGATAACAGTATCTGCAATCTACATTCAGCAATTCTCTTAAGCAATGCTTACAATATGCCACACTTTGTCAAAGGGTTTTGTCTGTATTAGCCATTTAATTCTCATAATAATACTGCTAATTTATTTCCCATTTTATAGATGCAAACTGAGGTTAAGTGAGATTAAGTAATTGACTCATGATTATGCAGTAAACGCATGGCTATGGAATATTCTAGAACAAATTTCACTGGCATGATATTGAAATTCACCCTTCTCCAGTTTGTCATGTCCTCTGGGAAGCCTTCCCTGACTTTCTTCTGTGTCCCCCAAAAGTACTCCATGCTTTCTTCTTTGATAGCACATACTTTATTTTAGATGTGTGTCCCACACTTAGCAAAGCACACTGACCACTAGCACTGCGCCTTTCTCTCCTTCGCTCCTCTCCCAACTCTCCAGTCATGTTCATTGGAAGAATAAATGAATGCTTATTGTTCTATGAAATCTATTTCTTCATAGAAGACTATGTTAGCCTGAGGACTGTAGGAGCAGCAAAGCTGGGCAGATGAAGCTCATTACCTATCCAATATACATTTTTTCCTTATTTCCCTCCTAGGAAAGAATAATTTTGAGTAGTGTTAATTTGAATTGTCAACTCGATTGAATTAAGAGATGTCAGTGATTAAGAGGTTTCTGGGTATGTTGATGAGGGCCTATCTAGGAATGATTGGGAATGAGGGATAGTGAACTGGAGTAGAGACCCTCCCTAAGCGTGTTGAGCATCGCCCAATACAATGGTGGCTTAGATGGAATAAAAGTTGGAAGAACAAGGAAGGAGATGCAGATTGCTGCTTCCATCTTCTGAGGATATCATACTCTCACTTCTTCAATCTTCCAAAGTAGACTCCGCCAGTGATTCTCCAGGGAGTTTCCAGAAGCCTTGGTCTCAGACTAGGGTAGCACTGTTGATCCTTCTTGTTCTGGGACTTCTGTCTCTTGGACTGCCCAGCTATTGGTTCTTCCAGCTCTCCAGCCTGCAGACTGCCATTGTGGACTCTCCAGCTTCTGGTCATGTAAGCCAATCTAATAAATTCCCTTTTAATAATCATACTTCCTGTTGATTTTGGTTCTCTGGAGAACTCTAATACAGGTAGCATGGCCAAACTTCAAATCTAACAATCAAAAAATTATTATTCAGTTTCCCTTACAAGTAAAAGAGGCTATTAATCCAGGTATGACCAATTGTTTATAAGTTGAAGCCAGTTGGATGTTTCTAGAAATGTTTTTACTTTTCTGATGTCCGATCTGCACACACCTCCCCCACCCCCCACTTCTCTTTCCCGCTACTTTTTTCTTTCTGCTCAGAATGTGAGCATAAGGCTGGGTAAGGTAAAACCATCACACAAGTTTGAGAATTTGAGAATAAAATTTGCATTCTGAAAATGCAAAAGAATAAAAAATATCCTAAAAGTAGAAGTGTAGTGCCAAGGGTAGCAGATCTAGTTTACTTGTAGACAGAATCCTAATTACATGAGTAAAATCATTTGATTAAGCCATTATAATCATGGTTTTGTTATGCACAGCTAAATATATATCATTAGATGTAAAAGGATTTCTCAGCATAGTTCCTTAAAAGAAAAATGGAGAATAAGTGCTCAATTAGGCTAGTAAAAGGGTCATTTTCTAATTTGTCTTTTAAATACTTAAAGACTTAGAAGGCACTCACAAAAAAAGAAAAAAAAGAAGAAAAGAAAAAAAAGAAAAAGTCTTCCCTGTATGTTGTAGGGAGTAAGTGGATAAGTGGTCATTTGTTTAAATACAAGTGGTAAATGAAAAAATTTTTACTTACTGCTATTAAAAACAAATCTAATCTCAGCAAGACCATGATTTTAACAGCATGCTAATAGCATTCAATCCCACCTCACTTGACTTACAAGTATTGATGACAAAAATGAAGATTAAAACAGAAAACTTGAAGCTGTGAATTTTAGTTTCGACTCTCTCCTTAATAACAAATAATTTGGGCTCCCTCCACCTCAAGTTCCCCGTGTTTAGCTTAAAAATAAAAGCTGCCAGCTCTGTTAATTTCAGTGTTGTTGTGAAAATCTAACCAGGCACTTTCTAAACTATAAAATGTTATACAGATACGAAGCACAATTTCCACTAAACCAAAATTATTCTGTAATTTCCTTTTGATTCGTCAGTGTCAGGATTTTTCTAACCTACTCGTTAATAAAATGGTTCCTAAGAGACAAAAATAACACTGAGGGTACTGCTGAGAAATGACTTCAGGGAACTTGGAAGACTAATGAGAGAAACAGACACAAATAAAATAATCACACAATTGGAATATAATTTGAAACTGTGGGAAGTACTATGATAGGAAGAGGAAGGTGTGATAGTCCTGATTTGATCTGATTATTCTTTTTTGAATATGTATGTTTTAATTTGTTCTAATTGGTTAAACATGATAGTAGAATGTATTTAGACATATTATACATATATGAAGTATGACTTCTCTTCTTCTGGTTGCACATTATGTAGAACTACTTTAGTTCTGTAATTGTATATGAACATAGGATAGTTATGTCCAATTCATTCCACTGTCTTTCCTATTCCCATTCCCCCTCCCTTCTCTTCGTTCCCTTTTGTCTAATCCAAAGTACATCTATTCTTCCCTAACAGCCTCCCTTGTGAATTAGCAAATTCATCCCGTGAATATTGTACAAACCACTGAAGCTTACATAAACATCTCAACAAAGAAAATAAAATAATTTCTGCAAGAGAAGAAAAGGAAAACTGTAGATTTGAAATACAAAACTAACAAGAGAAACTGACTACTTTAAAAGTAGATTGGAGGTAGCAAAAAGAAAGATTGGAGAAAAACATAAAATCTATCTGTTGCAAAGAGCAGAGACAGAACTGAGTAAAAATGAACAGAGCCTCAGTGATCTGAAGGAAAATATCAAGTTATACAATTTACACAAAATTGGAGCAACAGAAAAGAGAAAGAACAGGATAGAAAAATATTTGAAGGAATAATGACAATCTTCCATGGAATTTGGTGAAAAATGTTAATTTAGAACTCCAAGAGGCTTAACACATGATTGTTTCAATAGATGCAGAAAAAGCATTTGATAAAATACAGCAACCCTTCATGCTCAAAACACTAGAAAAAATAGGGATAGTAGGAACATACCTCAACATTGTAAAGGATATCTATGCTAAGCCCACAGCCAACATCATTCTAAATGGAAAAGAACTGAAAACATTCCCTCTAAAAACTGGAACAAAAAAGGGATGCCCTCTTTTGCCATCATCCTTGAAATTCTAGCCAGAGCAATTAGACAGACTAAAGAAATAAAAGGGATTAGAATAGGAAAAGAAGAACTTAAACTATCCCTATTTGCCAATGACATGATTCTATAGTTAGAGGAGCCCAAAAATTCCACCAGAAAATTTCTAGAACTCATAAATGGATTCAGTAAAGTAGTAGGATATAAAATCAACACTCATAAATCTAATGCATTTTTATTCATAAGTGATGAATCCTCTGAAAGAGAAATTAGGAAAACTACCCCATTCACAATAGCCTCAAAAAAAAAAATAATCCCTGGGAGTCAATTCAACAAAATAGGTGAAAGACCTCTAAAATGAGAACTACAGAACATTAAAGAAAGAAAATAAAGAAAACCTTAGAAGATGGAAAGATCTCCCATGTTCTTGGATAGGCAGAATTAATATTATCAAAATGGCCATACTACCAAAAGTGCTATACAAATTCAATGCAATTCCAATTAAAATCCCAATGATGGACCTAATAGAAATAGAGGAAGCAATCACGAAATTCATTTGGAGAAATAAGAGACCCAGAATAGCTAAAGCAATCCTTAGCAGGAAGAGCGAAGCAGGTAGTATCACAATACTAGACCTTCAACTATACTACAGAGCAATAGTAACAAAAACAGCATGGTACTGGCACCAAAATAGGCAGGTAGATCAATGGTACAGAATAGAGGACACAGAGACAAACCCACATAAATACAGTTTTCTCATACTAGACAAAGGAGCCAAAAACATACAGTGGAGAAAAGAGCCTCTTCAACAAATGGTGCTTTGAAAACTGGAAATCCATATGCAGCAAATTGAAAACAAACCCCTATCTCTCACCTTGCACAAAACTCAACTCAAAATGGACCAAGGACCTAGGAATTAGACCAGAGACCCTGCACCTAATAGAAGAAAAAGTAGGTCCAAATCTTCATCATATAGGCCTAGGACCAGATTTCCTTAACATGATTCCCAAAGCGCAAGAAATAAAAGCAGGAATCAATAATTGGGATAGATTCAAACCAAAAGCTTTTTCTCAGCAAAGGAAACAATCAGCAATGTGAAGAGAGAGCCTACAGGAGAGTGGGAGAAAATCTTTGTCACACACACTTCAGATAGAGCACTAATCTCCAGAATATATAAAGAACTCAAAAAACTCTACACCAAGAATAAAAATAACCCAAACAATAAATGGGCTAAGGAAATGAGCAGACACTTCACAGAAGAGGATCTACAAGCAACCAACAAATATATGAAAAAATGTTCAACATCTCTAGTAATAAGAGAACTGCAAATCAAAACTACCTTAAGATATCATCTCACCCCAGTTAGAATGCCTATTATCAAGAATACAAGCAACAACACATGTTGGCGAGGATGTGGGGAAAGAGGTACACTCATACATTCCTGGTAGGGTTGCAAATTGGCGCAGCCACTCTGGAAAGCAGAGTAGAGATTCCTCAGAAAACTTGGAATGGATCCACCATTTGACCCAGCTACCCCACCTCTTGGCCTGTACCCAAAGGACTTCAAATCAGCATACTACAGTGATGCAGCCACATCAATGTTTAGAGCAGCCCAATTCACTATAGCTAGGTTGTGAAACAAACCTAGATGTCCTTCAATAGATGAATGAATAAAGAAATTGTGGTGTATATACACAATAGAATATTATTCAGCCATAAAAAATAATGAAATTATGACATTTGCAGGTAAATGATGGAATTGGATAATGTTAAGTGAAATAAGCCAATCCCAAAAAACCAAAGGCTGAATGATTTCTCTTATAAGTGGTTGATGACACATAGTGGGGGTAGAAGGAGGGATGGGAAGAATGGAGAAGGAATGGATTGTATAGAGGAAAATGAGGGGTGGGGAGAGAGTGGAGAAGGAAAGATCATAGAATGAGACAAACATCTTTACCCTTTGTATATGTATGAATATGCAAATTGTATGATTCTATTTTGTGTTCAACCAGAAAAAATGATAGTTGTATTCCATTTGTGTACAATGAACCAAAGTAAAAAAATAAATAAAAAAGATAAGGTAAACTATTTAAAATCATAATCAGAAAGCTGATAGTCATAGATAAGAGTAAAACTTTTGAAAGTAGTAAAAGTGTCACATGACATACAGGAGAAGAAAGTATGGCTTAGGGCTACTATTCCATCATGAACAGCAGAGCCCAGAAAATAATGCAACCACATATTCTAAATGCTTTTAAAACTCCCTGTAAAAAGATAATCCTATATTTAATTATGATTTCCATCAAAATAAAAGAAAAATAAAGATAGCTCCAGATTAAAGAAAAACTAACAGGCACTTCTTTTTTGCTAGAAAGTGAGTACTATGAAAAAGGCTAAAGGAAATGCAAATAATGATTCAGAGTCAGAGAAAGCCCTTAAGTAACAGTAAAAATGGTAAATGCCTGGGGAAAGTGTACATATTTATATATTTTCTATTTTTCTCAACTTTTATAACTCAGTGTCTTCTGTGTTTGAGAAATACATGACTTTAAAGCAAAAATAATAGTGCATCACTGCAATTATAAACTGTAATCATATTTATGTGTAAACAGACACTGCTTATGTACATAGCATTGAAAGAGCTGGAATAGATGGATAGATAGATACATACAATGTTTCTGTGTCATATTGGAATTGATTGCAAGTTAGAATTAGCTTAACTTGAAGTTGATTGGGATAGCTAAGGATATAGATTGTAAACCATAAAGCAGCAGCATCAACAGCAACAATTCCAAAAGGAAAAAAAAATACCAGGCAATATTATAGCTAGAAAACCAGTAGAGGAATTAAAATGTTATACTAGAAACATCTGTCTCACATATAGGAAGGCAGTAACGGAAGAATGGAGGAAAGAAAATAGAAAAGTGAGACAAATGGAAACAGCAAAATGGTATGTATAAGTTCAACAGGTAAAATAATCACATTGAATCGGAAAGTTCTGAAATACTCAAAGGCAGGCATTTTCTGAGTGGATGGAATAAAAATCCATCTAATTATATACTATATATACAAAATATGCACTTTCAATGCAAGGCAAGAAATTAGAAAGATTAAACAAGTCAATACAACATAGAGATGCACTTTAATATTGAGGCAAATACACTTTCAAATTAAACAGAGAGAATAAAGAAACACAACTTGCAAATAGAATGAGAGAGCCCACTTGGGTACACAGAGATAAGACAAAGCAGGTTGACATAGGAATATTACTAGAAACAACAAGGGATGTTTCAAATTCATAAAAAGTAAATAAAGCAGAAAATGTGACTGTTATATATGCATAATTGGTATATAGAATAGCTGCAGAAAAAGCAAATAAAAATACGGAGGTGAAAAGATGAATAGTAAATCAACAGAGTTGCATATTTCAAGAATTGTCTCAATAATTGATAAAATCAGTAAATATTCAGAAAATGTGAACATTATCAACCCCTTCTCCTCTGTAGCATACTCTTTTCAGGTTCACGTGGAAGATTTGCCAAGAGAAACCTTACACTGAAATATAAAATGTCTTTATATATTTTGAAGATTGAAATTGTAGTTTGTCATTTGACTGTAATGTTAACAAATTGAAAATCAGTAGCTAAAAGTAATCCAGAACAGTAGCTAAAAGTAACCCAGAAATAAATGAGAACAAATTCAGCAGAAATTTGTGAGAAGTGGTCCCACTGGTGCTTGGAGGACAACTTTAAATATTATTGTTTATTTTAGAAAAGAAAACTATAAAATTGGTGATAAAAACTTCCATCTAAAGGAGCTAGAGAGAAAGGAAATTGAAGCTAACACACATATAAGAAAAGAACCAATAAATATCTAAGCAAAAATTCAGAAAATAGGAAAGAAAAATTGGTCAGCAGAGTTCAAAGTATCTGTAATGAAAGAGGGAATACCATAACTACAATGATAGCAAGGAAGTAGGAAGATATCATAAATAATTTTATGCAAATACATTTAACAACTGTGTGCAAATTACTTGAAAGATACAAATTGCTGAAACTATATAAATGTACATAAAAATGTGATATACTTGTGCTACATACATGTATATGTTTGTCATGTATATATAATATATATATGCTTCTGTGTATTTAAGTATATATGCCATAAAAATCTTCAAATTAAATAGAAAAAGAAAGGAGCAATTCTTTTCTCAGAAAATATTAAAATATTCAGGAATAATTTAACAGAATATACTTAAAACTTAACAAATAAAAATTAAAAGTATTCCTGTAAGTAAGAAAACACCTGTAAAACACTTCAAAAAACAGACTAAGTTGGGCTGGGATTGTGGCTCAGTGGTAGAGCGCTTGCCTAGCATGTGTGAGGCACTGGGTTCATTTCTCAGCATCACATACAAATAAATAAATAAAGGTTCATCAACAACTAATTTAAAAAAAACAGTCCAGGAGAAAATATCGTCCACTAAATGTTTCTGTTTTCAGAATATTTTAACAACTAGTACAGCTCAAAAATAAGAAGAGAACAAACCCAATAAAACTATGGCCACATTTGATAGGCACTTAAAACAAAAGATCAAATGCCTACAAAGCATATGGAAGAGATCTTTACATCAGTAGTCCTTAGGGAAATGCAAATTAAAATCAAAGTGATAGTCACTAGAGTGCCTACTTTCATCAAATATTATCAAGGATGCAGAACAACTGTAATGTTCATACACTGCTTGTGGGTAAGTTAGCACATTTTTTGACAAAAGTCTTACATCTTTTAAATTTATTTTTATTTGCAAATAAATCAGGCTTAAATCTACCATATGACCTAGCATTTACCCAGGAGAAAGTAAAATATATGTCCAAAGCAATAATACAAGAATTCCTGTACCAGTTCTATTTACAAAAGTCCAGGTTGAAAACAAACATAAATGTCAATAGGACCAAGAATAAACAGACATTAGTGCATTTATACAATGAAATACTACCTAATAAAAAGAGACAAAATAATGACAACGCCCACAACATCATATACAACTCTCAAAAACAACCTGCCAGGCCTGAGCATGTATGTCCTGCAAGATTTCATCTGCATGCAATTCTATAACACGCAATCAGTCTATGTGGAAAACTAACTAAACTCAGATGACTTCCTGGATAGATTTCTTGGAGGAAATCTCCAGGAAGGGCACAAAGGTCTCTGGGAGTGACACAGTATTATGTTTTGATAGGGATTTAGGATATAAGGATATAGGCAGTTTCCAAGCTGACTAAAAGGTACAATTAAGATCGGCATTACTGCCTACAAATATTCCATTAAATATGATACTAAAATATAATATAAAATGTTGATATTTTAATCCTTAATCAATGATATTCTGATTACTTCATCACCAATCTTTCTTGGATTTTTCACCCATACAACAACCAGATCTTGGTCCTCTTTCCCTTCTCTGCTTTTTCCTTCCCATACATGATCAATAACTTTTTCTCCCTTTCCCACGTAGGTCCACCCAGGAGGTGCTTGGGTTCTAAACCCTGACCTTCAAACTTGCCAAGGTTTTTTTTCCTATGCACATAACCTTTGTGAACTGAAATTCTGGTTCTTATGTTAAGATAATTATTCCCCCCACCCCATGTTGCTACACCTGCAGGAAGAAAGAGAGATGGTGAATATTTGACTCACCTCCCATGATCATCTCACACTGGTTCTGCCACTTGACTTTTTCCTAATGGAAAGGAAGACTGCTACAGGAAAGTCATGACAGGAGACACAAATGGGGAGCCCATCTTAGTTCTGGCTAAGTTGCAACTTCAGAATTGCAATGGTTGGTGCCATTCTGTCTACAAAACCATTCACATGATAGGCAGTAAATTTTTGCACACTTTTATTAATGGATATTTTAGTTGCTCTAAGACATTTCAGAGACACAGAGAGAAGGATTCAGTAGCCAGAAATCTTTTGAAAGGATAGAACAGCCAGATGATTTAGGAATTTGACTTATAGAGAGCCAAAATCAAGGACTATAGTTTTGAAATAGCAAGGCCACATACCAGTCAAACAGGGAGTTTGCTTGATGTCTATTGTTTGCTTAAGGATGAAACTCACTTGTCCTAATCTAAAAGGGATGCTTTGAAATTTTTAAACATGGTACCAGGGGTTGGCTTCCAGTATACGCCTTCAACTTCTTTGACTCTGCCATTTCAGAGCAGTGTTTGAAATGGAGGCAATGAATGCCATTGTACATTTATATACTGGAGGATCGTCTGCAATACACATTGGTTGCTGGGAAATATATGTGGGACTCTGAATGTGTGTTACTAGTGGACGTCTGAGAGGGAAATATTTCCAGTCCTTAATACAGGACTGTTCTTTGCCCACAATTGGCACTTCACATAGGATAATCCTCAGCTGTACTCAGTGGGTTTTCTTCCCCATCTTGGCTTCTGCTGCCTACATACTGAGCACAATGCTTTTTATTAGTGCTGTTTGCTACAAAATGCTTCACTAATTAGATGATGTATTTCTTTACTTGACAATAAACTCAATTATAAAATGTTAGTAATTTTTAGATTTCTGCACCCAAAGTATCACTGTAATAGATAAATAAATTGAATGAGTTTATGCTTCCTGTCATTTTTTCTATGTTCATTGCTATCCATGGCTTTAGAATCAGTAAGCCTTTTTTAAATATTACTTGATGACTCTCAAGTATTTCATATAAATATGATGGATTTTATAACACAATCTTGTGAAGCTGTAACCTTTATACTTTGGCTTTTTCCAATGCACATAAGGCTAATAGCTCTGATGAATTCACTTCATTAATAGTTTTCATTTTATCTTGCTCATACTACTGAGATTTAGCTTTATTAATATTTGACAGACATTGCTAAAATAGTATATAAATACAAAAGGTAGAACAATGATCTAATCTGTTATCTTGTGGCAATTCCCAATGAGTGGGGAAAATTCATACAGGTACATCTCCAGATAAAAATCTCTCTGCTAATATTATTCAGAGATAACAGATGAGATAGACAATAGCCTTTAGAACTAATTAAATGTAATTGTACAAAATTTCCCCCATGACTTGTTATAATTATCTCACATTGAGATAGCATATGGCATTGTAAAGAAAAGTAGCAATAATTACTTTCCATATTCAAGAATTTTATTTTAAACTTCTCTGTCCAAGAAAGTTTTCCTTTTTTTTTTTCCATAACTCATCCAGCAAAATATTCATCAAACTTTGGGACAAATGAGGATGTGAAATGCAACTTTTAAATATCTTCCTAACCAATTTTTGGTTTGTACAATAAATTTATGTTTCACATATGTAAGATATAAAAGTCTAACAGACTAATACAGTCATCACATAAAGAAAAATTGCCAACACTTTTTATATTTTTATATACCTTATATATTTTGAAATGGAATCATTTAATGGTATTTCTTTTTCCATTTCAGTAACTATATATTATTGTTGTTATTCCTATCAGTGGCTACGTGCCAACCATTATTTAAACAGGATCACATTGGTGACATCTGAACTATTTTGGTATTGACACCACTTTTGAGTCATATTTATTTCTATTAGCTTTCCTAAAGCTCCTCCTATTTCCTTGGTCAGAACACTGTTAAACCAATCAATGACAAGAATAATAGGAATGTAATGTTTGGGTTGATGCAGAATGTCTGCTAGAAGGCTTCCAGAGCCATACATATTCATTTTTTCTCTGCCTTCCTAAAACCCCTTTGAGTCAGGTATTTTTTGTTTCATTATACAGATGTAGAAACCAAGAAACTCTGAGGTAGAAACTTGCATAAACTACAAAGCTTATAAAAGACAAAGCTAAATACAAAACCTGCCCAACTCTAGCCTTTAATTTAATGTCCTCTGCCTATTCCAACTTCTACCCAAAGGGCAAATCTGTAACTCTATTCTGTGCTGACCTACTGCCTGTGCTCCTTCTGGGTACTGTTACAGTGAGTGCCAACATTGCTTTTTTCCTGTCTTGGAATTTAGCATATTTTTTCCATGAAAATGTGCCCATCTAGAATTATATATTTGAGATAGAAATTAATATGAGGAAAAATAGATGTTGCTCTCTGCTGCTGTAAATACTAAAAAAAGTTAATTTTTCTAAATTGTGCTCCATTGACATTTCCTGCCATACAAATAAAATTAGAAATACCAGGCTAGAGACATAAGCATCACTGGAATTTGGAACAAGCTAGAATAAGAACTGCCCATTGTAAATTAACTTTTTGTGCAGATCAATACCTGCTTCTCAAAATATGTTTAAAGATGAGTTAAAACCAAGTACCAGTAGTTGGTGTTTATGAAAAAGCTGGGAAGACTGTTCTTCAAATCATCATCTCCCATCACTGTATTTCCTAGAGTACTTTTTTAAAAATAGAATGGAAAAAAATAAGCCTTCATGAAAAGAAAATCATTGTTTAATGAAAACCAGCTATGGGCAGGCATTTCTATATGGGCTGCTATGTGAAATAATTCAGTAATTCAAGAAGTCAGGATAAGCTTCTGTCACAAGGCATGAGAAAAAGAAATGATTAACTAGAATTGCTTAACACTGAAATTACACAGATCATACAAAGGATGATAAAGTTCCTCTAAAAGCTCGCTTCTTAGTTGTCTTTTTATTAATTTATTTTATTTTATTTTTATTTATTTATTTATTTTTGTATCGGGATTGAACCTGGGAGCACTTAACCACTGAGCCACATCCCCAGTTTAAAAAAAATATTGGGATGGGGGGCAGTTCCCTAATTTGCTTAGGACCTCACTAAGTTGCTATGGCTGGGCTATGAATTTGCAATCTCCTGCCTCAGCCTCCAGAGCCACTGAAATTACAGGCATGCACCACCATGCCTGGCTTTTGTTCTTTTTTTCTGCACATTTTGATGGATATTTGAGAACTTATTGGCTGCTCTAGGAAACACAAAACTATGTGAGATACCGTAGCAACAACTTGAGGAGAGGCTGAAAGCTGAATGGCGCCATCAGAATTTATGCAGGGCAGGGAGAGGCTGGAAGGCTGAGCTACCAATAGTAGGGAAATCATGACAAACACACTATGCATTCAGTTAAGCCCTGGAAATGCAACAGCTGTGTTTCAGAACCACATCCTAGTGGAAGGATCACAATCCAAAACCAACCTCTCAACAAAAACAGGCTCACTCCAACAAAGACTAAACCCAAACCTCACAGAGCCAAAGGAATCCAAGAGCAATTGTAAATGCTTGACAAAACAAAAATACATCACCTTCAAAAGGAAGACTGCATAACCAGATGCCTTAGGATTCATTATTCCCAGTGCCCAGTCTGTCCGAGCTCAAAATCCCCTAACCAGCAACAGAATAAAGACAATAGAAATAAATAACACACAATTTTCAATCTAAAGCAAATCAAAGAAAAGCAGAAAATCTTGAGTCCAGCAAGAAGATGAAATTTATATATGTGTGGATCTATTTCTGAACCTCTACATATTAGTTTTATAAAATAAAATAAATCCAAAATCTAAACATAAAATATAAAAATATAAAACACTCAAGAAGGAATATAGAATACAAATGTGAGGCATGAAAGATTTCTTGCACTGGTGACATAGCTCAGTGGTAGTGTTTGACTAGAGTGTATGAGGCACTGGGTTCCATTCCCAGCAATGCAAGCAAAACAAAAACAAATTTAAGAAAGATCATCATAAAAGAAACAAATTTTTAAGAAGGCAAACTGGAATGAATTTAGAGGACATCGTATTAAATGAATGGTACAGGCAAGGAAGACAAGTGTCAGGCATTGTCCCTTATATGTGGAATCCTCACTCCCCCAAAATTGAGCTCCTAAAGATGTAGGGTAGAACTGTGCTTACTAAGGGCTGGGGCAGAGAGGAGAGATGATGGCCAAAACATACCAAGTTCCACTAAAAACAGAAGGAATGAGTTAAGAGATTTTTTATACAACATGTTGACTATAGTTAATAGCATTGCATTATATTCTTGGAAGTCACTAACAGCGTAGGGTTTAAGTGCTCTGACCACAAAAAGTTAAGTATGTGAGTTAATGCAAATATGCATTACCTAAATTTAGTCATTCTACAATGTAAACATATTTTCAAACATGATAAATATATAGACATTTGGTCAATTAAAAATAACTTGGGAAAAGAGATCAGTTGAAATTCATTTACATTAAAAACTATTCATCAATGAATATTAGCCATGGGCGGTGGTTGTGGCTCAGTGGTGGCATGCTCACTTAGCAAGCATAAGGCCCTGGGTTCGACCACATAAAAATAAAATAAAAGTATTGTGTCCACCTACAACTAAAACATATTTAAAAAATATTAGCCATGATGAAGGTAAAATATAAGAAAGCTCGTTCAATACATATATCTGATAAAGTTGTGCTAGGATATATAAAATACCTAGACATCGATAATAAAATGGCAAACCACTCCATGAGTAATATGCCCAAAATGTATGAACAGAGACTTCATGAAAGAAAAAATTAAAAAGAAAATCGCAACTACACATTTGGTAAAGATTTGGCCCAAATGAAACTCTGACAACATTGGTGTTATGTAAAATGGCAAAACAACTTAAGAAAATTGTTCAGCTTTTTCAAATAATGTTAAACATATCCCTACCTTCTGACCCACTGTTATGAGTTTAGCAAGGAGAAATGAAAATGCATGCTAGCTAAAAAAAAAACTGTACAAGAATTTTATTTTACTTAAATGAGCCACAAACTGGAATAAACCAAGGTCTGACAACCAGAGAATGAACATATTTCACCATGTGCATATAAACACATTACTGAGCAAGAAAAAGAATGATCTATTAATAAACACAATAGCATTAGGTTTCTCAAATCATAATGGTGAATAGAAAGAGCCAGACACAGGAAGTGTTCACATTGCATGATTTGATTTTGTTTATAAGTGAAGTTCAAGGATCAGCAAAACTAATGTATGGTGGCAGGAGTCATAACAGAGGCTGCCTGAGGGTTCATAGGAATTAATATTGAAGGTATTTAAAGAAACTTTGTGAACTGCTAGGAATCCTCCCTATGAGTTGAGATGTTGTCTATTTAAGTTTATACATTCATCAAAACTCATCAAATCGCATATTTAACATCTGCATATTTTATTCTATATGACATTAAGAAAACCAGAATCACTGTAATGGGCTCAGTCACTAATGTGCCATAGTTGACTTATCTGTCAAATGGGTCTATTATCTGTTTGATTCATTTTTAGAGAGGTGAAGGCAAAATGTGATAAATACTATAAAGAAGTGTGATTGGTTCATCATTCTCTTTCTTCTGGGAAAGTGTGAGATTTTACCTAATGTCTTCCAGGGATCCTTTGGGTGCAACTTCATTTCATTTCATTTCATTTCACACTCTACATGAATGCTCTCTGTGTTTCCCCTCCTTTCAGATACTTTACTATTCTGGCTTGAGTATTGCCTTATTTCAATTTGCTCCCAAACTTCAATAAACATTTAAATTAAGAATAAATGGAACCAATAATATTGCATTTATACATAAGAGAAGAAGTGAACAGGCAAATACTGGCTTCCAGGCAGATTAAACAATCTCAGTAGGAGCTATTTCTAAATCAGATCCCATCCTATAATGAGACAGGCAATGCTATGAAGCTATATTTGAGATGTTTCCCAAATACCAAGTAGTGAAATACTTCTGCATAGTGAAAAAAACACCCCTGTTGTAGTGTGATATTCCCAAAGAAGAAACTCTTCTGGGACGCAGCAGGAATAAGGACAATGTCATTTTCTCTTTCAGCTCAATCTACTGAAATGTCCATGAGAAACGACTCACATCTGCATTATGGCAGCATTTAGATTTGGGATGACCAGAAGTTACCCTTACAAACCATATAATAACATAAACTCTAATGATTATATAATGGAGTCACAGAAAAATTCCCTAAAGAAGCCTTCTAACTTGATGTCATCAGGAGAAGCCTTTCATTAACCTATATGCCAGAAGGAAGATGGTTCTACCCCAGGACCAGGGAACTTACACCTTCAACTGAAGTAAATAAAGGAACAGTCAACATGGAACATATCTGGAAAATGGACTGAATTCAGAATTATGTGGTTTTTGCAGTTACTGAGTTTCTTCCCATGAATCCAAGAAGGAAGGTATTCCCATCACAAAAGCCTGAAAATTTCTTTCTTAGAGAAAGCCTCAGAGGAGGAAGATTTCCCTAACTATGTAGAGAGGCATTTTCACAAAGAGGGAAAAAGTACAAAATACAATGGAATCCCAGAAGTATTCAAATGGGCATCATGATGAAGAAATTATGTTATTATTCAGGAAATAATCATATCCTCTATTTTGTACAGAACACATAATAATCAATACTTTCCTACCTCCTGAGCTCGTTCCTGAGATTTTCATGGCCCTTTTCCAGTGTGAGGCCTCCCAGTATTGTTGGGACTAAACTAAGAGGCTTCCAGGAAAACAGGTTCAATAACACTAGCCTCTTATTCCCTGTGACCACCCTTGGGTAATTGTGACTTCCTGCTATGGGAAGCCAAAGGGCCCAGGATGCTGGCAGTCTACTCAGCACACACACACGCCTCAGATACACTCACAAGAGCAGACAGCTTTGAACTTGTTTCTGTTCTTCCCTCCATCACTATTTTTCTTTCTTTCTTGAGTTGAAAACTCCTGGCTTTACTCCTTATTCTAAGTATGCCTAAGGGGCTCTCCATCCATTCGGCCCTACAAACCTTTCTCTGGATGTACAATGGGTTACTCCATTTTCCCATGTGACCATTTTCTCCCTAACCTCTTCCCATGACCAATCCTGGGTTTTTCAGAGATGGGAGAAGTTTGGCAATGCTCAGAGGATCAGGCATCATTGGGCAAACAGAGCACATGCACTCTGCTACCTTTACAGAGCAAGGTCTTCCCTTTCTCCCTGAACTAAAATAGCATCCCTATCACACTTTCCCACATGGCCTGGTTTCGCTTACTTCAATGCTAGCTCCACTCCTTCAATCACCATATCCATCTATTTATTTCCTTCTTTGTTGTGTGCATTCCCTTGACCCCAATCTACTTCCCTACCCCTAACTAAACTGTAAGGTCTAAAGAAGCAGCAGCTGTATCCTGCCTGTGTCATTTTCCAGCATACTCCCACCAGGCATGCAACTGGGAGAGGATGGCTACTTGATAAATGTACAGATTTTTCAATTTATGAAGTATATTAAGCCAGGGAAAGTATTTTATTATAATGGCTCATAACTTCATCATTCCAGACACAGTGCCCATTTTCAAGTGCATTTGTACTTTCATTTTCTCTGAAAATAACTGAGAGCAATCATTTACTCTTAATTACTTTTAGATTTAGCTGCTCATCCTCTCCTGCTATTTTCTTTTTGAAAAGACAAAATTTTAGGATCTGTGTTTCTTTATCATTCTCAATATTCATGTATGATGACATTAGGTATTTGGGGGTATAAAGAGAGGAAGAGAATACATGAGCCACAAATATCATCCCTCACTTTAATTTCTAATATTTTTCTCACTAGTTTCAAAATATATTTAATATTTAATTTAGTAAATCCTCCTTATATTAAAGAGTCTAGAGACCAACATTAATACAAAAACTAACTCAGCTCAAAGACTAAAACTTTACTTTTTTTCTATTATAAGTCCATCAAAACTCTTCAAGGTAATAAAATCTTAATGGAAGTTCTCTGTAATTGGGAGAGGTTTAGGAAAAAAGTAATGTCTATATTTTTGTCTTTTTTTTTATTACCCCCATGTGGACATTATTTAGCAAATTTTCTTATATCACATCTAATGCTTTTGCATTTTAAAAGTTTTTTTTAGTTGTACATGGACACAATACCTTTATTTTATTTATGTATTTTTATGTGGTGCCAAAGATCGAACCCAATGCCTCACACGTGCAAGGCAAGTGCTCTACCACTGAGCTGCAACCTCAGTTCCTGTTCTTGCATTATTTAGGGCTATTATAACATGATTATTATAAAATATGCTTCTTCCCTATATCATAACATTCTAATACAATCTCAACATACAAAATAAAACCAAGCACTACAAAACACCATGTGAGGAATCTTATGTAATATATATATATATATTTCTGTATATATGTGTGTGCATTTATATATTCATATGTATATATACATACATATATGTACACATGCACATGTACATAATCATAATTTTTGACTGTCCAAAAATAATCAAAGAATGCTTGCACATTTATTATGTCATTCTATCCCCTGAAGACAATATGCTCAGATTAGTTTACTTGCTAAGCCAGAATTCCACTGGAGGAGCGAAGTTTCGAAATGATGTTTGTATTTAGCACTGACATCAATAGTGACTGCAATAGTGATAACAGCTACCATGATTTGTAAGATTTCTGGGCTCTAGGCTTTAGGTAGAGCACCAGGATTGCATACTTAATTCTTGCAAATTTGAGGGTGGGATGTCCATCGTTTTTATATTCAGCAAGAGAAGTTAGGTCATTTTCCTGAGACAACAGTGAGAGGCAAAGCTAGAAATAAAACCTAGGCAGAGGAAAAGAGATGGGGACTAGAAAATTCCCAGTGAAGGTAAAAAAGGGCTACAGAGAGGCACAAAGAGATGCCATGGATATATCCAAGAAAACAGCAAAAGAAATGTCACCTAACTTTCAAGTCAAGAATTGACGCTTAAACCCTCATTTTAAACTACATCAGCCATCAATCAATGAAAGTATGTTAAGTCCTTCACTTGTATATATGAACAAGACTTAGATTCCTAGTCACAAGGCTAGTAGCCATTTTGAACATTATATAAATCAGTTTGAATCAAGGATACCCAAATTGGCAAATCTAACATGCTTGCTCCCACAGATCACAAGATGAATTGGGGGAATATTTGTTGATGAGATAAAGGCTCTTGAAAATGTTTCTTATATTTGAGCTATCATGAGTAATTGAATCATTTTCTGAAGGGGGATCCTGCTTTCCTATTAAGTAGAATCGTGTATCTCTAAAAAGAATTTTCAAAAAATTTAAAAGACTGAGTTAATTGAAAAAAACCAATATAAAATGTTTTTCTCTCATGTCAATTATCTAGTAATAACATGGTACTTGACTTAATATTTATATAATCATAAGTATATGAGGCTTAATATTTTATTTAAAAACACTTTTAAATTGCTTCAGACCAGCTGAAACTTTGTCAGTGTGTTTTTTCAACTATAATCCCTAATCAAGGAACCCATTTTCAAGCTAAACTTTTCTTTACCTCTTTCCACAGGATTTAATATTGTGCTAATAAATTAGCATATATTTAAACTTCAGCGAACTTGAAGCATTGTGTTTTTCTTAAGGAAAGTTAAAAAATGTGACAAGTAGGAAAATCTCAATAGATAAATAAGAAGCAGAACTTAAACCTTTAAATTTATGCACAGCCAAGAGAACATGGATTATATAAAGGCCAATTGGCAGATATTTTGACTTCCTTTTTGTTTTCAAAGTGAAAAAAATTTAAAACCGGTATTCACGAAGTAGAGAAGTTATTTCTCACATAAAGATTTCTCATCTTTCATAATCTGGTTGGAAGAGTTAGTCTCCCCAGGATCATTTAAATACTTATTTTCCTTTCTTAACCTTGAACTTGCTCCAAGATACAGAATCTAACAAAATAACCTAATTTGTTACAAAGAAGTCTTTGACATGCAAAATGTATTTTTGTTTTTCCCTACCTAGGTCTTATGTTTCATTATTACTAAAAATGTCAGTAATATTTTGCCTACTGGGAACAGAGATTTTCCTTCAATTTTTTCAATCTTATTCAAAACCCCTTGATGAATATTTTACAAGTTGCAGCAGATCTTTGTTATTGCTTTTTAAAATTACAAACTCCAAAGCTATGTTCCCATTTTGCTAAATGGTTTTGCACATGTAGACTTGTCAAGCATTTATAGAAAAAAAATTGAGAAAACCATTCTCAGATGATTACAATCTTGCCCATGACTGTCAGAATAACAGATGTTAGGTTTTTGCTAGGAAGCAAAGCTGTGTCCCCCACATAGCCATGTGCATACACAGCTCATGAACTCTCACTTCATGGATCATCAGATGGTCCACCAAATGGTTTGGGATCATTTCTCTCTCTGCTTGCACCTTACTCTCCTGCTTTGTAACCATGTAACTTTAAGAAACCTATTGCTTATGGTCATGTGGATACATTCTATTTGCTAAAAGTCCAAGTGTCATTTTATCATAACTGTTGGTTCAATATGGATTTATAAAATTTCCCTGTGTCTTCAAAATTTCAAGGACTGGTATAAGAATTATTGAATTTATATTTGGGAGAGATTGAGGGGGTGTCAAGGAGAAAATGAAACAAAGGATTTGGGAGAAAGAAGTGAATAAAAGGATGAAGACGTTAGAAATTTTATTTTCAACATGAGGTTAGAAATTATATTTTCAATGTGCGGAGTTGTGCAATAATGTTTTTAGCAGGATTGAAAAACACTGAAGAAGATGTATATGCACCACTGGAATTAATTTCTGTGTATCTCCTTATTCATAAGATGAAATATACATCTTTATTGATATGCACATCCTTTTCTACATCTAGGTCTTTAAAAATTTATATTCATATTAATATCTCAAATTTCATTCCTATATGAGAGCATTTATTCCAGTTTTTGGTTTTCTACAATTTTTATTCTCTGATAGAAAGAAACTTCTCAGTATTCAAAATTCATTCACTTATTTGATCATTTCTAATATATATATCCAATCATTTCAGAATGGCTTACCCATACCCTTTTCGAAAACACACTGACAAATAAAGTCATTAGTTTTAGAGCATGTATTTCAGTTTTATCTTGAGGACAATCAAAATACTATGCTAAAGAATTTTTTCATTCACCCCAAACTTGATATTATTTATTGGAAATAATAATATTCATATTTCATTTCCCCCATCCTTGTTGATTTTATTACCTATTTTTTAAAATGTGAAGTACAGTATGGCTCTAAAATCAGAGAAACGTTAGATTGGGACTCAGTTCTCCTCTCTGAGCCATCTCCTCCAGCTATGCCTTTGTGTGTTCATCCCCTCACCCTCCATCCCCCACACATGCCTTGTAGGCAGCCAATCTCACATATTTCTGCTTTGTTCTTCCTGTGTTGCTTTTTGCACAAACACATACATGTATGTATATTTTATTTTTTTTCTCCTTTTTTTGTACACACAATGTAACATATAAATACTCCCTTCCATTTTGCTTTATGCAATCAGAAATATAACCTGGAAACAACTCCTTATAAGTTCATGGAAACTTTTCTTTTTTGTAAAGCTATATATTACTCCACTGGATTTATACACTGTAGTTTATCAAAATACTTTCCTATAAATATGTAAATTGTTTCTACTACTTACAAGCAATGCTGTATGAATAATTGTGTATGTTTCTGCATGTGTGCCTGGAGAGTTGTTGGAAGTACATTTTCAGGGTAAACTCTTAAACTTGAAACCATCAGGTAAAAAGGAAGTACACATGTAAGGTTTTGTTTTGTTCTGTTTTTTGGTACCAGAGATTGATCCCAGAGGCACTTGAGCACTGAGCCACATCCCCGGCCCTTTTTATTTATTTATTTTATTTTGAGACAGAGTTTGGTTAAGTTGCTGAAGCTATAAACTCATGATCTTCCTTCCTCAGCCTCTGGAGTTGCTGGGATTACAGGCATGTGCCACCCCACCCAGCTCATGTAGTTTTGTCTATCACCAAATCTCCCCTAATGGTATCAGAAAAATGCATCTTTCCACCAGAAATATATAATGATCAGGAGTGCTTTTCTCTCCTGAATCTGGCCAATAGGACAAGAAAAGGGAAGGCATTATCATATCTATATGTGTCTATATGAATATATAATTGATAAAATTATAGATAAATATGCACACATTAATAGTATCCAATATAATAAAGTAATAGTATATATTACAGTTTTACAAAACAAATTTAAATAGATAAATTCAGTTACCAAGGACTAGCAAGGGAAAAAGAAATATAGTAAGCGGTATACTGCCAAATGTAGTTTGAAACATTCACACAATTAGCTACTTGTTTTTTTCTGAAAGATGAGAGTTATCTGACTCTTACCTGTCTTTACACATGCCATATTTTATCTTTTGTTAATGTTTTATTATGTCATAATTGTATATATTAAAATATATTCATTTTTAGTATAAAAATTGATCCATATTGAGACATGTATACATTTATGTAACCATAACCACAATCATGATGCAGAATATTCTGAAGTCCTGAAAAAGTTTCTTCGTGACTCTTGGATGTCAATGCACAATTTCCACATTTATTTCTTAGCAACCAACAATCTTCTTTCTGTATCACTGTTACTGTATTTTCTTGAAGTTCTTGTAAGTCAAATCATCATCATGCATAATGCCTTTTTTTTAATGTTTGGCTTATTTTACTAAGGATGATGCTTTGAGGATCCCTCCATAATGTTCCGCTCTTTTTGAATGTGGTTTATGACTTTAATGTTCAGTTAAAATCTGTATGCTTTCTATATCTGCCCGTTCTGCATCTACAAATCCAACCAGTCATGAATTCAAAAAGTTAGGGTAAAAGATTGTGTCTGTACCAACCAAGAACATACTTTTTTTGTAACTGTTTCCAGGATGATACAGTATACCAATTATTTATATAATGTAGACATTGTATCTAGAGATGAATTAAAGTGTACAGGAGGATATATATAGGTTACATGCAAATACTGTCATTTTAGATGAGGGTCCTCCAGCACTAAGAATTTGGGTTCCTGTGGATGTGTCCTGGAATCAGTTCTTCATGAGTGTCAAGGAACACATGTATTCTTATACATTTTGTGATATATGTTTCCATTCATCTTTGGAAAATACTTAGGACTGGGATTACCAGATCACATGGTAAATAAAGGATAAGCATTATTAAGCAACTTCCTATTTTTTTCCAAAATGGCTGCACCATTTAAGTTTTTTCCAAAAATGCCATTTGTTTCCCTAGAAAATCATGACTACTAAATGTACTCCATTTAATTAGTTCTTCTTCATCTCTTTAATTTCTTTCATGATTTGTGATTTTTCAGAATTCAGATACTTAATTTGTTAGATTTATACCTTAGAATTTCCTATTTGTGAGATATTGTAAATAGTATTTAAAATATTTCCAAAATGTTCTTGTCTAGGATGTGGGAGTATGATTTATTTTCAATTGTTGGTCTTCTATTCTGTGACTTTGATAAACTCTCACACTATTTCCAGTGCTGGCATTGGAGATTTCATAGGATTTTCTAAATGCATGATCATGTTTTATTTATAAATAAAGGAATCCTTACCTTCTTTTGTGAGTGTAGTGCTTTATATTTTTACTTTACTTGTTTTATTGCCCTTAGGAGAATCCTCAACAAAATATAACAGGAATGGTGAGAACATACATCCTTGTCTTGCTTTTGAACCTAGCTAAAAAGCATTTCATCTTTCATCATTAAGTATGTCCACTAGAGATTTTTCATAGATGCTCATTGTCAGATTTGGGAAGTTCCTTCAATTCCCAGTTTTTAGTCATTCTTTTATAACTGTTATCAATAGGCATTGATTTTTTCCTAAACATTCCTTTCGATTTTATTGAGCTGATTAAGTTTTTCACTTAACTATGATGGACTATGCTAATTTTTAATTTTCAGATTAAGTTTACAGTCTTGAAATATATTGTAAATGGTTATGTTATTTTTATCTGATTCTGGATGTGATTTGCTAATGTACAATTAAAGACCTTTTATGTATGTTAATTAATGATACTGCTCTTTTATTTTTCCTTATTATGTATTTCATTTAAGAGTAATATACCACTTAATTGCTTACAAAACTATTTGCCCCTTGCTTTAAGTTACTACTGACAATTTTCATGATCCTGCTGAATCAAGGTATTGCTTTTCTTCCATGGCAGATATCAGACCACATTTTTATCCTAGGTCACATTTCCTTCTGGCAGGACCTGGGTTATATGTCAGCAGCCTGGAGATGCAGCTGACCTACCACCCAGGCATCATCATGGATTGAGTACCCTGACCTCAGAGTTCCTCTTTCTAGCCCTAGCTCCTGCCTTTTCTGGGTAAAATCTCATTTCCTAGTTAACAATCATATTCTTACTGTATGTAGCATTTAATAGATTAGAAGAAGTTAGCTGATGATAAATTTATTGTTACAATTTGTAGCCCAAAAGTTTTCACCCTTTAAGAAGGGAAATTAAACATACTTTCTTCTCTCCCTTCTCTCCCTCCCTGACTCCAATTTCTTTATTCCATTTCTGAATTCGTAGAGAAAAAAATGTCAGTAATGGATAAGGCTACGAAAGCCTTAGAATTTGCAATTCTTCAAGCTCATCATATTGATAACAGCAGGAGAAGAAGAGTTGGGATTGGTGCCCTGCTGAAACATCAATATAGTTTGTAAAGAGGAGAAATGCCAGCAATACACTATCATATCTGTTAGTTGCTGAGATCAAAAATGACTTTTCTATGAAATTTATGCCATCTCAATCTGTGTGCCATGAAGATTTGGGGACTAGTCAGCATCATCAGTTCAGTAGGGAATCCAGTTTTGCCTCTCTATGTTAACATTATATGTATCATATGTATCCATGTCTGCATTTATGCATACATATATATAACCATATGTATATACAAATCATATGTATAAGGTTATTATATGTATATATATATGTGTGTATATGATATCATACACTCATACACACAAACACACACACACACACACACACACACACACACAGAGAAAGAGAGAAACATGCAACCTTTTTCTTCCCAGTGTTCACCTCAAGAATCTCAGGGGTCATTTATATGAATATTCCAGCCGTCCACACCTAATCACTTGAATGACACTTGAACATCCAAGCATGTGACAAACACAAAATATATACACGATAAAAGAGAGAACCTGGTGATATAATAGTTGCATTTTGTAAACTGAAGGTCTCTTTTATAAAATAATCAAAGTACATGATCACCAAAGGCAGTCTTATTTAAGGACTTCAGAACTTGGATTTCTCTTTTTCCTAAATGTATTTCTCCAGAATGTCCCATAGATGAGCCCTTCATGTCAATCAGATCTCACCTTAGACATTTCCCCCGTAGTGGGCTCTCCCTGGAAACAGTAGCTTACTTTCCTAACAGACCTTGTCTATCAGCTTACTGTCATATTTGATTCCAATCATGCTAACTGAAATTGTCTTATTAATGGGTTTATCATCTAAACCTTCAGAACACATGCCCCCAATCTTTCTCTCCCTCCAGAGCATGGACTCCCTCCTGCCTTTTCTTTCTTGCTATGGCTCAATCACCAGAAAGCTGAGTAGTGCCTGACACATAGGAAACTTCTAAAAAATAATGATTGAATAAATGAATGCAATGATAAAGGGTATTAACTTTTACTTCTAATAATTAGGTTATTCAGTGAAGAATCCTTCCTTTGGAATGGTGTAAGCCAAACCTTTTAAGTGAGAAAGAAAAGAGGAAGAACTAGTATCTGATCCTATTTAGGGAACCTCTGAGCTTCCCCTGACTTCATTGTTGGACCACTTTCTCCATAGGAAAGCCTCTTCTGGCTTCTGAAAATCCCCTTCAGAGGGTCATTCTAAGACCCCAGAAAGGACAATTAGGCTGAATAAATCCAGGAAGTCAGTATTTATTATAAGAACTGCCAAATATTGAATTTTCTGTGTCTGACACAATGCTGGATGCTACTTATTCCTTGGCCAACCACCTTCCAATTTTGCATTTGCGAAAACTGCTTCTTGCTTATGTGGCCCAGTGAGTAAGTCCTGGAGCTAAGATTTGTATCCACAATGGACTAACTGACATAAACTGTGAAGTTACCACTGTCATCTACTCACATTGATGAGGTGGGGTAAAGGCACCAATGGGTCCCCCACCTGAGCACACAAGGCTTTCTCCAGGAGCACTGCTCTGTTCCAACTTGGAATCTGCCTGGTCTCCTTTCTTTTCACCTTCTTTTCTATCATTTCTCCTTTCCCTTTTCATGCCCTTTTTTTGCCCATGAGCTCTGCCCTTAGCTTTGATTTCAAAAAAGACCTTTTCCCATAAAAAGTTTATTAAAGTCCCATATTTACTAATGCATTTGTAAATGTTTAACCTTGAGATCCCTTTAATAACTGTAAAAGAAATGCAAAATTAATTCATAGATTTCATGTATATCTTGTGTCCAGCTTGCCTCTAATCTATTTTATACAGCCAGCAAAATCATCCACATTAAGAAACTGGCTAAACTATGAACTAGAAGTTACTAATTATTCCTCCCCCCCCAAGCATGCAATTTTCCTCTTCCAAGATCTACTCAATCTAATCCAAGATTCCCCCTTTCATTCAGTCATCATGTTTTCTTAGTCTCTTCCAACCTGTGATGATTTCTAAGTCATTCTGAGGCATTCATGATATTGAGATTATTAATGTCAGACATTTTATAGAATGTCCCTCAAATTGAATCTGAGGTTTCTTCATGATTAAGTTGATTTTATTTACTTTGGAGAAGGATACCATCAATGTGATGGGTCCCTTCTGGTGCATTATATCAAGGATACATGATGTCGATATCTTATTATTGGATCCATTATCCTTCATCACATGATAGATGATCTTATTACCAAGTTAATAAATTTTCCTTTGCAATAAGTAAATGTTTATCTTGGGGACAATGGTGTGAGATTATGTAAATACCCTGCTCCTCCTAAGACTTTTTCCTCTAAAATCTACATTCATTGGTAGAATCTTGACAAAAGTAATTACTGCTACATGTTTTTAATGGGGATTTGCTGGTTCTCTTCATTTGTTCCACATGAATTCATTTAATTTTTCTGTAAGAACAACTTGTTGCTTCTCCTCTATTTATATAGTACAAATTCAATGATAATTGTTTTATTGTTTCAGTTTTAATTTAATATCATAATTAATTAGTTATTCAATTTGTTCTGGCTTTGGTCATTGAGATCTCTTTCAGTTTATATATTTTTTTTCAGATTTTTAAGGCAGGCAAATTAGTTAAGTGACCTTTTCCCATGAATAAAAATTAAGAAACAGCTGAAAGTTAAAGACCTATGAAAACTAGTCTGGGCTGCTTGCTGCTGTCAGACAAACAAACCTACAAACATGATTGCCTGATGCTGGTTCTCATTTTTCTTTTCATTTTTAAAATGCAGAAGCTGAAACAGAAAATTGTCTGTTTTCTTCCAAATTTTTAGAGTTAAATAGCTTATTATACAGTATAATTTTATACGGTTAATTCTAGAGATTCGAGAACACCTTGTAACCCCTGAGGTGTAGCTGCCCATCAATTAATCCTCTTTAAGGAGCAAGAAATAGAAACAGGAAGGGAGACTGAGGTAACATATTTCTTGAGAACAAAGGCACATTTTGCTTCAGCCTTTTAATTTTGCTTTGTTCCCAATTCTAATTTTGCATTCCAAATTATATTAGGAAAACTCCCCTCTTTTAAAAGTTGGCTAACACTTCTCTGGATATTTTAGCATACAAGTGGCTACTTGCTTTTTAATACAGCGTGAGCATGTTCAGTCTTTTCTTTTTTTTTTTTTTAATTTATTTATTTTTATTGAACACAAATGGAGTACAGCTATTGTTTCACTGGTTGTACACAAAGTAGAGTCACACCATCTGTGCGTTCATGCATTTACACAGGGCAATGGTATCTCTTTTCTTGATCCTTTGACTCCCAGGTCTTTCTTCTTTCCTTCTGCTCTCCTCTCTGCTGTCCCAAGGTGCACCTTTCTCTGCATTTAGTTTCAGAGTACATGTCACCTGCACAGTGGGCCTCCCCCACCTTCTGATGGAAACAGCATTGCTCTTCACCTACCATTGCTCTCTCCCTCTAGTACAGCTTCATTTTCTTCTCAGCACTCATCGCAGTCTGAGCAGAGTTTATGCAGTAATTGCTTCTTTGCCCAACTATTCTCTCTGCTTCTTCCTTTCCTACTGAACAATTCTATGCACATCGCTGAGTGGTTTCCTACCACCCAAATGTGGTAGCAAGTGTGGTAGGGGGTTCAGAGATTGTGTTCTTTTTCAGTCTTGCATCCCAGAAGAATGCCTGATATGTTGTGGTGTGCAATAAATATTTATGGAAGTCATGAATAGATATATGAACTTAAATACATAATAATAAGATGAGAGAGGTTGTTCTTGATTTTTGTTTTTTCACATAGCTTTTCTTTTTCTCTCCTCCTCTTTCTTCTTTTGCCTACTCTTTACTCATGGGTATTCTACCATTCTCCACAATGGTCATACACTACTTGGGTTAGTTTAAAAAAATAAATAAAAATAAAAATTGTGTACCTGAATTAATAATCGTATCTTAGACATCTCTTCAGTTTTCAGATATTTTTATCTTTAACTTGTATTTGTGACCATTATTAAAATAGATTCCAAATAAAGGGGAATTGCAAGCTCTCTGAAGCTCACTACATTGAACAAAAACAAGTTTGAAATCAGATTGACATCTATTGGAATCCTAGGATGACCACTTATTTGTTACACTATTTGAGAAAAAATTATTTATTGCCTCTGAACATCACTTTTATCCATACGTGAATTCTAGTAATGGTACCTTGCTGGTTTGGTAATTTCGGTGAGATAAATGGTTATTTTGTTGAGTTAAATATTATTTCAAACTATTACCAAGATGAATTAACAGTTTTTTCAGGTCAGCTACGTATAATAGGGGGGACTTAAAGAGTCAAGGGCCCATTTAAAGGGTCAGGAGATTGAAGACCAACTGGAATGTGTGCACTACCATCTAAAGTGTGCCCAGGGTTGACATGAGTGCCACTGGGTGGCTTCTGATGAGCACATGGACTGCCCCCCCACCTCATCCACCTGCATATTTCACATATAGATCTGCACCCTTGTCTTGTACTCATTGATTATTTTTCATCATTTTTACCTCTGTGTCAGCAATAGCTATTTTGTATTCCTCATAATGAAAGAAGCCTACTGGATTCAATGGGCACTCCAAATGAGCACATACTCAAGGTTGACAACTCATGGTCTTCTCCAACCTCTTCCTTTTCATTCCCCTCAGCTCAGCCTCCATGCTGGGGACCTGGAGGGAGCATTGCTCCTCTAAGTCTTATGAGTTAGCACTGCAGCATTGCCACAGTGTCTATTCTGAGGCCTAGATTGAGGCCACTGTCACAGAGATGAGCGATTTTTACAAGTGCCCCATTGTCTCTAAGGCAGTGACCTAAAGAAGCCAGATCACAGCAATGGAATTCAGGAGGGCCACTAATGTTTGAATATCTGCTGAATTAAGAGGGACATACTATTTCTCTTTGGGGGAGATCAATATAAATTTCACTGTATAAAAATAGAATTGTCATGGCGCCTATGTTCGTAGTCAATGGTGTGCAAACTTTCCAGTACCCCTCTTCCTTTCCCCCACTCTCTTTCACTTTCTCTCTTTTGGAATTGATAAGGGAGCAGAGGTTGATAATAATAAAGAAATGGTTATTATGAGGAGGTATTGTTACCTTCTCACCTTCTTATTCCAGTGATAGAATAACTGAGTCTAAAACACAAAGACAAAGCAAAACAAAAACTCTAAGTGTCTTTTAAATGATATGTAAATCAGGTTTTAAAAATCCTGGGCCACTCCAGGCTACCCTCCATCTTCTCCAAGGGGGCCACATGGCCCTAGGACAGAGCTGTGACCATGTACAAACTTATAGAGTGAGTTATGAGTTCCTTATAAAGACACTCATGATACCTAATGGATATTACTAATTCTAGACAGTATTTGTGCCCTTATCTGATGCATTTTCTTGGTAAGAATTAAAGTTCAATATGCAAATTCAAGTGCTTTAGCAAACGTCACCATTTAAACCTTCCTACAAACTTGACTCTTTCTGGTCTAAGTTATTCAGAGAAAAAACCCCCAAAACATGCCAGAACAAAAAGCCATTGTTGGGAAGCAAATCATTCTTCATAGGATCTGCTCTTAAAAGTGAATGTTTCAAGCTGGACACAATAAATTAAGATGATCGGACAGAAAATAGTGACCAGAATCCTCGACACTCAGCAGTTATGAGCCCCCAGGCATCTTGCAGCTGTTTTAAACAGGTACAGAAGAGCAGCAAAGATAGCAGAGAATTCACACAACCATCAGTTTAAATGAATTATCACAGCAAACTCACCTATGTCTTGTTATCTGCTTATTAAGCTGCAAGTGGGGAAAAGGATCAATGCTAATAAATTCTATAACATGCCCCCAAAACCCCAAAGTACACAAAGATCATTGCACTAATATATATATATTAGTGCATATATAAACATATTATATGATACATATATAATATGTTTCATATATACATAAAATCATACATAATTGTGTGTGTGTGTGTATGTGTGTAAGATTACATATAAAATTTACCACCCCATTTTAATCTGGGAAAGATCACCATGGAGGGTGATGTTCTTGAGATCACTGGGTTGCAATTACAGTTCTCAGTCCCCTTTGCAATCAGGGCAAAAAGGGAAAGTTAGGATTAAGAAATTCACAGCATTATCTTAAGCTAAGCTTGCAATTTCATTATGTCTGTGTCCAAACAGTAGTGGTATGACTATATGAAAAAATATCAATAATATCTTAAAGGTTCCAACACCAACTTGCCAATATTGGTGTGTAGCCGAAGATACCTGGTAAAGTGTGGCCCTGGCTGATGTGAAATTGAGAGGGGCAGTGTGTGGAGTCTGAACAAGTGTGTTGGTTCAAAGTTGCCTGTGACCACAATCTCCCAAGCAGTGGCCAGTGATGACAATAAGAAAAGAGCAGAATTTTGGAGCCCACACCTGCTCACAAAGATGACCAGAAACAGCATTCTCAAACACAGAGACCAGTGACAGGCATCACAGATGTGCACCATAACCAGAGACCCATCTCAAACCTGAGGCAAAGAAAAGTAAAGAGCAAATTCAGTATCACATTTCCATCAGTCGAGCCCATTTTTATCCTGTTAGGGAAAAGATCCACTTTAATTGAAACACCACTGCAATTAGAAAAATAAAATATTTTTTTCTATTTCTGTATATGTGTTTTCATTTCACATATTTTATTGCTTTACATCAAACATCCACTGAGGTTAGTTTTCCATATTCAATCTGGAATATACTTTAAAAATGTGATTGCTCAAAATAGAAGTGGAAGCAATCACAATTCAAATCTGTTAATTCCCTTTGATCTTTATCAAGTTATTAATATTCCCCTCTCCCACAGCTATCACAAGGTATGAGATCAACCATATTTTGTGACCTCTAATTCAATAATGAATGTACGTTTCTTCTTAAATCAAAGTTGTTAAAGATAATTTGAATTGTCCAACTACAGAATGGAAAAGTAAAGTAGCCTAGTAGAAAGCAGTTTTACCATTTCCATATTATTAAACAAATGTCTTAGCCTTTTCAGCATTCCAAGCAATTCATGCACCAAGGACAATATTTTCTCTTTCTTTGTGCATCTTCAGAAGCACAATCTCCAGCAGCATCGCTTGTTGATTTAATCAATGGTTTCATGTATTTTGCGACACAGTCTCTCTCACCTTAGCTCTCTTTGTACAAACACATTTCTTTTCATGTAAAGGAGAAAAACAAATTACTTCATTTTAATCCCAGCAGAGGTAAAATGTAGAGAGACACAGAGAACTGGATAAACAAAGAGTCTCCTTCCCCTGGACCCTGTGGACTGGCCCCTCACCAGGCTATCTTCAAGGGCATTGCTGCACCCCTTCTGTGAACAACATGTCTCATCTGCTTTGATTCCAATCAGAGCACTGCTATCAGAGTGTAATTCTAAGTGGAATTCTTGTTTTCAAGCATGCAAGAGAAAAGGAGTCAAAATCCACAAGCTGTGGGGCTTTTGCTGAAACTTCAACCATCAGATTCTGGGCCATGACTTTCTCTGTGAGTTTACCACCAAGTGGACCCCCACCGATATGAAGAAAAATATCATGTAGCTAAATCCTCAGGAGACAGAAATGTCAGGAATATCTGGTGAGTTTTGTACCTGGTCTCAACAGTTTCCCATAAGACAACATGAAAAAACAAAAGTATTATCATCATCTACTTATCAGGGAAAATGTTCGGCCTTTGGTGGATGATGATATATAATGGGGATGGGGAGGGTGAGAGAAGAATGAAGGAACTTCAGATTACATACAGGGAAATGGGGGGGTATGAAAAATGGTGGAATGAGACAGACGTCATTACCCTATGTACATGTATGATTACACAAATGATATGAATCTACATTGTGTACAACTGAAAAGATGTACCCCATTTGTGTACCATGAATTAAAATGCAGTCTACAAAAATAAAAAAAAATTTTTTAAAAAGTATTTTTATTTTCTAGTACTCATTGTCATATTATAAGTAAAATAACCACATAAAACAAAGCTGAGCATGGAAAATTGTCCTTGTGTTTATCCTCTTCTACCTCCTCCTTTATCTTATCAGCATAGTATACATGCAAACTAGAGCCCTAGGTTGTAATTCTGCTTCCCCTTCATGAATGTTTCAGTATTTACATTTCTGCTTAATATACTAAGATGGATAGCACTGCCTCTTGACAGATACCAATACAGGCTCCCCCGTCACTGAGATATTTCTCTCTCCTCTAATTTTTCTGTAATGCATAAAGTTCATTTTCACTGCTCATATTCTTATAACATCCTCATTTTTCAAAATCTATCTTCCAATATAATATTTGCAAGGTAATAGCATTTACCCAGAGGAGTTATTTGATTAGGGCACAGAAGGAGGTCTCAACTACTGCACACTCTCAGTTCAGTTTCCTTCAGTTTTGCAGCTTGTAACCCCAGTCCCACTGCCTAATCTCCAAGTTGAGGAAGTGCAGAGAAAAGGGCCAAAATTAAACATAATAAGAAAACAATATGAGTTGAAACCATGAAAGACCTCAGGAATCTCGTTGAGACTCATATATTTACAGTTCCTATTCCATTTTTACAACAGACCAGGTCAGAGGCAGAGAACCACCTTCAATACGAATATAGTCCCAGCCCAGATCACAATGATTGTTCTAAAAATCTATCTCTGTGAGCACAAAGCAGACATCTTTATCACCCACAAGTAGTCAATCTCAAATTAAATGAGAGGAACCCATTCTTTAGACAACCTTTGCTAAATTTGAGTATTGGCATATAAAGGGATTATTTAAAACACATGTTTTAAGGACATATAAGAATGAGAGAAGATCTTTGTGGGATTCAAGGTTCCCATCAGCAAAAGGGTCTTTTCCAATGGACTCCCAGATACCAACAGAAGGAGACATTTGTTGAGAGTCTACAATTTGGATGCACCATGCGACGTGCTATGCAACTGCAGCTTAATCAATTTCTCAACAAATGGGAGAGGCAGAAAGTGAGACTTAGAGAAACTAAGGGGCTTGCCTAAGGAGACATCACAAGAAAAGCATGGAGCCTAAACTTTTAACCATTACATGTCATGGAGGTTATGCTATACCTCTGGGCATTGCTAATGGTCTATTTCTAAGACAAGTACAGAGAAAGTGAAATGGAGAGGGAGGGAGAAAGAGAGACAGAAGACAGAGGGTAAATACATAAACAATGAAAGCACTCTGACTGATGCTTCCTCAGATTCTAGAAGGAAAGGAGACCTGACTGTAGTTCCCTTCCTTGGCGAACTTCACAGATCTTCCTTAGATCAGGAACATTTTGCTCCTCTGAGGATAATCTTAGTGCTTAAAATATTAATTATACATTTACTATGGCCCCTAATCATGGGTCCAATAACTAAGTAGCCTTACAAGAAAAGGTACTACCAATACTCAACTATGAGGGGAAGTGGGATGTTGGTTTACCTGAGAGATGGTATTCTGGTTTCCATCGAGACAGCTTTCTAAGAAGTGTTCTGAAATAATTTTAAATTGATCTTCATGGACTGACTTAAGAACCTGTCATCTCAGAGAGATGCAGCTTTTCTCTGTTACAGCTCTTTTCCTTCCCACTGTCACCCATCTATAGTTCAGAAGCCACAGGTCATGCCAAGGTTTCAATTTTCTTTTTGGCTATTTTTCATAAAAGGGATGCTGTGTTTGTCAGCTTTTCATTGCTGTGACAAAATGCCTGACAAGAACAACTGAGAGGAGGAAAAGTTTATTTTGATTCATGGTTTCAGAGGTTTTAGTTCATGGTAAACTAATTCCATTCCTTTGGGACCAAGGTAAAGGAGATCATCATGATGGAAAGACACAGAGGAGGAACACTGCTCTACTCATAGTGCACAGGACACAGAGAAAGGGGAAGTGGGGAAGGAGCCACAGGGAAGATGCACCCTTACAGGGCATGCCCCGGGAAGGATAGAACCAGGGTGGCCTGATTAGGTTAGAGCTCTCATAATCTAACCCTCTCACCTCTGACTGTTCCTACATTAGCACAGAAACATCTGGGGGACAGATCATATCCAAACCAAAACAGACATAAAATGATTGAACAAAGAGAGTTTAGGCTTCGAAAATGACCTTTCAATTACATTAAAGTCAAGCAAAAGCAATTAAAAGTGTCTCTCAGCCAGGCATGTTTGCTCACGTCTGTAACCACAGATACTTGGGAAGCTGAAGTAAGAGGATTTCAAGTTCAAGGCTCAACTGGCAACTTTAAAAGACCCTGTCTCAAAATTAAAAATAATAAAAGGTCTGGGGGCACAGCTCAGTGGTATAGTGCACCCAGTTCAATCTCCAATACTGGGAAAAATTTAATAATAAAAGTTTCTCTCCATGATAGGGAATTTTATTTAAGACACTTCTAATCATCCAAACATTGTACTGACTCAATATTATTTTATATTGTGCTCACGTGAATATGCTTATTAACAGAGTCTGTAAAAATAAAAAAAAATTAAAAAGAAAAACAACAAATGAGAGACTTGTCATATAGGGATGAGATAATAAAGATGAAGGTAGAAACAGCATGAGACTGTCAAGCCAGGCATAGACTTGGGTGAACATGAATATAGACAGATAAATATCCAACCTTCTTTAGATTTGATTTGGGGCTAGTATAATTAAAGAAGATATATTTTCACAATTAAATAGTACTCCAGCTAACATGAAATCAATACTTATTACCAAACATCTAAATGTACTGACATGGTTGAAATTTGACCAAACACATAGGTGACTGTGGGGACAATCCTGGCAATTACATATTGCTAAAACTGAATAAGTTCAATAGTTACATCTTCAGAAACCACGGTTTTCCAAGAGTTGAGCACATCTCTGAGGATTCACTACACACTGAAACTTGGTCATAACATAAGGGCCCACATCTCTTAAGACAGAAGTCAGTTATCAATCCCTTTCCTTTGACAGAGTTCTGTATTCACATTTAACTGCCTGGCAGTTATTCCTTTTATTTTTATTTATTTATAATATATTTATTACTATTATTTTTTTGAATTATTCCAAGTATTTATTTTAAGATGGTAAATTGTTCCCACTTTCTTGCAATAATAAAAACTCAGCCAAGTCCTCCTCTACTTCTCTCTACCCACCACTCTGGCTTACCAGAGACAGTCACTTTTTTTTTTCTTTTTGGTGGTGCTGGGGATTGAACCCAGGGCCTTGTGCTTTCAAGGCAAGCACTCTACCAACTGAGCTGTATCCCCAGCCCCAGAGATAGCCACTTCCGACTCAATAAAGTATCCTCTCCCAAATGTATTTAAAATAGAATTTCTCTTCGGTATCATCTGTCCTTCTGAATTTCAAGATAAAAATTTTGTACTTGGAGATGTTGACCAGGATAACCTTCACATTCTCCTCATTTCGATGAAATGTTAGATAGGTTTTTTTTTTTCTCGACTGTGGAACCCAAATCCCCTTAGAGTACTTTAGAAAAGCTTGTCAGTATAAATTCTTTGTCTGCCCCATGAAATTTTAAATCTTCTTCCCTTCTCCACCTAGTTATATAACCCAGGAACATCTTTCTCAAGGACCTGGTAGCTACTGTTTTGAAATGAATTCATCAAGCAAAATCACACCTGATTTCCCATTCTCTGTGGAGGGTAGGAGATGATTGAACAACACTGATCAGTAACCACAGACAGTCTAATCATGCTGACCAACCTCCCTGGAAGTTCCTCCAGCCCATTTCCACCAATTCAGCCCAGTACTCAAAACCCACATCTGATCCAATGCAGTGAAATTGAGTCCAGCCTCTCCCCTGCTACATCCATCATGGCCATCTCACAATCCAGTGTGCACTGGGACATCATACTGTACTCCATAGACACAGACATTTATTTATCAAATAAAAATAAAATGAAATCTAAAAAATAAAAAAGTAAAGTCTTGCTTGTCTCTCTATCTATACACGTTACATTTCTTCTTTGATATCTACCCTCATTTTGTTGGTGAATCACTTAGTGCACAGGAAAAGAGGCCATGCTAACAGTGCACAGAAGTGTCTGGAACAGACAAGCATCCCCATACCAGATCAGCCTTTAGTCCCCAGGACATTGGTGGAGGCAGTTTGGGGCAAATAAGCAAAGAAGTTCCCTGAAAGCCCTTGACCTCAGCATCCACTCCTCTGACATTTAGCTTCTGTCCAATCTGACCACAACCTCCATCTGGACACATGTCCTTTTCTTTCCTTTTCAACCCCACTCTCTCTCCCTATCAGTCCCTTTTCTTTATCCTCTCTCAATCTAGAGTTTATACAAAGGAGCCAATCACCAATCACAACTGGGCCCAATGGGAGATAGAGGTTTTGGAATTCAGATTTGCTTTCAATCCTAACTTCCAGTTAAATAAGGATGCCCTTGGGAGAAGTGACTTGTTCTTCCTGAGCTTCAGTTTTGCATTTTCCCAAATGGGAATAACATTACCTCGCTCGCATGACCACCGTGAGAGCAGCGTAAGGAATGTGAAGGAACTTCGAGCTACTGAACACACAGAGCAGTGAGATATGAGTGTGGATAAACATGTCACCTTCCCCTGTCATGAAATCCAGGTACCAAAAGAAAACCAGAAGCAGCACTGAAAGGTATCATTGACTTTGGTTATTAAAACCCAGACATTAATATTATATGTTTTTAAGGTAACATGAACATATAACTATTAAATGCCTCATTAAATTGTTAAAAAATTAAAAACATAGGCTTCAGTCATTAGAATCACCATCAGCCATCCTTGCTTCTCCTTCCCAGCTGTGACACTGATTTTCTGTGAGAATTTTCTGATTTTTGATTGCTGATTTACTCAAGAATTTTCCTTCTGTATACCAATGTGTAATAATGATCATTAGTAGGCATTATGCTCAAGAGGGCACAAGGAGAAGATAATTTATGTCCCAGCAGGTCCTCAGATCTCCCCACTAAATGTCTTCCAGACGCTTTCAAATGAAAAGCAATAAAGAACAGCAGTTAAGATTTCCAATGATTCATGTTAGAAAGGACAGAAATTCCCATTCTCAGACTGAGCTTACAGGAGACCTTCATGGAGAACATAGAAGTCCAGTACTTCATTAGGAAGTTATGATAATGAGTACATGGCAGGACTTGACTTCTCCCCAAAGATAATTAGATGGATTAATCACAGTGTTAGGACTAGAGGTCATTTACTGCATCCCTACTGTATTCTGACATCTTCATGTGGGTCCTGGAATGATAGCCTCAGTATGTATTTGGTCATTTGGAAATTCAAATATTTACTGTGGTCTCTGAGACTCCTCTAAGGTCAAATCCCAGGAAATAGCTGCAGAGAGAATAAAAAAAAAAAGATAAATTCTTATTATAGTTCCTGTACAAAGGGTTCATTTTAGGAGAAGAGATAAGAATATTTTTCAATACTGGAGTAGATAAATAGCAACCTCCAGTGATGTGCCGGAGCTTTGTCCTCCTCGCCTTCAGAATCCTGCGTTTTCCCCTCACTCTGTTATGTGGTCCATAGAGTGTGGCCCACAATCAACGTCTCTCAGAGCTCAGATGCTCTGAGGTTACAGTAAGTGCACCCAGAGCCCAGATCTATAGGGCAAATCACTGTCCAGGGACTCTCCTGCAGCTCCTCTGTGTCCAGGGCACCCAGGTAACATCTGTATTGAACAAAACGTCACAAAAATAAGGCTTTCACTATCTCTGAGTATCTTGAAATAGAACCAAAATTCTTAATAGTTGAAAAATACTTAAACTACCTCCACTTTTCATGAATGTCAGTATATAGAAATTAATTAATGGTCCAGATAGGCTTACAGAATTATAGCATGCTTAGATGTTCATATTTTACAAAAACAATAATTTTGTACACATAATCAAGGACTTGGAATTTCATTGTCTCATTCAAAAGATAATTTCAGGATCCATAAAATATATTATTTATGATGCAGCATGGATAGTTTAATAGTGACATTCAAGTTTAAAACTGAAAAATGAGCATGTTTTACCAATTCAATTAAACTATAACTAAAACTTAATCTATACTTTTGTTTGGATGTAAAATAATCTAAAAGAAAAAAAAAAGACTCTTTGGATGCCACCATGTCTCCATCATAAGCAAGAGACACACTTTCTGACTCCTTTAAAGAACTGATACCATTTCAAAAAACAACCTGACTGCCAGGCAGAATGATTCATGCCTATAATTCCAGCGACTCAGGGGGCTGAGACAGGAAGATGGCAAGTTCAAAGCCAGCCTCAGCAACTTAGCAAGACCCTAAGCAATTGACTGAGACCTTATCTCAAAATAAAAAATATAAAGGACTGGGGATGTGGCTCTGTGGTTAAGTGCTCATGGGTTCAATCTCCAGTGCCAAAAACGAAAAAGAACAACCTGATTCACATATGGTGTCCCAACACTGAAAACTCATCTCTGTTTATCCAGGTGAATCATCTTCCTCTTTTTGGTCTGTGTATTTATATCATGTGCCAATTATATTTCACAAATTTGTCATCACTAAAGCAGACCTAATAACAAAACATGAACTTTTCATTTTCAAAAAGTATACTCAGAGTTACTCACTGGTCTTCTATAATATTGACATAAATGAATCTGGACCTCCAATTCAATTAACAGCAGTTAAGACTCCAATTGCATGTCCATGGTAACCCAAGAAGACTCACAATTACATTTACTTTAAACTTTTGACAAAGGAATGAAAAAAATGGCTTATGGTCTGTAATGGTGTAAACTCTAAAGTCATAAAAACACAAATTCAAATACCCTAGAACAAATTGCCTGACTTCTCTGGGCCACTGGGTCATTGAAATAGTGTAATAAAAACAACTCTTTTTTAAGATTCTTATATAAAGGGCCAGTAAAGTGTACAGTATACAATTAAATAATTGGACTTCAACCCAAATCATTATTATCCAGGACTTGGTTAATAGTGGTTCAAAAACAACAAAAGAATATTAATAATAAGCATTGTCTTTTTAGAAAAATACACAAATGTTATAAGTTGAACACTTTCTAGATTAGATGACAAATTTTCTTTCAAATATGATAATAGTATGGAATCAACACAATTATTTTGGCTCATACATTCACTATTAATCTTAGGGGAAATATGTGCATGTAAAAACAATATATTTAATATGTAGATTTTGGTGCAAAAAGTAAGGTTCTAGACCTTGGATAATGATGACAACTTTGTGCACCTCTTTGGGTAAGAAAACAATGGCTGTTAGATAAAGAAAGAATGAATCACTGACTAAGTGGCAAGAACTGCCAGCTACTTTGGAAAAATCCATTCGTCTTTTTTCTCTTCTTTTCTGAATACAAAGCTAGCCTGTCTTTACCAGACTTCCTTGAAGGAGGCATGAACATGCATCTGAGTTCTAGCCGGTGGATGTGAGCAGAAATCATGTGTTCCAGAATTAAATCTGAATAACAGAAATCTCCTGTGATTCTATGTTCAATCCCCAATCATTGACCAGGTGGATATGAATATTAGACCTCAACAGGTCAGCAGAAGATCACATGACAAAAGCCTCTGGACTCCCAGATCTTCACAGGGAGAAGAGCCATCAGCTGACCAGAAGCACACACCTTGGACTAGTACCTGAGCAGAACATGCACATCTAATATGGTTGTGCCACTTTCCCATTTCTGTCCCATTGAGGTCGCCATGTTGCTATTGGCCTCATTTACATAGTACAACATTGGAATACCCCAGTAGAAGGTGGTGAAAGCAGAAAGGCTGCTCAGAAGCAAAAGGATACACAGCAAATATTTGAAGCATTTTCATACCTAACCCTTATGTACATGTTTTACCAACGTTGTCATGACCATGACTGTATTGTTTATGACCTTCTATCCCACCTCCCTCCTTAAATAATTAAAAGTGGCCTCTCTATTTATATATTTGTTTCCTAGGGCTAATATAATAAAGTACCACAAATTGAGTGGTTTTAGCAGTAGAATTTTTTAAAAACTCCATTCTGGATATTAGATTTAAAATTAAAGTGTTGACAGGTCTGTGCCCTATGAAAACTGTAAGGGAATAACTATTTTTTATTTACCAGGCTGAGATTGTTTACTGGAAATCTTTGGCATCCTTTGACTTGAAACTTCATGAAACCAATCTCCATCTTCATTGTCTCACGGTGTTTCCCCCTGTGTGCATATCTGCCTTCAAACAGTCTTCATCTTATCAGAAACACATCATGTTGGACTCGGTGTTCACTTGCTCCAGCATGACATTATCTTAAATTATTACATCTGCAATGGTCCTATTTTCACATTCTAAAGTACTGGGAATTAAACTTCCATTTTTCTTTTTTGTCACGGGTAAGGTGGAGGCACAATTGAGCCTATAATCATATGTATGATAAAAATTACTTGTATATTTCACAGTATCCCTATAACAATGAGTCTATGGCTCTTCTCTCTACCTACTTAATTTTTTTCCAGATTTTAAGATGCTATATGAAATCTTCCTCTTTCAAGAAGCTTTCTCCAATACTCTGATATATAGAATTTTCTCTTCTTTGAAATCCTATACATTAGCCTACATTTCCATTGATTGGTAGTTATGTCAGAATTAAAACAGAAAAACACAACCACTTGGATACATAAATCACACATGTGTGTGTGCATTTACAATTGTTCATTGACTTTAAGTAATGGTTGGAGCTGACTAAGTAGTCTTTGTGAGGTGGTTATTTTGGTCTCAGGTATTAGGAAGGGACATCTTCAAGGGAAGACAGATAAAACTTGAATGGGGCAACCAGAACAAATAGAAACCTACAAAGCTGATCTGGTGCTCATGGTGAACTGGAACCTGTGTCAGTCCCTAAATACCACTGGCTTCTTCCTTCTAAAACACTGATGAACTGGAGGAAAAGGTGGGGCCTTTCATCATGAAGCTAAATATGCACTTATTCCAGGAAGTGAAAAGTTGAAGGTGGAGATTCAATAGCAGCTGGAGAGGTCGCAGATCTATCTATAGCCCCAACCAGCCAGATGAGCCTGGTGAACCAACAGGAGTTGCAAAAGCACCTGTACCCTGCTCCAGGACTTCTGAGTGGAAATAAAACAAAACAAAACAGGCAAGGTGGCTGGTCCTGGTCATTTTTGTCTTTTAGATCTAGTACAGAATGTCTCCTGTGGCTCTATGTACAACTATACAGGGGAGGACATAACGGAAAATGTACTTCAAGCCTTGCCAAACTGACCCAATGCAAACATACCACACTAATTACCCTTAAGTGATTTAGAGTGCATCTGCTTTCTTTCCTTGTACATTTATTCTTTCACTGAATGTACGTTAAGCAATTATCTCTTTAATAACCGTGCTGTGTACTGAGACAACGGGAATTAATAAGACATGCTTACATGCATCATGTAGATTCCAGTCTTTCAAAGAAACAGCCCTATAATCATCTAATTAGCAAAGCATTTAAGAAATGCTATCGTAATACTATACATAAAGTGATCTAGAAGCCTAGAGAAAGGGTGGCCAATTCTGTTCTGAAGTACTAGTGAAGACTTCACAAGCAGGAGAGAATCTGATAGGTAATGATAACAAGTTTTGCTTACTTACAATGCTGAATACCAGTGACTTTGCTATGCACTGTGTTTATCATTTAATCTTACAACTAGCTCATGATTTTTTTAAAACCCATTTTACAAATGAGAAAACTAAGGAATAGAAAGTGAATGTCATTTTCCCAGGAGCACCAATGGGTGAGTACGTAGGCCATACTTAAAACTCAGGGCTTTCTAGTCCTGAAGTCTCTAACATGTGGACTGTGCAAGGCCACCTTGGTTCATGAACTACAGAGGAGAAGGAAGATATAAGCAAAATCTGTGAATCCCAGTAGAGTGAAATCCCTATGATGTGTTGGACAAATGGGGTGGAATTCTGTAAGTCTGGAATAAAGAAGAGTTTGGAGCTGGGAAGAAGGCAGTAACTGAGGGGAAAAGGGAAAATCAGTGCCAGATTTTGATAAGACTGAAATATTTACCCAGATACCGATTCAGCCACTGAAAGGCATTGGAGTTTCATACAGAGGGTGACATCAAAGTAATAGCTAACAGACAATGCATATTTGTTTGTGTTTTACTTATTCCTGTCCCTTTCAGCCTTGACAAAATTCTCCAAAATAATAATTGTTATTAATCTTGAAGATTAGAAAAGCAAAGCACAGGAAGGTAAGTAACTTAACCAAAGGTATACTGCAAGAAAACAACTCAGCCAAGATTTGAGTACAGACACTAATTGACCCCAGAGCTCAAGTTCTGTCATGCATGTGGCCAACCATACCTCTTCCTCTGTCCTTCTTTTATTGGAAAGAAAAAAACAGAAAACACTGTGGGAATGTACTGATATTACACAACCAGGGGAAAACACTGTGTCTTTACATTGCTACCTGTTTAACTCATAAGCATTGCTTCATTGATTGATCAATAGCCTAATTTATAAGCTGCCTATTTCCTATGTAGATTGTTTTCTATAAGGGTGAATTTGAGCAGTGGGGCTATAAAATCCATGGTCTGAAGAATGTTCAGATCCAAAGTAAGCTCCCTCCCCATCTTAGCTATGTCTTCAGCATGCCTGCCAGTAATCCCTTGCATGGGCAGGGTGCCCTACTCCTGGTTGTCTGAACAACCTAAACTGCATTCTTCTGTAAGGAATCTCTGGAGACCCTTGCCCCCATGGTAAAAAAGGCCTGTGTCTTAAGACTCAGAGAAAATCAGCTCTTTGTTTTGGAGAACTATTGAACAACTTCCACTGAGAATTAATCTGGAGGCTTCGGAAACTCAGACCTGGCCCAGAAAAGGGCGCCTTCTCTTGGTAGAATCATGCATATGCAGGCCATAAGCAAAACTGGACCTGATCCCACACAGAGTTTTCTGCTGTGAGCTTTTTCTTTGCGTTATAGCTTCATTTACTTCTGTAATAAAATTTGTACATATTAATTAGCATTTTCCCTGAGAAGATTATTTGGTATCCCAGTTCAATGTAAATGTAAAAAAGTGTTAATGAGCCAAGATTCCACTTATGTTTTCTGCTCAGGAGACTCAAATATGCAGACCAAAGGGAAATGAGCCCTTGCTGTGCTTAGCATACTTATTTCAGCACCATCTTCTGCCCTGCCCAGAGTTCTCCTATTTTTGGGTTATTATGGAGGTCATCATCAACAGATTTTCTTTACTTCCAAAGATACTTTAAAGAGATACAACATAGAATATGGTATTTGGGAAATAGAGAAAACTTTTATAACACAGTGATATTTACGATCTAGGCTAAGTGTCCCTGCCTATGATTGTGTGCCTGGCTTTGAGGCTGGCAGGGGTGGATGCCCTCCTCTACACTGCCCTCGTGGGCTTACATCTGTCCAGGGTGGGAGTCTTAATCTAATTCAAGCAAAATTATTACATGAAATCATATGGATTAGACCATAGTCTGGATTTCTCTTAGGTTTGCTAGAGTTAACTAACTTGAAAAGTATAAATTAGGGCAATTTGGATGGAATAAGTATAAATTAGGGCAATTAAAATGGATGGAATAAACAAAACAAAATTTTATCTGACTTACTCAGAAATGGAATTGGTTAGAAAAACAATAGAACTTGAGAACAGTTCTGTAACTGGATTTTAGAAACAAGAGAATCTCCAAGAAGCTCTCCTCTCTTGCTTCCATGGGACTTTTTCTTCCTTTTTGGTGGGACCAAATGAATTTTTAAAAAGGTTAAAAGGAATATAAATTAATCACAAAGAAATTTAATTTTGACTTCCTCATACTTTACCAGGGTCATTATCCCTCAAACCAATCTCTCCCCCAGGCTGTCATTCTCAAATTCCTAGGAAATCAATGCATCTACCATGTGCACTGTTAATTAACAGTAAATAGATTAAACATAGAGAGATACGATAATTTTAAAACCTATATGTAATTTTAGGGATTGTTCAGTGTTACCTACTAAACAGATCATGGAGACCACATCAGCCCACAGATCTTGAGAATTATCAGACCAACCGCCATCTTGAGATAACAGACAGATGACATCCCTGCATACCTTCCCATACTCACCTCTCACCGAGTGTTTTTTTTTAAAGTACATGAAAGCCCAAAAGATGTCTCTCACTCTTGAGATGGACTGTATTCTCCCTTGAAAATTCGTTCCTTGCTCTCCTAAATAAATCTCTGCACTTCTACTGACATGTGCAAAATTTTTTTTCTTTTTCTTTTTTTTTTTTTTTACATAATGGATGTCAAGGACCCTCGTAGTCCTGAGTCAAGTTACTCCATTTCCTGCAAACTTCTGGGGACCCTGTTCTGGGAGTCTCTCTTCCACCAGAAGCTCCTACTTCATAGTTGCTTTCTCCTCACAACCAAACACAGTGTCCTATCCCTGCTAGATCTGGCTGAACTCAGCTGCATGGTAAATCCTGTTATATCTTTCTTGTTGACATATTACAACAGAAAATAGTGATATATATGAGCCCAAATTAAATATATATACATTATATGTAACATTTTATATAATTGTGTGCACACATATAAATTTGTACATATAGTTTATGTATAATATGTTATACTTTATGGATAACAATGATCCAAATTACATAAAAGATAATGTTTGTATCATTTATATTTATTCACATGAATTTTTTCTACTTTAATGAGGGCAGATGATTGGACTTAATTGATATTTGAAGGTTATATCTAGCATTCTCTATTTCTTCCCTCTGCCGGTACTTCTCCTGCAGAGAGATGTTTATAGAGGAAATTGGATTTACTGTTTGCATAAACCAATATGTTTAGCTAGTGACTGTGAAGGTCTAATTAACTCCTCTAACAATACAAGTAAAATGAGGTCATTGGACTATATTGGTAGGCAATTAGAGTTGATTTGGTAGAATACTTCTCTTGTAAACTTATTTAAAATTAAAGAAATATATCTAAAACTACTACATACAGTGGTAAGATGTCTTGGAGAAAATTGGAAGAATGATTCTTTTGTTTTCAATGAAGAAATGAAAATACATGCCTACTAATTCATATTGAGATAAAGAAAATTTTTCTTTTTTAAAATATTTAATTGACAAATGTTAATAGTAAAGGTATATAAAATGATGATTTTAGATATACGTACATTGTGTATGATTTTCACATTCAAATTAACTAACACATCCATCAACTTCCATGATGTTATTTAAACACCCAAACATATTCACCTTATAACAGAAAGTTTGTACATTTTGACCAATAATTCACCTTTTCTCCCACCTTGGAAACTACTCTGCTCCTTTTTTTCTTTTGTTTGCTTTTTTTAGATTCCACATAAGTATGAAATCAGACATCATTACCCTATGTACATGTATGATTAATAAGAATGATATGAATGTACATCATGCACAACCATAGAAATGAAAATTTGTACCCCATGTGTGTACAATGAATCAAAATGAAGTCTGTAAAAATAAAAATTAAAAAATTAATTAATTAAGAAAAAGAAATCAAATAATATTTGTCTTCCTATATCCAGCCAATTTTTATTGCATATAGTGCCCTCCAGGTTCATCTATATTGTTGCAAATGGCAGTATTTCCTTATTTTATGGCTGAATAATATTCATTTGTGTATGTGTGTGTGTGAGCATGTATGTTTGAGTCACATTTGTAATCTATCATTTGTCCGTGAAAACTTAGGTTATTTTTTAAATATTTTGACTCTTGTGAATATGGGAGTCTAGATATCTCTTCAAGATACTGATTACATTTCTCTTGGATATAGATCAGGAAGTCTCACTTTAAATTTTTTGAGAAAACTCCCTTATTTTTCATGATAACTGCATAGTAGTCCTCTCTTATCTATAGTTTCCTTTTTATAGCTTCACTTAGCAAGGGTCAACCAAAGTCCCAAAATATTAAATGGGAAGTTAAAGGAAAAACAATTCATAAGTTTTAAATTATGAGTATTCTGAATAGCATGAAAAACTCCATCTTGTTCAGTGTATCCTAACTATATATGCTACCCAACCATTAGGAACTGATTGTTTTTTTACTTATCAGAATGACTGTTGTGTTCCTGCAATGCCCATGATCAAGTGATCCTATTTTCTTACTAATGACCCAATGTGCAAGAGTAGTGAGGCTGGTAATTCATTCATGCAAGAGAGTAGGTATAAAGCATGTAACATACACTTAAGAAGGTTGAATATAATACATTAACTTTTTCTGAGAGAAAGTGTTGGAGGAGAAAGTTATTCACATAACTTTTACAATAGTATATTGCTTTGGTTATTGTATTTTATTATGCATAATTTATAAATTAAACTTTGCCATTGGCATATATGTATAGGAAAAAACATAGTATATGCAAGATTTAAAATTATCCATGGTTTCAGGCACTCAGTGGGGATTTGGGAATATCTATCTCAGATGAGGAGGATGGCTACTGTACTAATTTACATTTCCACCTCAGGATTCCCTTTTCTCCACATATTTGCCAATACTTGTCAACCGTGGGAATAAACAGGGTCAAATAAATTGTAGTTACTGCAATTTTAAAGAAAATGTTTGATGTATCTAGGGATAGTTCCCTGGAAATTTTCCTACTTGGGGCATTTATTCATCAATGAGACCCATTATTTCCCCTTCTGGGAAAAAAATGAAGACACTTACAAAGCCAATGTTACGCGATCTCAGTGGATAGACTTAGCTTTGCCCTCTTGCTCAGACAGTACCCAGCCCCATCCAGGCTCCTCACAGCATCACAAACAGGACTATGTCAGATAGTGTGGATGAACCAAAACCCAACCATCCCCATTATTAGATAAAAAAGAAAAAAAAAAGGAAAAAAAAAACCTATATTAGTTCCACTGATCAGGGACTAATAGAGTTAATTTTGTAAAAACATGCTAGATTTTTTTTTCTCTAAGCAGTTTTATTTTTCAGACATTGTAAACTTTCAATAAATGATCTTCTCTCAAACCTCACTTTACATGTTATTTGGGATTCAAAATAGTTCAAAATATATCTCTAGATCTACCAGCTCTATAGATGCATTAGGGATGTTTGGACACAGACTACCCCAGGCAGATTTATTTATTCTTGGCTTTTCCACCTCCCCTGGAGGAAGCATCTCAGCTTCCAATGTCTAAGAGGTTAAGTAACTTATAAACAGCCTCACAACTGTGAAGCACTATAGCAATCTGAATCTAGATCCTGTACTGGTTAAGTCGACCTAACGCAGCATTATTTACTCTTTATATCAAATCCTTGAGGTCTGTAATGACATTCTCTTCATTTTTAGGATGACTATATATTTTAACCTCCAAATCTAGGAACTTTTGAGAACAAAAGTGGGCACTGTTATCTTCCTAATATGATGTAAAACACAATTTTCCCACTTACAAGTTATACAACTTTTGAAAAGTTACTTATCCACTATGATTTTCCTCAGCAAATAATGACTCTACATTTTCAGTGTGGTGAGGATGAATGAGATTATGCACAGGAAGCACTCTGCACTGTGCTTCCCAAATATACACTTTCCAATGCTTTGTTATTATGGTTAATTTTTAAAATCCACTTGATGGATGAATCCATTGGTAGCTGGAAGGACTCCTAGAAAATGAACTTAGGTTGGAGAAAGCAGGTAACTGGAGGTTTTCCCTCAAAGGGTTTGTTTTTCCCAAGACCCTTCCTCATATTCTCTCTGCTTACTAGGTGTCCAGCAACTATCTTCCACCACCCACTTCTGCCATGATGTTCTACCTCACCTCTGGCCCAGGGTGGTGAAGTTGACTGACCATGGACTGAGACCTCTGAAACCATGAGTCAAAAGAAACTTTTCCTCCTTTCAGTTGTTCTTTTCAAGTATTTTGGTCATAGTAATGAAGAGCTGACCAACACAATGACCAAAATGAAACCACATAATAGATGTAGAGTTGCAGTTTACACACACATACACACACATGCACACACACACATACACACAGAGGGAGAGGGAGGGAAGGATAGAAAATGTTATAAATAATTTTGTAAGGATCATTAATATTGAATATTGACATTGAACAACGAACTTGTCAACTATTCCAAAGTATTAAACTGGATGCATTTATTTTTCAAAAATCATAATTAGTACATGCCTAAAGTACTGGGAAAATGTCATAGCATGTGATGCGGTGTGGTGAGCACAGTGTTAGAAGAACAATATGAGGCTGAAAAGAAAAGAAAAGGTGGTTCATTTAAGGCCCTTTAGGTCAAGCTAATAAATTGTTATTTATTTAAAATGAAGTGTGTAGATGTTAAAGGAATTTAATTTTATGTCCATCAACACTGGACTTTTTTATTTATTTATTTATTTATTTATTTATTTATTTATTCATTTTTGGTACTGGGGATTGAACCCAGGGGCGCTCCACCACTGAGCCACATCCCCAGCCCTATTTTGTATTTTATTTAGAGACAGGGTCTCACTGAGTTGCTTAAGGCCTCGCTAAGTTGCTGAGGCTGGCTTTGAACTCGCAATCCTCCTGACTCAGCCTTCCAAGTTGCTTGGATTACAGGCATGCGCCACCACACCCGGCTAATACTGGACTTTTTTATTGTAATAGTGTTCTCTTGAGCATTCTTGTATATTCATCTTGTAATAATATTTCATAAATTTTCTGAAAGATAACTTTGGAGAAAGAGAATTTATTGATTATTGATAAGTACTAACAAAAATTCCTAAAAACATCTTTGCCCCCAGCAATTGTGGTTGAGGAATTTCATATACCTACCTGGCCAATTCTTGATATTATTTCTTAATTTCTTAGATTTGCTTATCTGATAAATGCCAAATCACACAATGGAAGTGCATTTTAAATGAGATTTGTTTCTAAAGTCAATGTATAACATACAAATTCAATAAAGGTACAACTTTTTTATAAGTCAAATATGTACTATATGTGAAGGTATTTTATATATAACATTATTATATATTGTTTGGGGATGATCAACCCTTGATAATACTTATATGCCCTGAAGTGTAAAAACCACTTAACAAATACATAATATTAATAAATTAAAAATAGCAGGAAATGATAGTACCTAAGGACTCAAATCATTCTAATTTTAAAATAATTCCCAAGTTCTAAGGATGAGAAAGGGTTAGATGAGGAATTATAAATAAAATGTTCATGATTACCTATAAGATTCACACTCTGGTGCTTTATATCAGGCTTTGCCACTTTATCGATACAAATAGATGGTTTATTTCTAAAATATATGAAAGTACCTAGTAGACCTGTACTTAAAAACACAATACAATGAACTATAAAATCAAAATTTTATTTTGAGAAATTTCCATTTTCCATTGTCTTTTATTTTTTTGGTCCTGGGCATTGAATCCAAGAGCATTTAACAACTGAGCCACATTCCCAGCCATTTTTATTTTTTATTTTGGGACAGTGTCTCACTTAACTGCTTGGGGCCTCACTAAACTGCTGAGACTGGCTTTGAACTTGTGATCCTCTAGTCTCAGCCTCCAGAGTGGCTGGGATTACAGGTGGGAGCCACCACACCCAGCTCCATTGTCTTTTATTGTCTTCAATGTTGGCACTTTCTCTCATTATGTTAATGAGTATTGCCCATGTATGTTGGCATGAGTCTCCAGAACTTTAAAGACATTGAATTTAAATATACATAAATGCCCTTGCAACTATAGACAATGAAATTGTTATTTTAATGGGAAATTATCCCAATTCCTAATGACTTTGAGAATTTTTCATTAGCACACTGCTCATTTCTATTTTGTTTATCTATCAGTTGTTCATTTCCTTTATACCAATTTCTATTTAAGTTTTAGTGCTTCTCAGTATCCTTTATATATTTTAAACATACCCATCATTTACTTATTAAGATTTGTTTATAGGGTCTTTGAAATGTAGAAGGGTTTTCAGTTTACAGTCATGTCTGAAAATCCTTCATGTTTTTATCTGGAGGTAGTTACTTAAGATTTACAATGCTTACCTCTTTCATCCTTCATAGTCTTCCCAAGAATCTTTGAGCTTCCCATTTTATGAAAGAGAAAATAAAAGTATACTGAAGTTAGCTGAGTTATTTTAAAAGCAGATTCCTAAATATGTAGGCAGATTTTCAAATGTTCTCACTCTTAAAGTTCTTGGCTGACTCCCTTGGTCATGAAGGTCACGTAGTATTATAAAAGAAAATTGTGCCTGTCCAGCTAAATGGGCAAGAATTAGTTTATTCAAGACTATTGCAAAAGGAAAGAGAGGTTGATTTCAGCTAAGCTGGTGCAAAACATGGGAGAGTTCCTTGTTTAGCTTTTATTTATCATTATTATTTTAATTGTGTGTATTTATGAAGCACAATGCATGCCCCTGCTTGGACTAATGGAAATGAACTAGAGGGCTTTGAGTAAGAGGTTGGTTAATGGGACTAGGGAATCTCTGTTTGCTAATTGGCACTTATCAAAGTTAGGCTCCAGTGTTCTCTTAGAGAATGGGAGAAAGGGATGCTCTCTTTCTTCATAATTAGATTTTGAAGACATACCTCTTAGGTCCTTGAGAAAGACATTTGTGGGTTATAGAAGATTTACATCTCAAAGGGGCAGAGAAAGAATTTATAATTACAATTATAATTTATAATTAAAATTCTCAAGTAACTGCCAAGAAAAGGGAGGTCAGGAAGAAACCTAAAATTTTCTCAAACTCAGGGAAAATTTAAGGCTATGTTGGTCAGAAGAGGGCTGAATATATTTGCATTTTGAGTACTACTTTGAGAAATGACTTATGATAATGTGTGGTTGTTTTAGGACTTTCTTATATTTGTTTTCTTCCAGTGACAGGAATTCAATTCTAATTAGCTTATTATCTTGGTGGTTCAGGCCCCGTGAGATACAGGTGACTCGCATGGTGACACCAGGTCTGGCACCCTCTCTCACTGACTTTCCTTCTATTTATTTAGCCTCAAATCCATCTTGGTGCTTTGGCTGTAAGTGGCCCAGCTCATTTTGGCATGTTGAGCCCACTCTCTCCTTCCAGCTGGTCTCCCTCCACTTAGTGCCCTCAGGAAGCAAACAGGCAGGAAAACAAAGTGGCTTCCAGGACCATCAAAAATTTCAACTTGCCTTGAACAGTGCGAATGTCCCCAACCCTCTGTCATCCAGGATCCCAGTCCTGCTCTCCAAGAGAAAAGAGACCCATTTTCTATCCAATCAATGATTATCAAACAATAAGGAGAAATGTGTTCCTGCTTTATCAAAATTCTCTACGCTAGCTCTCAGAGTTTTTGAGCCAGAACAATAAGTAAGTACCCTACAGAACTGTGTGCCCTACAGATTAAGTTTAGCCTGGTGCTCTGGGTAATAGACAAAGTTTTTGTTTTGAATATTGTTCTTGTTCACTTTTCCTGGTTACCAGGATTGTGATGAGTTTCAAATGATTATCTCCCACTGAGAGGAAACCACGAAGACTGCGTCCCTGAGCAGGAGCATCCAGTGGGGAAGACACTGTCTGGCTGCTGAGGTTTAAGGCGCTCCTCCAGGACCCTCTTGGCAGAGCCCCCAGGAAGTGCCCACTAGCAGGTGCGTATTTTAGTGAGGAAAGAGGAGGATGAACTGGCCCAACCATCAATAACTCAGGTGCCTCCTGGGACTTAATTTTCAATCTGTACCTTCGTCAAGGGGAAAATCACAGTCCATGCCCAAAATTTGGAAATGACATCTTAGAATCATAAATTTATAATGTGTCAAAACTGAAACAGTTCTCATATTCATCCACATCATTTTAGTAGGGAAGTTTTTGAGGCCCCATGTGACTCCATGTTTGGCCCAAGTTCACCTTCCTCTGAAGACAGAAACCTAGACCAAGCAGGTCTCCATTGCTGAGCACCCTGCTAGCTCAACTCTCAGAGGCTTGCTCACTCTAACCTTAACTAGATTAATCTTTAAATCCGAAGAGAAATTAGATCTCACATTGAAATTTTTCCTTCCTCATGTAAATATGCAAATGTAAGCTTTCTTCACAAACAATACATAACACTTTTTTTTGTTTGTTTTGTTTACATCAAAAATTCAGTGAATGCAGTACGAAACTGAATGAAAAGATCTGGGTTTCTACACAATGAATATGCTGAACCTTCTTCTGTAGGTGTTTATAGCATTATAAAAAAGCGATGCCCATTGTATGGAGGATAAAAGACCCTCAGAAACTGAGGAACGGATGGCTAAGTGTTCTTTCAAGCATGTGAGTAAGGGAGCTGGACTTAAACCTAGGTTTCTGTTTCTCATATTCGTGTGATTTCATTCCCCTCACATTGCCCTAAGGCTAGAATTCTCTCTGCAGTGTTAGCGCCTGTGATTTTCATTTAATGAAGATTTTGAGAAGAGGGTATTAGATAAGGCATCATAAATGGAGAAAATGAGGGAGGTAATTTCCCCAAACAATATTACCAATATCAGAGAGTATGCATATTTAATAGTATTTTGTACTTTTGAATACAACAGAGAAGTTTAGTGACTTTTTTTTTAAATAGAGTGTACAATTGAACAAGTGGTAGGGCCCACCAATAAACCAGACCTCCCACCTGCAGGACCAGAAAAATTTCCACTAGATCTTCCGCTCAGAGATGGGAACAGAGGGAGCCTTATTTATTTTTATATTACTGCTTTTTCCCCCCCCCTTAAACAAGCTGTCTCCTTCACACAAGACAACAGATCCTGAGCCTGGATAGCTCCTTCCCAGTCAGGCTCTGGGAGCTGCTGGAACATCTCAGCTATCCCAGCTTCCTCAGCCAATTCAGTCTCTTGGACCCAGAAAAACTATGAAAGACAGACCAGTGAAAGAGTCTCCTACTGTTACAGGGTTAGACCCAATTTCAGGGGTCCTAGAGACCTCCTAAAGACCAATTTCCCCCAGGTTAAGAGATGAGGACAGTACATGTAGTTTAAGACTCAGTATCATTAGTTGTTCAGAGGTGTTCAGACTATTCATTTTGGTACTTTGCATAAACTTCAAATTAATTGTCTCATTGTCAGCATTTAGTTAATATGTTTATAGAAAAACACAGAAAACAAAAAACACTAGAAGGAAATGTGCCAGGACATTAAACAAATGACTAAATATTTGTGACTTCTCACAACTGAAAATTATCACATGAGATATAGAGTTATGATGTTACTTTAAAATTTTTTATATGAATTTCTTTACCAATCAGAAGAAAATTTCACTCAATAAAGAATCATATCTAATGCATATAGCATTTTTTGTCTCTCAAAAACCAAGAAAGATGCACTTGGTGAATCTAACTTCCCATCTAGATACATCTGAAGGTGAATGATTATTAGGTTATTTTCTACATTATGTTGATAAAGGGCAATCTAGAAAAAGAAAGTGGATCATCCAGACTTGAGTGATGAATGATCATTAATGTGAAATGTTATTATAAATGTACTATATCATGAAATAAAGACCTTATAATTAATCTTGAAAATATAACAGATCTGCTGAAGATAAAGAAGAACCTGGGCTCAGCAAAATCCCAAATTCAACAAAGTGGAAGTTGAAAAAGAGACTTCTGATCTACATGTTTTTATGTAGCCTAATAGTCCCCTTTTCAAAAACCCTCTTGCCAAAATCCATACCAAGAATATACATTATGCTTCATCAGAGAGGACAGACTTGAGTCAAAGACTATAGAAAATCAGTACAGGGTAAATAAATAAATATGTTACCATATCAGAAAGCTATCAAATGAACCTAGGAATATGTTTTTCTTGTTATGTTCAACAGAAAGAACCAGAAGATACTGAGACTTCAGGTGATGTGGCTATGGAGAATTTGTTTCAGTAGTTCAAGAGACAGATTTCAAGTCTGCGCCCATTTCCTGTAGATCAGAGTATGGTAATGAAAAACCCATGCATATGCCCAAGACCTAAGTGTAGAATTAATCTATGGTGTGAGTTTTAGTTAGCTTTTTCACTGGCTGTGACTAAAAGGACCTAACCAAAACAATTGTAGAGAAGGAAAGGCTTATTTAGGGGCTCATGGTTTCAGAGATCTTAGTTCATGGAAGACCAACTCCATTCCTCAGGGCTCGAGGTGAGGCAGAACATCATGGTGGAAGAGTGTGTTGGAGGGAAGCAGCTCACATGGCAGTCAGGAAGCACACAGAGAGGTCTCCACTTGCCAGATACAAATAGATGCCCCCAATTCCCACCTTCTCCAGCCATATTCTACCACTTCAGTTACCTCTCAATTAATCCCATCAGGTGATTAATTCAATGATTGGGCTAAGGCTTTACAACCCAATCATTTCTCCTCTGAACCTTCTTGCATTGTCTCACACATGATATTCTGGGGGAACACCTCACATCCAAACCATAATAGTGTGTGTGAGTGTGTGTGTGTGCACGTGTGCATGTGTGTGTGTGTGTGTGTGTAAATTGCCTTCGTATAGAATTCATCTATGGTGTGTGTGTATGTGTAAATTATGGAGTCTTTTTATCATCACAGAAAGGGTATAATGAGCCTTGATATGAACACAGGTAAAAGGTGGATTGTCTAAGATGAAAAGCAAAAGAGTACTATGAAAGAAAGTAAATTCAGGAAGCATATGTCATCATTTTCAGGTTGGGATATAAAAGCATTGATATCAATTTACCAAATGACCATAGGGAATAACAGTCTTGGAGTAGAAGGCAGGTCAAATTCATATTTATAATACAGTCTGTGATTGGTAGTACTTTCTTTTGTAAGAGATACTCAATGCATGAGTTTATTAAACAAAAAAGGAGGAATGAATTTATTTCTCACAAAGTATAAAAAGAAACAGAACTGTACAGGTAGATCAAGAGACACAACTGGAACCAGAAGTTGTAATAGTATTAATGAGACTCCTATTCTCCTATTCTCTCCTCATTGCTTAAAGAAAACAATATATGTCCATTAAAACAAAAGTAAAAATATTGTCTTTTTATAAAAAAGCCATTGTGAGAGGCAGCTATATGTTGTTAGGACCAAAATACCCAACAAGACCACCTTCAATGAGAAAAAGTTTATTTGGGGCTCAGGCTGTGGTCTGACTCAAGGACTCCATCACTTTGAGCCTGAGCTGAGGCAGAACACCATGAAAGAAAGGCAATAGCTGAGGAAGGCAGCTCACCTCATGACAGGTGGGAAGCAGAGAGTGAAAGAGAAGGAGGATCCAAGGGGACAAGATGTAATCCCTACGGGCACACCCCCCTCTGAACCACCTCCTCCAGCCATGGACCACCTATCTATGGTTACCATTCAGTTAATCCTTTTAAATTATTTATTCATTAAATGGATTAATCCATTGATTAGGTTGCAGCTCTCATTGTCTGATCATGTCACATCCTGCACTAACCCAGAAACTTTTGGGGACACCTCATATCCAAAACATATCAGTTGTGAGGTCCAACATGTTCTATAATCAAGTGAAAAAGAAAAGTGAATGGAAAAAAAAAGAAATGGAAAAAAGAAAAGTGAAAGAAAAGTGAATTTTATTTATTTTAATTTTTATAGACTGCTACATAATGGGGGTAAGGGAAGAATGGAATCCACATTTTAATAATAATATGATTATTATGTTAAGCAAGGTGAATCAGTTTCCATAAGGTAAGTATTTAAGGGGCAGTAATAATAATACCATAACTTTTGGAATCACAGATTCCTCAATTTAGATTCCATTAATCAGATGTATAAACTTACAGAATCTATTTCAATTTCCTAAGCCTTGGTTGCAAAATTTATTTAAAAATGTGAATTTTTTAAGATAAAATGAGCTTATGAATATAAAGTGCTCATTACAATGCTTTCCATGTAAAGGAAACTCTCCTATTCCTGCTGCTATTACTGTACTTATTGCTGTTGATACTGTTACTACTAAAATTTCTATTGAAATATTATTGGAATCTACTTACACACAAGTACCCACTTACTATTGCAGAAGATGGAATTCATAATAGCAGGATAATATATGTTGCAAATTCTGTTATCAATATTTCTAAAATTGGTCACTCCATCCTTCCTTTGGACCAGAACAGTTGAGATTTCCACGATACTCTCTCCTTTGTAATGGACTCATCTGGTTAACCAAGAGTTAGCTCTTCTTATTCACAATTTACATCTTCTTATTCATTTACATTTGAAGGATTGGAATCCTGACATTTCTATTTCCTCTTGTAAGAATTTTAAGAACACAGACTGAGGGTTTGCTTCAATTCTATCAACTAAGGAAATAGGTATTACTAAAGATGTGAGAAGCAAGATTATTGGTGATGAAAAGCCAAAGAGGATTTAGGTTTAAGGGACCTTGGTTGAGAATGAATTTCAAAAATAGGATATCCAGAGGAAATTCCTTGGGAGAGCACACTGCAAGTCTTGTGGCTGCCTTGAGAATCTAGAATCGGGGCAGCAACATTAATATAGGAAACTGAAGTAGAGTAGGGAAGAGTAGCCATTCCAAGTTGTCTAAAGTCCTATAGCTAAAATTTGAAAAACAAACTGAAGTGGAAAATATTGTTTTATATTTTCTTTCAAGTATTGGGGCTGGGGTCCCCACTGCCCTTGCTTGACCATGGTTTATTAATGAACACTGATCTTTGAATAGGACAAACAGGATAAGGTTCAGAAAAAGACAAGAAAAGAATGCTAAAGTATGATCATGCCATAACGGATGCTTCCTCATCATGAAGAATGTGTTGACTCTTCCAAAATTAGAGCATAGCTTTAGGTTTTATTTTTTTTGTTTCATGTTTTCCTTAATGCATTATTCCTTCTAGCTGGGTGCAGGATGTATCTGTAGAATAATATTTTTTTCTTGGAGGAATATTTGAGTATTTCAGTAGGTACATCTTTTCCTAACTGGATACTGAAGTGCTGATGATATCCTGAAACATGCACTATTCACATATATCCTGCATCAAATATAGTCTGTTAAATACCTTTTGTGCTTTTCCTAGTGAACATGCATATGTCAGTCTTTGAAATGCAAACAATGTGGCCTTAAGAACATGGTCATACCTTTGAAATGTTAGAGACTATTTTTTTCCTATTATAAAGCCCTTCTTAGGGCCTTGAATAAGACTATGTTCATGTCATTCCCATGGATGTCTTAAGAATTTAAGAGTTTTGATGTATACCTTATCTGTTTCCCAAGATCAAATATGTCTGATGTTTAAAAATTAGCAAAAAAAAAAAAAGCAGAATTCCTCTGACCCTTAACCATACATACTGTTAAGGATGGTGCAGCAACCTTCAGACTTTCCAAAATTCATGTTGGGAGACTCCTTGTGAGGAGGATGGAATGCAGATAAGGAAACTGACTGTGTCCTACAAATGTAGGAGGTGAACCATGAACACTTTTACACTAATTTTCCTGATAAATTTGTGTGTGGGATGATACATATTTTTATAAGTGCCATGGGTGGAAGAGGGGCACCGCTGCTCCAAACCATAAGCATAAAGTGGAATCCCCACACAGTGCATGCATCACCTGGCCCTGCATGCTTCATAAACTCCAGTTCTCTCCATTCAGGCCTTTGCCTACCTCTATAACCTTGCCATGTAACTATCCAGGGCTCCCCAGTGTCAAAATCTCTCTCTCTTCTTCTCACATCTAGCTGGAGTTCTCCTCCCCTTTCCTTTGCTCTCTTGCTCTTAATGATTCTTGCTTTAGCTCCATGGTTATTTCCTACCAGAGCCTTTCCAGGTCCTCCAAGACCTGGAATGTCTGCTTGATTGTTCCTTTTCTGGGCAGGGAAGGTAGAATATGGTGTTCCATATCTTTGCTTTTCTCTGGGTTGAGCAGTGCTCAATGTGCGGTAAGCATAAGATTAATATTTATTGCATGAACAAATCAATAAGTTTCTTACAGAAATTTGCTGAAATACCTCATTGCACATGTTTGGCCAAAAATAATTTTAGACTGATGATTTTACTAAACATCTATCAAAACTAAAGGCAGAGAGAAGATTATTTACCAAAAATAAAACAAAACCTGGTAGGAATTCAGGATGGGAACCAAGCCAATTTAGTCCTTTAAATATAGTACCTTAGCACATAGATGTGAGGGCCAATTATTTACTCACTGAATAGAAAAATTCAGCAAAATTCTCTGATGGAACTGTTCACTGAGCATACCCCAAGGGCTATTCTGTCCTGAGATAAATGTTCTATGACAAGTACAACGGCTATGTGTTCAATTGTTGGGGTTTTTTATTTTATTTTTCCTAAGTATAGAATTCCCCAGCCTTCTGACCCTTCCAACTCCAGGGGGAGTTTTTCATTTTACTGTCAAGAAAGCCAACACACTTTTGGCTTCTTTGGGAATGCACAAATGGAAAGTATACTTGAGTCATAGCCCACAGACTCAGCAGCTGCAGATACTGCTGAAGGAGTGAGCTTATCAATATAATACCAGATCTCTCTCTCTGGCAATGATGTTGAAACCCCTCTCTGACCCTTAACTTTGGGTGGTCTGAAAAAGTTTCCCTATAAAAAGTGCAAAGCGGGAGATCCAAGATGGCGGATTAGAGGAAGGCTGCATTCCTACTTGCTCCGTGGATTCCTACTTGCTCGGGATTCAAACAGCAGGAATATGACTCTCAATGAGATTTTATATTCAAAGCACATATAAGGGGTCCCCAGGTGCCGCTCCAGAACCAACTCAGCCGGGCTGGCTCGGCCCGCCGCGGGCAGCTACGATCCGGGAGCCGGACAGCTACGATCCGGGAGCGCCTGACCCTGCAGCTGCTTCGGAGCCACCGACCTGGGTCTGCGCCAGCCAACAAGTGAGTGCGGGTCCCCAGTAGCGCTTTGGAGTCACTGGCCGTGGCTCCAGCACCAGCCAGCGGCCTCCCAGGCAGAGACCGAGCATCTCAGGCTACCTGGGATTCAGAGGCGTCCGGGAAACTCTGAGATCGCGGACTCTGGTGGGGAGATGGAACTACCCCACGCCATTTTGGCGGCTTAACTGGCGGAGAAGGCTCATTACCAGCTTCCTGGGGCCTTCGGCTGCGTCAGGGGAGCTTCAACCGGGAAACTCTGGGAACGCAGTCTCTGGCGGGAAGTGGGAACTATTCTGTGCCACTCCCCCAGCTTCCCTGGCGGAGAGTGCCCATCTTGGGCTTCC
>JAJEJO010001156.1:353648-385275 GCA_020662805.1 Glaucomys volans | reverse complement strand
GAGAGAGAGTTCTCTGAAAGCCAGGGTGTGTCAATCGATGATGAGCAAACCACAGCAGGAACCCAGGGCAGGCTGTGGGCTTCCAGCGGAAAATAAAATCCTCATTAAAAGCCAGTTTGTTGCAGGATAAGAAAAAGAAAATCAGATGAGAACATAATGATCTTTTCATACAAAAAATTGATTTCTATTGCTTTGAAAAGGAAATATAATACTAATCATATACTAATTGATGTTTTCATTTTTCAAAAGAAATAGGAAAGGCAAGGAAACTTCTCCATGGACTCAGAGTTCAACCAAGGCTGTCACGTAAAGTATGGGAGGGGCGATGGAATGATAAGGAGTGGAGCGTGATTTTGGTCTATGGCATGGCCTGGGATGATATCTTGGTTGGGCCTGAACCACCTGTCAGTCATACAGAACAACATACAGCTTTTTGCCCTAGGCAGTGTGTTCAGATGCAGTAAGAAAAGACATTAAAACAATTAGTCTAGGAAAAAAATAGGAAAAGAATTTATTTTTAAAGTAGGAGGAATTTTTTTATCTCAGAGGCTGAATAAATACAATGAAGAATGACTGGCATTTATAGAGCCATTACTATTTGGTGCCTCTGTTAGGCCTTTCTACATAGTCATTTTGAAGTACTTTGTTTTCTGAGGGAGTGATAAAGATCACCCCTGCTTCCTGCCACTGTACACCCACAATGTTCTATTTTTACCAAGCTCTCTGTACTGTGTTTGGGATGGCTTTGCTCCAGATCTCTAGGGTTCCCCACAGTGAGGACTCCATAGGAGCTTTTCATAACATGAACATAGCATCCTGTCTACCTGCCATCTCCAAAAACATAGGCCACGTGGTGCACAGGCAAGACTGTGTGAACACAGCGGACCCTGCCTCACACCTTTTTGGTCACTTTCTTCCTTGAGCCTCCCTCAAAGGTAGGAGCCTTTTTGGTCACTTGATTTGTGGGCTGATGAAGTTTTCTCAGGCAGCCTCCAAAATCTAAAGTGTTCTATGAGGTGTTTTGCTTCCTTCGTTGTAGAAGGAAGTGAAACATTTGATAATGGATCTTTTATTTTAAAAGGAATATTCCAGTCTGCCAGGATGTATTGTTTGATGTTCAACAGGCCTCAGTGTCTGTTGGCTCATTCTTCTACTCAAATATATGTGAATTACTATAATCTCCAATACATTGTCTCTTCTTGCATATCCAGTATGACAGCATGATGTCCTACACACAGTGATCCAGTGTGATGTCCTTCACACAGTGATCCAGTGTGATGTCCTGGGTATGGTCAGATAGTCTAGGTCTCTTTGTACCATTTAATGACAGACAGTAGGAAAGTTAGCATAGCCTTGGGGAAGACTATAAATAAATCCTATTGTTAATTTCATATGAAAAAGAATAGCTTCTTAGTGTACTTTCCTTTAGGGATGGAAAAGGATGTATTGTCCAGATTAATAGCTTTGTAAATATATCCCGAGTTCACGTTAATGGGCTCTAACAGAGACCACATGACCACTAAAAATGGAATCAAGGAGGCCAAGTGGTTGAGTTTGTGATAATTCACTAATTATTTTTTCTGATCACATGGAGTTTTTTTATAGTTGTTATTTTTATTTTCTTAGTAATACTGATTAAAATTATTTACAGACCTACTTTTAGGTCCACAGTTTAGCACTCATATATTTATGGCTTTAAAAGTTACAGCACAAGATCTTCACATTAAGGTTTGAAGGAAAAGATTCCATTCAAAACACAAAGCCTGATATATACATGTTTTTCTCTGTACTTTATTCTAAATACATTAATTTTAAATGTTTCAATTTTTTTTTCACTTTGTGGTAAAATACTAGTGCATCTTTTCTTCAAAATAAAGTTTACCACAGAGGTAGATGAACTATCCCAATTGAAAATGACTCTTCAACTGCCCTTAAATGAAATTTCTCAACTTAACTTATGAAAAATAATTGGTAATTGTCATCATAAGCAAAAAATAGGAAGTACTAGAGCACTGTCTACATTACTCCTTACAACACAAACTTTGAAAGAAGCAGAGATGCTATAGAAAACTTTAGTTGGTTGTTAGAAGGCACATGGATTTTTTTTTCTAACATTCTGGAAATTTTGCCACTACCCCTCTTTCTGTTGCAGAGAAGAATGTTGTACAAAATAAAGAAAGCAGAGCCAAAATTTTAACTGCACAGTGACAATGGACTTCTCTTCATGCAGCCTTGGGTTTCCTATATATTCAACTTTCTAACATGCATTGGAAACATAAACTTGTATTCTAATGATTTTATATTTGATTTTATAATATGGAAAAAAAATTGAGGAAGCACATGACCTGGGGAAGAGAAAACAGTAATAAAGAACCCTTACTACAACGAAAATAGATGTATTCATACCCAACTATATAATAAGAATATAATCCATTTAAGTTTCCAGAAATATACTTCTCAAAGCTCCCCTTCATTTATGAGAAAAATCCTCCTCTGTGGCATTAACTGGGGTGAGGAGTTTGTTTCAACAGAAACAGTTCAGCACAGGAAGTAGTTAAACTACAGGAAGTAGTTTAACTTTGGTCCACTGGTCTATTAGCTTAAGGGCAGTCACACTGCTCATAATCAGTTCAAAAAAGGAACATGTAAATTTAAAAATATATTTATAATTTCAATCTAAAATTGGCATAGCTGTGCTGTCATTCTCTCCCTGGGAATCCACTATTGGTCTGGTCTTTAAACCCTCAGCACCTTTGTGATCTTCCCTGGCAGTCTCAGCAGCATTTGCTCAGTTAGGCTCTCTCTCCTCTTGGCTTATAATTTCAGGGGTCACGTGATCCAAGTTCACTTCTAGAAGCTCAGTTGATACTTCCACTGGCATCTGAGTTACCTGTTCAACATTCAGCTTCTCTACATGGACTTCAGTACCTTCTTCATTCTGAATTTGACCCTCTTCTAGATAACTGACTTGGACCTGCTCTGGAAGCTCACTCCTGTGTGAATCATGTACTTGGCTGTCCTGCAACAGATCTGGATGGACCTGTTTCACAGTCACTTGTGCTGAATCCACGTGAACTTGAAGAAATGGTAACACATGCGCCTTCCCGACTTGTTCTATAATAGTCATTGATCTCACTGGTTCAGTTTGCACACATTTCCACTGAAAGGACTTCACTTATTAGATGCTCTGAAATATTATGAGTATCAGTGAAGTGCCTCCTTAATTCATTTCCTTGCATAATCCACAAGTCACATAAAGTACAATGGTTGGGTTTATCTTCAGTGTATATTACCAAGTGATCTTTGAACTGGTCCCAGCTGTTAAACACATTATCACACATCTGGCATTCATATAGCTATTTCCTTTCCTTTTTTGCCCCCATTCCAGTTTGGCATGCAGTGAGATGACATTTGAGATCCTACTTCTAGCAAATCATGACAATTTCAACACTCAAAAGTTTTTTCACCTGTACAGTTTTGAAGATGCTCTTTAAAATGTTTCTCATGGTACTGACATATATGAATTTTTTTCCCAGTACTTTACTTCCTATTGACTTCACTTTCTTCAAGATGGTAACAATTTAGGTGCTATTTCCATGCACTCCCCCAAAGGTACCTTTTACTGCATATTTCATACTTGAAACTCTCAGTGGAGTGTGATTTCATGTTTTCCTGTTTGCTTATGGGCTCAGATGCACAGCCATCTTCTTCTTTATACTGCCCTTTTCTATCACCTTGATGGTACTTACTGGTAATATCCACCAACAACGCTAGAGCAGATCATCAGAGGAACCTGTACTTTATGTACTTTATGGTCTATATGTACTGTATGTACTTTATGGTCTGCTTGGCAGAAGCCACTTCCTCTAATGTTTCCATGCCATTATCTTTCACTTCATTTGTGCCTTCAGGGATCTCCACCTCAATAATGACCCAGCAATAACATTTGAAGTTTCTACAATCTTTCTTTCTTTTTCTTTTTTTTTCTAAATTTTTCCTGTGGTATTTTCCTCTAATGGAACTGAGTTTTCTTTGTTTTTGACTTCAAGGGCTTTGATAGCTTCTAGCATTTGTAGAAATTCTGCTGCTTTCCATATGTCATTGACTTCTCCTTGTGTTATTAATTTCGCTGTATACGTAAACTCAAATGATGAAAGGTCATTTTATTAACTCTGTCTCCACCAAAGGTTCCTGAGTAAACTCCTGAAAGAATTTGTAGAAGAACTTTCAGCAAGCAGCCAAAACAGCCCTATGGACCTTAAAATGGTGTCCGTCAACTATCAGGGTAATAGCAGCAAACTGGTCCAGAATCATTTGATGATGCTCAGGGAACTCCTGAAGGCAATCTGTCATCTCCTCAGCCTCCATGGCTCTCAGGATGCTCTAGCTCGTGGTTCTTCCTCTCTGCTCTCCTTCTGTGCTCTCCCCTCTTGAGCATGGGAAACCCCACACCTTTCCCTGTTCCCAGATCACCCCTCTCCCTCCCTTGTTCTCCTCACAGGAGCAGGGAAGTCCCTATGCTGGGTCCAGCTGACCCACTTAAGCTCCCTTGGATGCCCTGGTGGAGATGGGCACCAGAGCAAGTAGGTTCTGACTCCCTGGGATCTGTCTCCCCAACACCTGCTCTACATCACACGGTTTTTATAGTGGCCACATTGATGGTAGAACCAATGGAGATATAATGGAATGCACCACTGCCAAGTTTTCTAAAGCTTAGGATACTTCTAATTTATGCCACTCCACTCTGTTTTGCTTGAATTTTCTGTCTTGGTGAGGGGAGAGAGTCATTTTAAGAGGCTGTCCTTAGGATTTACCAATATGATAGTTCCTACCTCCTGGTACAAGGGACAAATTTCTGGGTTAGGCTGGATTCAGTGACTCTCTATGTATTTGGATGCCCTGTAGTATATGGTTACCTGGGAAAATAGCAGTATGAAGCTGCACAAGGAATTATGATTTTATTTTAATTGGGGAACTTGCCCTCAGACTCCCAAAATTGACTCCCTTATTTGTACAGAATAATTGTCATTACCTACTGGCAATCTGCCTTCCCTTAATTGCACACAATTCTATAAACATCTTTATGCTCTAGTCTTCATTATAAATCTGCTTGATCTTTTCTCATTCTTAAGTGCCCCACCTCATGTCTGCTATTTCAATATTCTAGCATCCCATTGCTATCAGTGAGGCCAATTCCAGGCCGACATCTCCCCATGATGCTGGTGCCCGTCCCCTCACCAGTTCATTGCTTTGGTAACCTGGAATCTCCATGTCCGACTGAAAAACATAGAAATCTGGTGGTTTTCCTGGCCTTATTTGCTATATTCACTTTAAGTGCTCCTCTAAATCTTTCAATCCATATTTCTACCATCTGCCACTGTGCTTCTGGCACTTTTGCTTCAGTTTGTACAGAACATCACTTTCAAGATTATAAGGATCCACCTAGAAGCATGTTAGTACCACTCTCCTAGTATTTTTCAGGGTCTTAAATACTATATCCCTTCTGAGTGCTTACCAAATCATTGAAATATTCCTGATCTATCTTCCAAATCCCACCTCTCCCCTTTATAAAGCAAGAATGGGGAAATTACTGCTTTTAAAACAATAAGAATGGTTGTCCTGTGCAAAAGCATATTATCCTCCTATTGATATATAGGCAAGGGAGGAGCTGAGTTCCCAGGAGAATAGATGGGAATGTGGGCTGGGATCTGCAGATATGGGTTTAAACCTTTACCTTGAAATTTGGTATCAATGAACTGCATGACAAGGGTGAAATTGGAAATCTCCATGGGCCTCAAATTCCCATCTTTAAAACTGGTATAAAAGGGTATTGATCCTTTGTTCTCTTCTTTTCCCAAGGAAAAGGATGGAGAAAGAACTTTGGGAAAGAAGAGATGAAAGAGATCACATGGTTAAAAGACATAAAGTTCCCTGAAATAACCAAGACTTCAGGGAAATAAAAGCAAACGAGGACATTAACTAGCCAGAAATTGACTTTCAATAAAACAAAATCAACAAGTTGGATTACCAAATTTGATTAAGTCAATTTTGTATAAATTAAAACAATACCTATATTTTATTCCTTACAAAGCCATTTCCACATTTCTAATTGAAAAGGAAAGACTTTGTCCTGTCATAAAAGGATTTCAAAACAATAACTGCGATTAAAAACAACAGGTTAAGTATTCATTTAATTTCATTTTGTGAGTTATTTTATGCTCATAACAACAGTGGAAGGCAAGAAGGACTATTGGCCACATATAAAATTGAGGAAATAGAGATGTTTAGAGATTCTGAAATAGGTCACTTCTTGAACTATCATGAAATAACAGAAAATAATTTGAACTAAGTCCATCTCCTAAGCCTGGGATTTTAGCTACTCTCCTATACCTTCTTGAAGACAGGAGATATTTTGTATATCAGTTGGCTGTGAGGAACTCTTCCAGGGATGAGGCAGTTGATGTGAAAGGGAAAGTTTGACTTTGGAGCCAGAAACAGATGAGCTTGAATACCAACATCATGGGGCCTTGGACAAGAGACCACTAGCTGCTACTAAGGGACCCTAGGAACTAAAAGAGATAATCTAAGAAGGCAATGGCATTGTGGCACCTTTGGATAAAATGGACTATTTGTCTTAAAAGAAAAAAAAAAAAGCAAAAAGTAAAAAAAAAAAAAAAAAATCAAGCTAGTTATATTCTACCTTCCATTATTTAAGCTTTGCACTCTTTCTTCCTACCTGGGAAGTGTGTGTGTGTGTGTGTGTGTGTGTGTGTGTGTGTGTGGTGGTAGTAATCAGCAGTAGAAAACACATAAACAAGTATATTTGACACTGGAAGATTTTTCCTTAGTTAGAAATAATCAATTGTGCAACTACATAAAAGGTCCACTTTTATATTGTACTTTTTGATAATCAAAGTGTCCTTACTAATGTCTCATCTTCATACTATGTTATTGGAATCAGTGACGATTGTGTCCATTTCAAATAAGGAAGACAAATATCAGCAAGTTTGGATTTATAAGTCACCCTGCTCTCTCTGAGCTCCACACTTCTTTTATAGATCACGATATACATGCTCTGTTACAGTGTGCCAGGTTGTGCTGGGCACTGAGCAGATGGAGATGAATGAATCACAGCATGGCTTCTTCTTTGAATGCCCTGCTCACAAGCTAGAGGAAGAGAAAGATGAGAAGGTGCACGACATATAGGACATTGTGATCATCTAATGTTTGAGAGTGCTGTGGGGGAAGGGTGATGAAGTAAGGGTAAGGAGGAGGAAGGTCTGAATAAGGTGACTGGTCATGCAGTGTGCTGTCTCTTTCCATCTTTGAGCCTCTGTGACTGACATTTCTATAAAACAGCCGTCATCATCTCTGGGCATCAGAGTAGAAAGACGCCATGTGTCTTCACAAGATCTTTTTCTTAGTACCTAAGCCCTAAGTAAGTGTGTTTTGAATAAATGGTGTATACTTTCCATCTGTGAAGGGGATGCTGTGCAGGCAGAAGAGTATGTAGAACATGAAGAGATATTTTATTTTCTCCTTTAATGCCTTTTATATTCAGTGGTCTTACAAACACAACATACCTCTAAACTGCTACAGACTGTTAAGAAATCACAAAACATGCAATGGTTTAGAGAGGAGGAATCCCCTACAAGCTCATGCATGAGACAATGAAAGGAGAGGTTTACAGGTTTTGAAATGATTGGGTTATGACAGCCTTAGCCTAATCAGTGAGTTATTCTCCTGATAGGGATTAACTAAGTGGTTACTGTAGGCAGGAAGGGTGCCATGGAGGAGGTGGTCCCTGGGAGACATGCCTTTGGGGTATTTGTCTTGTCTTTGTTGAACAGAGCTCTCTTTCTGCTTCCTGGCAGAATGTCTTGAGTGACTTTCTTCCACCACACCCTTCTGCCATGATTTTTCACCACACCTAGAACCTCAAGGAATGGAGCTACCTACCTATGGACTGAGACCCTTGAAACCTCAGCCCCCAAATAAACTTTTCCTTTTGTAAATTTCTGTCAGGTCTTTTGGTGACAGCACCAAAAAAAAGCTGACCAAAAGCAACATGTTTCCCTGTAGCCCTAACCAAAATCCAATTCAACAATACATTCATGGAATTAAGTAATGAAATCATTTGTCCCTAACAACCAGATGGAACAATAAACTTTCATTTCATGTCTTGATATCCTGTAAAGCCTAAACAGCCACTCAATTCCTATCACCTCTACCTTTAACCTAGGAACTACACAGCAGAATGTTCCCCCATGGAGTGCAATTATTAAAACGTGAACATCAAGTCTGAAGAATTATCACTGTGAGACCCAATATCTAGTGGAAAATATGTAACAAGCCAGGTCCAAACCACATTGTGCAAATGAGAGAGATAAGGACAGGCAATTTGGGCGACAAAGAATCCATACATTTAAATGTGGGCACACTATTTATAATAACATGAATGTTTAGCACATACATACACATACAACACACTCATACACATTCCTCATGAATTATCAATTATTGAAATTTGACCGTAATTGCCTTTGTTTCTTCTTCCAGTTCCTGATTACCCTCTGTGTGGATATTAGTGGCTAATAATAGGCCATTAGGGGGAGGAGGAGAATAAAGGGAAGATATTTAAGTCTCAGACAGTATAATTAGTTTCCATAAAATCAAGAGCCAACTCTGTATAGAGCAATGCTGTAGGGACACCTGGAGTTTGGGGTATTTGAAAGAGCTTTGGAGACCAGTATACTTGGGTTTAAATGCAATATAGAGTTGGGGATTTTGAGTTGGGCCACGGACATGAAAGTTCCTTCTCAGTATATCCTACTGCATCAGTGAAAAGAACTCAATCAATAGCATTTCTTTCTTACTCTGGTACCTGGTTTCTAACTAGCAGTTGGAGATGGGTTTATATTAAAGATCTATTTTCACCAATGCACTAGAATGAGAAACAGATGGCAAAGTGGTGTTTGAGTTTCAGAATATGGTTTTCAAAATTCACCCCTAAGACAGTTTATTGTGTGAAAAGCCCTGAGAAATCACTCAGCACTTGGATGGTCTAGAACACAGAGCTTGGTTGAGCTTCTTGCATCAATAATGACAAAAGGAGAATGTGAACAGCTAGTAAGAATTAAAGGGGTATGGCTCGGTTTTGGTTCTTCATTAGATGCTCAAGGAAAGCCAACTGCACAGCTTACATCTGCTTAATGGGTAGTGAAAAGAATCTTAGGTGACCACAAAGGAATTAAGTAGCTACAGATAAATGATCCAAATGAGCTTAATGATGCTATGCCAAGCAGAGAGGAACAGAAGACAATCTAATAATGTGACTGCAAGCAGAACTATAGGTTAATGACCTTGTATTTTACAACTTAATGGGGCACACACAGCACCAGACTGGAAATGAATGATAGAACACAAATGCATATCCTGACATTTCAAAAATAAATTATTTATCAGTAATTGCAATTAAATTGCCTTTCTTCAATATGAGGCTGCAATTACATAATACCTTGTTCAATGTTTGACTCTTTCCTAAATGGGCAACAAACAACAGTCACTGACTTAGACAAAATGGACATGAGTATACTTCATACTTAACTTTCACTGGAAGAGTGATGGCTGGATATATGAACTATATACAAAGGATCGTTTTTGTTGTTGCTTTATTCTTGTTTGTTTTTATGTACATGAGAGAAATCTAGGACTACAGTAAGTTGGGAAAGTCTTAATGCTTCTTGTAGAAACACTGTTAGCTTGGTCTTCTCTCTGGGGTAGTAATTGTTGCCAAGGCTTTAAGGAAGCTTTTGGGTTATCCAGTTTTCCCTTTTATCTTTTCCTTAGTATTAATCAGAAATGCCACAGTGACTATGGCATTGCACAAACCTCCCCCAGGTTGATTCAGGGCAGACATCTGTCCTTGGGGCTGCCAGGCTTTCTACGTGTTCAGTTTTCTCACAGTGCTATTCTTCTCACATCAGATCTTCAGCCTATTGATGAAGGATACTGAGTCCAGGAAAGTGACCCTCTCTTGTTTTTCTATTCCTTTTTTTATTGTTTTATGATTTTTTTTTTTAGCAGTGCTGGGGATTGAACCCAGGGCCTTGTGCTTACAAGTTGTTTTTCTATTCTTACAATATGGTAGATTCTCCATAAATATTGAATGTATGAAAAAAAAAAGGGAGAAGGGAATCATGTGAAATCATCTACTTAAAGCCCATCACCAAAACTCATGTGTATTCTTCGTCAACTAACATTTATTTAGGATTTTTCTAATGCAAGAATCCCTAAGAATAAAAATATGTAAGATGTAACACATGCTTTTGAAAATCAATCATTTAGCAAAGAATACAATAGTAAAACCAACCAACAAACAGAAGCACTGTTTTCAGTGCTAAGTGGTGTACTAAATTAAACATTAACGTGTCACTCCTCACCAGAGTCCTGAGCCAATGTGCTATTATTACCTCATTTTACTGATGAAGAAGCTGAGGTATAGATTAGGAAACATTACTACTGACTCTCTGCATGCAGCCAAGTGATGGACAGGTTTGCATCTAGCCTGAAAGGCTCCAAAGGTTATATATATAACCAACTCATTGTGATTCTCAAAAAATACATTCTGTGAATTCAAAGAAGAAAAAGTATTTACTAATCTAGAATTAAAGAGCTCAGGGTTTACAGCTATGATGAAAATCCTGGAAAGACTGAAAGATATTTAAGGGCAAAGGGGAACAGAGAGAGGGTAGAATACAAAAAGTCAGCATGGAGGAGCAAGTAGACATGGGGAGGCAGCAGAGGAGGAGTAGGTAAATTGCAGGGAGTGGTAAGACTGGACAGAAAATCGGAAATCTTTGACCATCATCTTAAAAATCTTCAGAGGTCCTTGCCACCCCAGCACCGCAAGAAACAATGCTCTTCACCAGGTCCTTCTAAAACAGTCCCATAGGACAATAGCCAATTCTTCAAGACAGTGAAAGGTGCGCTCTGCATCCCTCCACCCCAGTACCTACTCGCAAGGGCCACAATGGGCCTCTAGGAAACTTCTGTGCTAATCAGAGAGTGCACTTGCTCCAGATGGGCACGCGGCTGGCTGAGCAGATGGCATCTTCATGCTAGTTAAAATCCCTGGACAGACACAGCTTCAGATGCTCAGCTTGGCAACGGAACAAAGACTGGATTTCAGTCTCCACTTTTCCCCTCACCAGGTCTTTGAATAGAACCCAATTTTCCCAAGTTTCTATACTGTGGACTTAATCTCAGTGCACAAATTTTCTGTTTCTTCTCATTTTCAAAGGTTTCTTTAATTAAAAGATTGCTTACATATGCATATTTCTGAAGTTGATGATAAATGCTCTCATTCTATTTTGGGGAAAATGAGCAGCCATGAGTGTTTAGTAACACAATTATGTGTTATAAATTAACGCTTGGCTTTCTAATTCTATGATGGACATTCAAGTTCCAAAATAAATAAGTAAATAAAGTTGAGTTCACTAAGTTATACACAAAGATGTTCACTATGGTATAATTTATTTGCAAATAATAGTGGAAGAAATAAGGCAATTGCATTCATGTAGTGGATAATAATGCAGCCATTAAAATAGTTACATTCTATGTATGAATTCCATGGAGGAAATGTTTAGATCATATTAGCATTATGAAAAGTGTTATGTGTAGAGCTTGATAGTTGCCTGTATTTATTTTGAATGGATTCTAAAAGTAACAAAAATAAAATGGACTGATTTATAGGGGTAGCATTATTTTTTATCTTCTAAACTTCATATTTCCAGAATTTTCTACAATAACATATATTATTAAAAATTATCTCAATGCAGTTCACTTCATATGTTCACATTATGCTTGCCATTGCCCTAGCATGTAGACTGCATAAAGCAAAGCTGTAATATATGATTCCAACTTCGAAAGAGCTCACAATTTAATGAAAGACAAGGAATAGAAATAAGTATTCCCTTAAGACAGAAGAATATTATTGTCAATCAAGATGCAAGTAAGAGGATATGGAGAGTGAATAGAAGAAACGATTATTTGGCTGTCAAAAGGGAAGAGGAAAGCTCTCTGAGGTCACAGCTGTTTCCACTAGGCTTTGAAGAAGCCACCTGCTCTACCATGTGCTCTGTGGCCCGGGATTCTCCTAAGTGGCTGGTGGGTGAAGTCCTCAGCCGTGTCCTTGAAATGAATAAAAGCCACCAAAGGCAGAGAATATGTTCCTGCTAAAAGAGTAAGTAGGTTTGTCTGTGTTAGAAAATAGGCAAATACCTTGAAGATAAACACCGGCAAATATATAGAGAGATAATTTTTAGGACACTTGACAGATGGAGGGAGAATTAACAAAGCGAAGAGTAGTTGTCACTCTAGCAGAAAATAAGAAAAATGCCATTTTACCCTCTGTATAACCTAAATAAATACAATGAACAAAACTGAACAAAACTCACACAAAAACAAAACAGACAAACAAACAAAAACATTTCAGGATGAAATTCAAAAGTTGCCATGCCAACCAGATGGAACAGGATGGAGGAAGATAAATTGGAAGATAAACGGAGATGTCAGTTGACTGCTCTTTTCTCAAGAAATTTTGGAGCGGTCCTGATATACCTAGTTTTTTAATATTTACCAGCCACCTTCACCCTGAGGATTCTGTTGCAACTGATCTGTAGATTCCACTTTTAGAAGATATACTACATCATCTCCTGCAGCCTATCATGATTTTTAAATGATGATTCTGTTGATATTTTGGTTCCCAAAGTAATTATACGCCCATGGGGGGGGGGGCGTGGAAAACTCTTGCCTTCATTTTGTCTTAAGAAAGTCTAATGAGCTTATTCAGCGTAGCAAATACATCATGACTCTTTGTTATGGTTTAAACTTCATCTCACCAAAATGTAAGTTGAAATCCCAGTATGGATAGCTCAGACAGCAGCCTTTTTTGAAAACAGAGTCTGTGCAGATGTCATAAAGTTAACCAGATGTCATTAACATTGGTTAATCCAATATGACTAATGTCCTTACAAACGGAGAGCTGGACTCAGACATAAATACAGAAGGAAGAGAATATACAGATATAGGGATAAAGAAAATGGAGGGGCACATTCTCCAACCAACCAGTACCCATGATTTCTATCAATCACCAGAACCTACCAGACAAATCCTAGACAAAATCTTCACAATAATTCAACCCTGCCTACATACTAATTTCAGAATTCTACCTCCAAAATGATGAAAGAACAAATTAAATCTATGTGAGTCCATCCAGTTTATGACTTTTTTATTAGGTCTACCCTTGGAATCTGATATACTCCACTAGTAGGCTCAAAATAATTTATTTAAATAACTGTCCAAATTGGAGTCATCAGGAGCCTGCAGAGGAACTCTGCCAAGATGGCACTGGGGCCCTTGGAACCTTCATATAAGCCCTGTCACCAGTTACTGACTAAATGTCACTTGAATTATCACACTACTTCTCTTCAGGTCTGTCAGTTAGTTTTTCAAATATAGTCCCAACACCAAGAAAACAGATCCTGTCATCTCATTTTTATGCACACTCATGATTTTGTCAGAAGATGGAGGATATGGCTTCTAGAAAGAAGCCACGAGCGCTCAGGGCTGCCCAGTTTCCTTTTTGTATTGGTTTCACACAGTATGTTTTCTTGGTTTGCTGTACTTATGATGTCAACATCTGGCTCACTGATTAATGGAAGAACTTGGCTTTGGATGGACCAGGAGAATTAATGCTTGAGTGTACATCTCAATTTGTCAGTGTAATTCCACACCCGCTCCCACTCCTGACCATAGGAAATTTGCTTGCCCCTAAATGAAAGATTAAATCAATAGCTATTTCAGGCACCACTGTTTTAGTTAACAAGCTATTTCATCAAATTAGGGTGGTGGATGATGGAGATACTTTCAGCTCTCATCAATTATGAATAACCCAATTTTTTGAAAACAGAAGCCAGAGATCAGCTAGTCAGGCTGCTTTGACTGAAGCTATCCTTACTTAGCAAATAATCAAAAATCGCCTTCTTGATTCATACTCTAATTCAATTAACAATCCATTACACTCAGCCTAATTGAGGAAGACCACTCTGTGGTAGATCCTAGACTTTGGGAAAGCAATAGAGAAGTCTCTATCTCATGCCATATCCTGGGAGAACACAAAGCAAGGAATGGATTCTGCAGAGCAAGCTGAAATGTTGGTGCTGACTGGTATCCTGGAAGAACGAAAATATTAACCATTTTAGATCAACATTGTCATCACTAACAAAAACAGTGATGGTATGACAAACTGCCATTTGGGAAGTCTTCCTTTACCAACTCCTGGGATGGGTGTATCTGTAAATTAAGGTCATTACAACTCTATGTAATAGAAATAATAACCATCTCACTGTCTCTTGGATTTCAGAGTTGAAAGAACATTCAGAATGCTAAAGTGATTTCCAGAAGGCCAAAGGGCTGCTTATTGCCAGTTCCAGAATATAAGCCCAGATTCATCTCATTCAAAAACTCATAGTCTTACCATGATAATCTGGACCACATGTGCTTAGTTCAAAACCTCATGTTAATGGGGGTGGGGGAACCTGTGCCCAAGAACCTGAGTTCCTTACTGCAGGGAACAGGCCTTCATCATATGCACAAGCAAAACCAGCACCTAAATTTCAGTAATATTTGAGCTCTAGAACCTCCTTGAAAGTCTCCTTCTAAATCAGTGTTGTAAAAGGGTAATGGAGCAGGGAGGGTAGGGAGGGGGGAATAATGATGACCTAGACCAGCAACAGATAAGGCAACAAGAATTCAGGAAAAGTTCAGATGTCATAGTACTTAATACAGTATCAAAGCAAAGCAGTAGGTTTATTTGTTTTGTTTCTTAACGAGAAAAGTAGTTGCTCTAGAAAAAGTAAAAATGCATCTTATTGTACTAACGGAGAAATATATTTCATTTTGTTAGGATGAGAAGGGGTTGAGCAGAGAAAGTAATGAGTGCTCCTGTATTTAGACTGTCCAATCACTATGAAGAGCTGAGTCTGTCTTTAATGGAGACAATATAATAGATCAGATTTTGCATATGCAAATACCAGGTTTTCTCACTACCCAGTGTTCCTTGGGGGCAAAACACAGTGGGGTGAGTAGAACACAGAGGTGCAGAGGGGTACTTCTTTTATTTATCCAATCACCCTAAAGGATGCAAATTATGAGGAAAACAGAAACAGGGGCTCTATGATTATATTATTTTGCTTTTAACAGTGGCAGGTGCTTCAGGATAAACTTATGATGAAGATAATAGTTCTCGTCATTGCCACTCGATCAGAAAAATGACTGATCAATTCTTTTTAATCTTTGGAAGATCAATCTTAAAAAGATAAGAAGAAATAATATAGTACTAGAGGGCTTGACTCATGCTTCAACTAGGCTGGTGTTACACAAAACTCCTGCGGTTCCAGCACATAGACATTTTCATAAAATGAAAGCAGATGATAACAACCACTGGAGAAACAGGCATATTAAGTGCACAAGTACACACCCTACACAGTCAGATGCAAGTGGGTTTGCAGCCCATTGTGGACATGTTTTAGCTATGCTCCCTCTCTGAAAATAGTTTCATTGTCGTAAAACAGGGATAACATTACTTAACACATACAACTTTTGAGAAGATGACTTTAAATAATGCAAAAAATCTTTAGGCTGGATGACTTAGGTCCAAGTTAATTCTTTAAAAATACAACTTACATACATACCAGGAAATTTTAAGTAGCATAGGCTTTCCTTAGAAATTATTTTAAAATGCACAAGATGGATGAGATGGGAAAAAGAAAAATATGGAGAATCTTTAGCTAATGGAGAAAAAATCAATATCATCCAGAACACTGTCAGTAGTACCAATTATATCTCCATAGGCATAATGGAAAAGAGTTTGCACTTACTGGTACAGCTCATGTTTGATGTGATGCCTGAAAGTATATCACCCTAACTACTGAATCAGAAGCAGATTGACATAAAAATATAATCCATCCTTGTCTTCCAAATGATTGGCTATCAAATGAGGAACAGTTGATATATCTCTATTACAGAGTACATAATTCAAAATGGCATTAAAAAGCTTTGCCTGATTTCATGCACGTGGAGAGTAAAGTTTGGTGGTAAATTTATGTGTTTCAGTCTGTTAAACGCGCCTCTGCTGAAATGTTTTCACTCTCTTCCCTTAGAACACAGTTAATCCTCAGGCTTGTCAGATGCTCTTTCTTCAAGTCCTTTTGGACTCTAAATCTGTCAGGAAGAAACATTAAATTTGACTCAGTGTTTAAACAGTGGGAATCTGGGGGCTCCGAGTCACAATGGCATTGAAAGCAACATCATATGGCTTTTTACACGAGTGACCCCGATAGCCTTGTGGTCTTCACCATCCCAATCAGAGACATTTACAGTTCCTTCTTTTATTTAGGGGGTTCATCTTCTGAAACAGCTGAATGACCCAAACCTCAGGGGGTCACTGACAACAGCCTGGGCATGTCATGCTCCTTCACACCTCACATTTTGGTGGGAGTGGCAATAAAAGAACTTAGAATCATGTGACCACACATCACTAGGGCAAGAGGACAATCATTTTGACAACTACAAAGAGTGCCTTGAGAAATTGCTAGAAATTGGTTTAAAAGCTATCATCCAAGAAGCAAGGCAGAAGCATGTTTACGCCTAGAGTTGGCAGCCTCTGAAGACTCCGAAAGTGGCCAAGTTCAGGGCAGCTCCTCCAACACCCTCCGCTGTGTGCTTAAGGTTATGTGGCTCCATGAATGTGAATGCTTCAGAAAATAACTGAGTCCAGGTTGCATTTTCCTCCCAAACAGAATTTCGGCATCACCCCAACCCCTGATCAAGGCAATGAGAATTGCACTTGTTCATTCATTTATTTATTGAAATATATTTAACTGAATGGTTCCCAGCATGGCAGTTGGTACAAGATATTTATTTTATGAAATGATTCCCCTCTGTCCTCATGTAGAATATCTCCTTTTTCCTCCTTCCTAAGATGTCCCTACTGAGTGCAATGGAGAAGTGGGTGCTAATTACTTGCAAGCAAAGATGGACACAAAGACTCCTTGACTGACTGAGACTTCCTTCTGAAGGCAGAGTTCAGAATGTATCTTTACCCTCTCTGTAATAACCAAGTAAACACTTATGGTTCTTAGGAAGGAAATATGATAGTGCTGGTGGTACTGGAGAAATCCCACTTCATGTTCTCTCAAACTCATCTGAATGTATTGTTGTTGGCCTTTTAAATATGTGTCGTATAGGACAAACTAATTAATCTCTCTGAACTTCAACGGGCTTGTGATTTTGTTTATTTTTGGCTGTTGATTTTTGTTTAAAGTCATATAGATATCAACATGCTTGGTTGGGTTAAGATGATGATTAAAAGCTGGGAATATTGAATATATAAAAAATGACAGCTGTTAATAATTTGACTTTAAATATCGTGATTAATTTTTTACGTTAATATGCCTGGATCATGGGGTGCCCTGTTATGTGGTTAAATGTTACTTCTAGGTGTGTCTGTGTGGGTTTATTTGAATGAGATTAACATTTGAAACTACTAGCTAAATAAAGCAGATTTCCCTCCCCAATGTGGGTGAATCTCATCCAATCCTTTGAAGGTCTGAATAGAATAAAATCCTGAGCAAGAAAGAATTCTCTCTCTTCTCTGCCCAGTTATCTTCAAGTAGGCACATTGGTCTTCACCTGATTTTGGACTTGGACTCAGGCTAAGAAATATATCATCCACTCCCTTTATTTAGACTCTGTAATCATCTGAATCAATTCAGACTAATCACCCACCAGATCTTTATCTCTGAAAAATGCTAAGACAAAAATTATGGCTTAAAATGCACTTCCTTAAGGTACACATTTTTCCTCTTTCTGTACAGCCTTGCTTTTAAATCCAAACATCCCTGAGGCTTTATGTTATCAATTGATCATTATAAATAACTTAATAGATTATTTCCCTAAATCAGAGACATCTGGGGTGACCATTGGTAAGAAAGCAAAAGAAAGGATAGCAGCTTTAGGATATCCTGTGACAAACTATGCAAAATTATGCAAAATTTCCCAAGTCTCAAAGTTTGCCCATTCCTTCAAGAGAAACAAAATTCATGTGATGATTACTTCATTGTCATACAGTTTTGCTAAAATAAAAATATCTGAAGTCTATAGTATACTAGTAGAAAAAGAAAATATTATAAAATAAACAAAAAAATCAGTCACAGAATCAGAGACCCTAGCTATCATTCTTTTAAAGGTAAGAGAAATAAAGGAAAGCAAATGTAAAAACTAGCCAATTCTCTGGTGTTTGAATTTATCAAGAACATTTGCATTTGTTCAGGCTACTCAAATAGCCCATTTAAAAAAAAACAAACTTAAAAGCAAAAAACAGAACACAACAAACTAAAAGTGAACAAAGAAATCCTACTCTTTTAAACTTTATTACAGACTTAAATTTCAGATTTTAGTTAAATGATAAACATTAGAAGAATATGCTAAGCATTAATTGCCTGGTTTTAAATATCAGACAGAGCACTCCCCAAAGAATTTTCACTTTTTTAGCTTCAGTTTTCTCACATGTGAATTGTAAAATAATAGTACTAACCTTGTAAAATTATATGACATATGTGAATGCATATAAATTTATTTAGCCAAATGTTGATGTTTGGTAAATACTAAATGAAAAATATCAATATTATCATGTAATCTGTTATGGTTTAGATAGGATGTCCCCCAAAAACTAACATGTGAGACAATGCAAGAAGGTTCAGAGGAAAATGATTGGATTATAGTCTTAACCCAATCAATTGATTGTTCTCTGATGGGATTACTGAGTTGTGACTGGAAGCAGGTGTGGCTGGAGGAAGTCTTCAAATGGCTACAGATAAGCTTTTTGTCAGGACGCTCTTTATCCCTGGAATCTGTGTCCCATAAATCAGCACTGGGCTTGGACCAGTATATTTCTGAGATTTCTTTGAGCTGGAGGGTGGTCCCTAGTTGGCCCCAAGGTTTGCACTGTGCCTGCTCAGAAGTCAACCTACTCAGACTCAGGAACTGTTCCCCCAAAGAAGAACATTAAACTGAGGAAACTTACACAAGCCTGTCCCAAGCTGGACTGGCTGTTTTGGCTGGAGACCTCCAGCCAAAGGATATACCAATGACATAGAGATTTTTCTGAGGACCTTAGTCTCAATGTTTTAGATGCCCTCTGGCCTGGGAATAAAAGAATGCCTTAGGAGACATTTCAAATTCTGCAATGATCTGAGACAAGTGAAGGTACTGTCTTGGAGCAGAAACAAAAGCTTCTGGTCTCAAAGTCCTGAATCCTACAGATGGGTCACTTAATTTAGTTTGTCTCCAGTTTCCACATCTCATGGCCTATTCTCCCAATTTTAATCTACAATGTGGAAAATAAATATGGTTTTTAAAGAATAAATTATCTTAATATGAAAGGTTTAGGTGTAAAATTACCGAACAACATATGACAACAGTGAAAATAGGCATAAGCACACTTAATTAGCTCTTTGCTTGAATAATTTATGCTTATTCACAGTATTATTCTCTCTGTAGCTATATCTATATATATATATCTAGGACTCTCTATATCTATATGTGTGTCTTAGAAAAGAGAGACCAGTAATTTTTGGGGGGAGTTATAGATTTGCTTATTTTATATGTATGTATGTATATATACATACATAAAATATATGGGTGTGTACATAAACCATATATGTATGAGAAATACATATGTACTGCATGAAATATATAAAATATATAAATATACATGAGTATATTGATGTGTGAATATATATACATATGTGTGTGTACATATGAATATGTGTGTACATATATGAATGTCTGCGTGTGTGTGTGTGTGTGCTTGTGTGTGTGTATCTCAGTCTGACCCTGCAAAACAGGCCAGTTGATTCTGATTTGTGTATTTAGAAGGCTGATTCCTGCTAGGTCCTAATCCGACTTCTTGAATCTGTGAGCTTAAGTTTAAGGAGTATGCATCCTTATTAATTCCTCATGTGATTCTTATCCAGTTGTGACAATCACTACACTTTGGGAAACAGTGAGAAAAGACCTATTCTATGCAATGTAACTTTTAGAAATTAGGCATAATAAAATACCATTCAACCATAAAAAATGGATGAAATCTTGTCATCTGTGACAAGATAGACAAACTATTGGACATTACATTAAGTGAAATGCGGATGGCACAGAAAGAGGAATAATGCGATTTCACTTACATATAAAATAAATTGATCTCATTAATGTTGCGAGTAAAACAGTGGTTTCCAGAGGATGGAGAGACTAGAAGGAGGAAGGTTTGAAGAAGTTTTACCAATGAGTACTAGGTTATAGTTAGGAGAAAGAAGTTCTGGTGTTCTAGAAGCATAGGGTGATTATAGATACAATGATATGAATTAGAAAGATTAATCAAAACAAGTGTTGACAAAGGATTGGTACAACTAGAACTCACACACTGATGTTCTGGATGTAAAATAGCACAACAACTTTGAAAACTGTTTGGCATATTCATTAATAGATAAACATAGCTGCCCTTGGTGGCACACAACTGTCATCCCAGAGACCCAGGAGTCTGAGGCAGGAGGATCATAAGTCTGAGGTCAGTCTCCACAATTTAGCCAGATCCTGTCTCAAAATTAAAAATGAAAAGAGCTAGAGATGTGGCTCAGTGGTATAGTATCTCTGGTTTTAACCCCTAGTACCTCCCAAAACACTCATAAACATATATTTCCTATATGACCCAGTCATCAACAACTTAGTGTTTACCCAATAAAAGCAAAAGTGTATGTAAGTTTTTTCTACAAAATGTTTATATAAAGTTCAATTATAAAACCCCAAAATGGCAAATAGCCAAAATACCACTATTGGTTGAAAGAATGACCAAATTGGGATATATCCTTACCATTGAAATAACAGGATACTCCTCACTAATGTTATGAACAAATTACAGACACATTCAAAAACTTGCATGGATTTCAAAATGATCATGCTGAGTTTAAAAGTCAGAAATCAAGTCATTCTTGATTTCTTTCGTACGAAATTCTTGAAAATACAAACTAATTTTTAGTGACAGAAAGCAGATCAAGGTTGTCTGGAAGGACAAGGAGGAATGGGAGAGATATTTATTAAAATGAAACTTGACAAATTAGGGAATGATGAATATATTTGCCATTTTGTTGACAGTGAGAGCTTATGGTTGTTTACCCAGACTAAAAAGTACCCAACTGCATACCTTGAATACATGCATTTTGTTGCATTCTACTTATGTTTAAATAAAACTCATAAAAACACAGTGAAATAGAGAGCTTTTCAGAAATACGAACACTGAAAGAATTTATCAACAGCAGAATCACACTCCAAGATGTATAGAACAATGAATCTAATATTTGTAGAACAAAAATTCCATGGCATATGAAATTTTCATTGATAATTAGATTTTGTGGCATAGAGAGAAAAAGAGAACATAAAAATGGGATTCCTAGAAGTTACATTACAGATGCCATCGTCCTACTCTTGCCGACCCAGCTTAAAAAGAAAAAGCCTTATTGAGAATTGAAACAAAATTTAGCATTCTTTCTTTAGAGGCTATTATTGGCTTAACTTAAAAGCAAGCCAGGATGCCACCACTCTGGCCCATGGCCAATGGGAAGAAACCTTTTCTAGATCAACAGAAAATGGCAGGGCTAAGCAGCTCTTCCTCCAGATACCCAGCCATCCACAATATACATCCAAAAGTATGTGGCACAGAGAAGAGTTTCAGGTATGTCCTATTACTCGTAAAGATCTAATACAGAAGGGCCAGTAAGATCCCCAGTGGAAGATATTTCTCTAAGGTAGAATTACTGTGGCTCTGGGACATCCATTCATTTGCTGCAAGAAGCCAACCTATGGCTGATGATGTAAGGAGAGAATTATCTTTGCAGGAGAAGTCAAAAACAAGATCAGGGTACAATGTCAAAGACATGGTCAAGTAGACCAGGATTCAGAAACCCAATCTGGGAACTCACGTCTAGACATCAGTGGCCAGAGGTCCACAGGACAGAGGCAACACTGCTGATCAGAAAGAAGAACTTAAAAAAAAAATATTCTGAATTTTCTGCAATATTTCTGAAATTAGTTAGGAAAATAAGCAGGTGTACAAAACCTGAAAGAAATGGAAGCTGATTCAAATATATATATATATGTGTATATATATATACACATATATATATATTTAATATATAATATATATATTTATTTTTAATTTGTTTATTTGTTCTAATTATACATGACAGTAAAATGCATTTATACATTTTGATAAATCATACATAAATGGAATATAACTTCTCATTTTTCTGATTGTACATGTTGTAGGATCACATGGGTCAAGCAGTCATATATGTACATGATATAATAATGTCTGTTTCATTCTACTGTCCTTCCTCCCCCATACTCCTTCCCCTCCCTTCACTCCCTTCTACTTAATATAAAGTAACTCTATTCTTCCTAAGTTTCCCCCCTTATTGTTAATTTGTATCTGCATATCAGAAAAAAAATTTGGCCTTTGGTTTTTTGGGTTTGGCTTATTTCATTTAGCATGATATTCTCCAATTCCATTCATTTACCAGCAAATGCCATAATTTATTTCTTCTTTAAAGCTGAGTAATATTCCATTGTGTACACACACATCATTTTCTTTATCAATTCATCTGTTAACCAACATCTAGGTTGGTTCCATAGTTTAGCTATTGTAAATTGAGCTGTTATAAACATTGATGTGACTGTGTCATGTACTATGCTGATTTTAAGTCCTTTGAGCATAAACTAAGAAATGGTATGGCTGGGTCAAATGGTAATTCCATTCCAAGTTTTCTGGGGAATCTCCACACTGCTTTCCATAATGGTTGCGCCAATTTGCATTCCCACCAGCAATGTATGAGTGTACCTTTCTCCCCACATCCTCGCCAACATTTATTATTTATTTATTTGTTTATACTAAATGACTTAATCTGATAGACCTACTTAATCTGTGTCTCCTATGGTAAGGCACATGATTCCTTAATTAAATTCTTCCTCTCATTGTAAGACACAGACATTAACATGATCAGTGTTATATGAGAAAACAGAAAAAAAATTATGGATGTAATCCACTCATATTCACATAGCTAAGACAGTGATGAAAGAATGATTCAAAACAGAAGTTTGAAAAGTCAAGTTTTAGATACTACACATTGAATCACCATATTACAGTGAGCCCCTAACTTGCTGGGATACTTTGGCTGAGGATAGGAAAACACACCAATTCACTAGAACTAAATGCACAGCTGTCTCTCAAACTACTATTCTTTTTCAAAACAGTACAAGTACTTTTTCTAGAGAACGAAGAGAGTTCTTAGGTTTCATAGATGGCAAGCATTGCCCTTTCCTTTGTACACTTGTGTTTCATTGGTGGACTAGAGGTCATTATTTCTAAGGCACCTGAGTTCATTTAGGACCAAGGGAGAAGCCAACACCTCTGTCATATGAAATTGGCATCATTTTCTCTTCATCCCATACAGAAAAGAGGAATGGGTTGGGTAATAACATGGAAAAGTGGGAAAAAGTAAAGAATACCCTCTTGATTTTAAAATCAAGACCAATTTATAACATTACATTAAATCGAATTGATGGTTGCTTACCTTAAAATTCACCACCAAACTCTTCACTTTTGAAATCCAGATAATAGTGGTGTGATATGATGAGCTGTACATTTCATCCAATGTATTCTTCCAAGGTACAGAAATTTTTGTTTAATTTGATTATGAGTTGGCTTTATTATATTTCAGACAAATCAGAGTTTGATAAATTATTGAGTGAAAGCTAGATGTGAACCCAGTACCCCCTGCATGCAAAGTAAATTTGATTCAACTAAATGTATTTTTGACAAATGACTTGTGCCTCACGCTTTATCAACACAATGTGAAATGGCCCTATAACAGCACGGTATCAGGCCTGCTTTGCATGTGCTGCTTCTGCAGTGGACTGAGAGATCAGTGACAGAAAACGTAATTCATTTCCTTGAGGAAGGTAAGGAAAAATTGGATTTGTGCTAAATTGACAGTATGTGGTTCAAACAACAGAGACTAAAGCAAAAGCAATAAAGAAACATAAAATTTACTTGAATCTGAAATCATGGAAATTATCTTTGATTGCCCAAGAAAGAAGATGCATCACTGGAGCTAACTGAGCTTATTAAACCATAACACAAAGTACTTTCTTACATGATAAACTTTAAGAGGCCATAGTTGGCTTAGAGATACTGGTACCATCATTGCATTAACTGAGCTTAAAAAGTATCCTCAGGTAGGAACTGGGATAGCCAAAAAGTTTGTAGTTACTTACTTCAGCAAACATCATCATGGATAGTTAGAATATGCAGAGAAAATTATCAGTCTAGGCAATTAATATATATATGGATATTTCTCAGACTTCTGGCAAGTTGCTGAAGTTTTACACAACTGATTCAGCTATTGTAATAAATCAAAACAATTTTTGTACTGTATATTTAGCATGGTTTGACCCTTATGCTTCTTACAACTTTTAGCATGAAGGACAAAGAAAGGCTGTGTGTTGTTTTGTGAGAGTCTGTACAATTAGATCAAATTTGTAACTTCCCTTTGGACAATAAGGAAAATGCGAACATGCTATTGGACTTTTTTAATGATTTTTATTCTGTTTCTATCTCTGTTGAACCTCAGTCTGTGTTAATGAAAGTGGGGATTTTTATCAATGTCTACATTCCTCACAATGAACTACTGGAACACTTAAAAACAGCCAGTGTTAAAATACCCTTCTTCTTATCTCACCACACTTTGCCCCCTAATGCACACACTCTGGTACCCTTAGATAAAACTTTCCCTATGGATCCATCAAAATTGTGAACTATTATTTTCTTATTCAGCAAAATCCCACAATCCCCACTGCCTCAGGCAGAGTAACCACAGTTCAGGTGGCCAGTCAGTTCCCTCTCTGTATCCCCTGCTGTTTATTCATTTTTCAACATTGAGAGCATTCTAAAAGGGGTCTTCCATATGCAATTACCTCTACATCTCTCAATTTGAAATCTAACCTTTCTCTGTGTCAAAGGAGGGAGAAAATGCCACAGTCTGAAGCAAGGCACTCTCTGCTCCTATTCAACAGGGAGGTCTTCCTTTCTATTCCTGAGTACTTTTCCTCTTGAATATTTTCTACTCTTGCAGCTCAGAGAAGACAGATGCACTTTTAGAAAGTCTTTTACTTTTCACCTGACTCTCTTCGTTCTTATTTCTCTTACTGTTTACAACAAAAGGATTCTTTGCCTTCCACCAGAGGCTATTTCCTCTAAGGAAACAATTCATTGGATTCTGAGAATCCAAATCTCCGATTATCTAATTTACAAGACATATCAGTTGTTCTAAATACCAGGTGCTGATTTATTAAGATTATTAATTTCTCCTATTAGAGTTGGTTAAGTCCAGTTAAAATGAGGTAAAGGTGACACCAAGAAACCCAATCGTTCACATTCTGATTGTGAACTATATATTCTTGAAAAACACACTGTCTGAATCCCATTAAGTATTTAAAAAATATCTAACTTGGGGCAAGTATAATAGAAGGTGAAGCCAGAAAGAAACACCATTAAGTTTTCACTTATGAATCCAGTTTACAGTTCCATTGATCATTTTCAAATGTTACATATTAAGAGTCTTTCTTGTTATTTGTAATAATAGTCAATAATCTGAAATTCACAGGGTTTACTGTAGGATTCCCATAAGACTCCCTAGACTAAATGCATACATACAAACACACATGTTGAATTTGTGTATTTCATAGAATCATTAAGAACATCATATATATATGTATGTATGTATGTGTGTATATATATATATATATATTGATATATATATATATTGATTTTTACAGTTGCTAAAAGTTCTTTTCTCTTTGTGGATATTAGTTTTATCTACTGCCGTTCAACAATAGTGGTAAATTATCCAGGATCTTCTAGTATCCTGAAGACCCATTTCCAGATCCTCAAGGTCAAAAGCATCCTCATAATCTGACTCAGATTGCATTTGTCCTATAAACTCTAATTCCCAACCTGAAAGAGGGATTTTCTGGCACCCATTGAAGTGTGATGCAGCAAGAACAGTACAGAGCAGCTGTGAGAATCCGGGTGTCTTCTATTATGCCAGATATTAAGGGTTCACAGAAATGGACAACAGTGCCATACATTTCTCTAGTTTTTAACCACCATTTGACTGAGCTATCCTACTCCTCAGTTTATACACAAAGGATTTAAAATCAGCATACCACAGTGATGCAGCCACATCAATCTTTAAGCAGCTCAATTCACAACAGCCAAACTATGGAACCAACTTAGTTGATCTTCAACAGAAGAATGGATAAAGAAAATGTGGTAGATGTACACGATAGAATGTTACTCAGCCTGATAGAAGAATGAAATTATAGCATTTGCAGGTAAATGGATGGAGCTGGAAAATATCATCCTAAGTAAAATAAGTCAATCCCAAAAAAACAAGGCAGAATGTTTTCTCTGACATGTAGATGCTAATTCACAATGGGGGGCAGGGCTAGGGAAAAATAGAGGTACTTCAATTTAGGTAGAGGGGAGTAAAAGAAGGAGAGAGGGTGTTGGGATAGGAAGAATAATAGAATGAATCGGACATTATCATCCTATGTACATATATGCTTATTTTGGCTGATGTGATTCTACATCATGTACAACCATTTATGTATGATGTATCAAAGTGCATTCTACTGTCATGAATAATAAGAATAAAAAGTACATTTGGAACACACATGCAGACAAAAAAGAAATTACACACAGAATGAAGGTTTATCTCATCATGAAATTGGATACTTTTTAGTTTTATCCACAAAATCATTTGGTTACATGAGGGCTATGCTGATCATAGTCACTGAATTTGTGCAAATATTTGAATTTCAGAAATCTTGCATTTCACCTCAAGAGGCCAAGCTCAGCAAAAGCTTCCATATGCTAACACCCCTTTTTAAGGCAGAAGGTGTTAATTAAGCAAATAATTCATATTAACAAATTTATTTTTGAAAATACTTATATAGGTTTATCGGCTACTTTAAATTAGTGTTTTTTAAAAATTCTCACGTTTAATGCTAACACATTAAATATCAATAGAGATATAAACCACATAATCAGAGCTCTTTGAGATCTTCAATAATATTAAAGAATATGAGCCCTTTGGACTTGAAAACTGAAAACGGTCTTAGTGAGGGCTTCCTGCTACTATTATTAAGCCAGGTAGAAGCCACTGACACTTGCGAACCCTGAGAGGGATAAAAATACTTATTTCTTGAAACCTAGGTTTTGACGTTTGTGCAACTAAGATAACAATACTTTTGTAATGTGAATAAATCGAATTACATGTGCATACTGCTTTAGCACATAAACAATGCTGATCACTGCTAGAGATCATTATTATTTTCATTAAGCAAAGAAGAATTTTAATTTTTATATTACAATATAATAAATATACCTATTCGTGAAGGTCATTTTGACATATTTATAAATGCATATAACATAATTTGCTCCATTTCAGTCCTGAGTACTGCCCCATCTCCTTTCTTCTTCCCTCACCCTGATCCCCTTTTTCCATTCTGTTGGTCTTTCTCATAGTAATTGTTTTTTAGAGTTTTGCTTTCACTTTAATTGACAGTTTGCCCCAAAGCAAAGCTATGGGGGCAAATGCTAGTGACTTGCTAGCGACCAATGCTAGTGACTTGACATTATAAGGTAACGAACAAAATCCTTAGATGAAATTCATATAGTATCCCTCATCCGTTACTTCACATTGAGTGCAGGTTGTTGAAAAGAAAAAAGAAAAGCAGCTGTGCTGTGCTAAGTAGAGCACAAAATAAGCATTTCAATTTCCTAACAAAGTTAAATCTAGCACGTTTAAAATAAATATTAATAACCAGTCTATGGGAATGCAGTATCATTTCAATAGGGGTCAAAACTCCAGTCCACCAGCAGTGCGAACAAACAGCAGCATTTTCAAAACTGGGATTAAATTTGGGTAAACACACACCAGCCCCCACAGTGGAAATGCACTACTTGGTTGAGCCCGCCACACCTAGGGCTGAAAAGGGGTTCCTACTGAGTTGTGTAGGTTCCCAATCTGAAAAGTTTTGGCACAAGTTTTGGCAAGGGCTGGAAAGAAAATATTGTACAAAGGAGATCAATGTGTCTGAATAGGCTGGAGTTCTTTTTTTGATGGGCCAACTAGTAACATTTCCAGTCTAACCCCAAAGCCTTCCAGACCAATCATACCCATGGTAACAGGCCTACCTGACTTCAGTGGGGGCATCTACCTGCAGAGCTGGATGCAGGTGAGGAACCTTGGGCCCAAGTTCCCCATGGTAGACACTACTTTGCAACCAGGATAGTCTAAGTCAACTCAGTATAATAAAAAATGTGTGTGATTTTTAATTTGCTGGGACCAGATGGCTGTAAAATGCAAGGAATATCTACAGGTTAAGCCTTCTTCTTATTACTATTTCATGCATTAATGATTAGTCCCTCCCAGTGTGGTTCTTACAGACTCAGGGTTACCATATTTTCTATCATGTTAGCACTCCATCTTTACACTGAACCTTGGAGCTTCAGGTCTTTTAACAAGTACTGTCAGACATAAAAAGAAACAAGGAGAAGCAGACTCAGCAGCAATTATTTGCATTGTGAGGTTAGGGAAAAAAAAATCAATGCTAGAAGATATTTTTTGCTTTTTTTCTCCCCCTAAATCATTTAGTTTTTAGCCAACTTTCAGACCAAAGGTCATTTCCAAGTAGAAAAGTTCTGATTCCAACTTTCCCATTGGCCCATATGCAACACAACTTATTCTGTTCCCAAAAACTTGTGACAGAGCTGGCTTGCTTGGCTGTTACCTACACTGAATGGGCTTTTAAACACAACATGCCATAAGGATGATTGTCCCCAGCAGGATGCTGAAAATGGTTCCCAACAACATCAGATTCTGCCTGCCCGGCACTGAGAGGGCCTGCACAGCTGTAGTGGCTCCACGGGGTTAGGGCCTCTGCCTGCCCCATCAAGTTGGCTACACAGGCCCAGACAGAGCCACAGCCATGCCAGATATAGCACCCTCCATGGTACCAGGAGCAAAGAGGCCACCTTAATCTATTTTTAATTGGTACATTATAGTTACACATAAAAATGGAATTCATTACGACATATTCACACATGTATGTAGCATAGTTCAGTCCATTTCATTCTGCACTTCCTCCCCTTTCCCATCCTTCCTCTCTCTCACATGATCCCTTTCCTCTAACCCACTTTTCTATTTGCATGAGGTTCCCTCCTTCTTTCAAATTCCTTATTTATCATCAGCTTCTGTTTTTGAGCCAAAACATTCTGCCCTTGAATTTCTGAATCTGGTTTATTTCACTTAGCAAGATGTTCTCCAGTTCCATCTTCATTTACCAGAAAGTGACATAATTTCATTCTTCATTATGGCTGAGTAAACCTCCATTGAGTATATAAGGCACATTTTTTTTTATCCAGCTGTCTATTGAGGGACATCTAAGCTGGTTCCATAACTGGGCTATTGTGAATTGCATCACTATAAACATTGTTATGTATGTATCACTGTAGTATGCTGATTTTATTTCTTTTGTATAAAGACCAAGGAGTAGGATTGGAGCATCATATGGTAGGTCCATTCCTAGTCTTTTGAAGAATTTTCATTCAGCTTTCCAAAGTGGTTGTACTAATTTTCAGTCGCACTAACAATGCACAAGTGTACCTTTTTCCTACATCCTCAGAGGCATTTATTGTTCTTTGTATTCTTGATGATTACTATCCTAATTGAAGTGAGATAAAATCTGAGTGTAGTTTTAATTTGCATCTCCCTGATTGCTAAGATTGCTGAATTTTTTTTTTATATTTGTTGACTATTTGTATTTCTTCTTTTGAAGAGTGTCTGTTTAGTTAATTTGCCCTTTGTTTGGTTCATTTGTTCTTTTGGTATTAAGTTTTTTTGAGTTCTCTTTGGTATTAAGTTTTTTGAGTTCTCTTTGTATACATATTCTATGCATTAATCTCCTGTCAGAAGAGAAGCTGGTAAAGATTTTTCCCACATGCTAAAGGCTCTCTATGCTTCTGTTTCCTTTTCTGTACAAAAGCTTTGTAATTTGAAATAATCCTATTTATTGATTCTTGGTTTTATTTTTTGAGCTTTAGAAGTCTTATTATGTTAGATTGTTGACTCTATGTTTTCTTCTAGCAATTGCATTGTTCCTGGTCTAATTCATATGTCTTTGGTTCACTTAGAGTTAATTTTTGTTCAGTGTGAGAGACAGGAATCTAGTTTCATTCTTCCACATGTGTCCATATACTTTTCCCAACACCATTTCTTAAAAATACTATCCTTTCTCCACTGTGTGTTTTGGACACTCTTGTCAAGAATTCAGATGACTATTTGTGTGGATTTTTCTGTATATCTTCTTTTCTATATTATTGGTCCTCATGTTTGTTTTGATGCCAATACTATTCTGCTTTTGTTGCTACAGCTCTGTAGGATCATTTCAGATGACATATTGTGGTGCCTCCAGCATTGTTCTTCTTGTTTAGTATTGCTTTGACTATTCTGGGTCTTTTATTTTGAATTTGAATACTTTTCTCCTTCTGTGAAGAATGTCACTGGTATTTTCTAAGGTCTTCTTCAATTTATTTCTTTAGTGTTTTATAATTTTCACTATAGAGGTCCTTAATCTGCATGGTTAGATTATATTCCAAGGGTTTTTCTCTTTTTATGATTGCGGGAGGCTACTGTGAATGGTATTGTTCTTCTGATTTCCCTCTCAGCAGATTCGTTACTGAAGTACAGGGAAGCTATTGATTTTTGTATGTTGATCTTGTATTCTGTTAATTTGCAGACTTTTAAAAATCAGCTCTAGAAGTTTTCTGGTGGCGTTTTGTGGACATTTTAATTATAGAATCATATAATCAACAAAAGATAATTTGACTTTTTTTTCTGTCTGCTTTTATCAGCTTTTCCACCACTGTGATCAAAAGACCTGACAAGAACAGTTTTAGAGAAGGAAAAGTTTTCTTGGCATTCACAGTTTCAGAAGTCTCAACGCATAGACAGCTGACTCCACTTCTCTGGGCCTGAAGTAAGTAGAACATCCTGGCAGAAGGAGGAAAGCAGCCAAGGACATGGTAATAGGAAACAGAAAGAGCTCTGCTCACCAGGGACAAAATATAAACACCAAAAGCATGCCCTCAGTGACCTGCCTCCTCCAGTCACACCCCACCTGCCTATAGTTACCATCCAGTTAATCCCTATCAGGGAATTAAATCCACTGATTAGGTTACAACACATTTCACCTACTCATTTCATCTCTAAACTTTTTTTGCAATGTCTCACTGATGAGTTTTTGGGGAACACATCATTTCTAAACCATAACAGTATCCTTTTAATTTCCTTCTCTTGTCTGATTGCTCTGGGTACAGTTTCAAGAACTA
>JAJEJO010001156.1:316839-353548 GCA_020662805.1 Glaucomys volans | reverse complement strand
ACAGGGTCTCACTGAGTTGCTTAGGGCCTCGCTAAGTTGCTGAGGCTGGCTTTGAACTCGCAATTGTCCTGACTCAGCCTCCCAAGTCACTTGGATTGCCTTTAATTCTATTTATGTGATAAATTACACTTATTGATCCCTTGCACCCCTGGGATAACACCCACTTGATAATAGTGTATGGTCCTCTTAATGTGTTCTTGAATGCAGCTTGCTAATATTCTATTAAAAATTTTTGTGTATGTTCATCAGTGAGATGAATCTTTAATTTGTGTCTGTTTGGTTTTGATATCAGGATGATCATGACTTTATAGGATGAATTTGAGAATGTTCCCTCCATTTCTTTTTTATGGGATCATTTGAAGAGGATTGGCATTAGTTCTTTAAAGTTTCAGTAGAAGTCTGCTGAGAATCCATCTTGTCCTGAGCTTTTCTTTGTTGGAAGGCTTTTTATTATTGCTTCAATCTTATTGCTTTATGGTGGTTTGTTTAGGTATAATATCTCTCCTTGGTTCAAATTGGGTAGGTCAATAAATATCTAGAAACTTGTTGATATGTTCTGCATTTTTCAATGTATTGGAATATAAATTTTTAAAATAGTTCCTCATGATCCTCTGGATTTCAGCAATATCTATGATAATATCTCCCTTTTCAACTCTAATTTTGTTTATTTGGGTCTTTTCTTTCTTTTGGTTACTTTGGCTAAAGTTTTGCCAATCTTGTTTGTCTTTTCAAAGCATGACTCTTTGTTGCATTAATCCTTTGAATCGAGTTTTCCCCCCCTCAATTTCATTAATTCTGACTTCAGTCTTAAATACTTCCTGTCTTCTGTTGATTTTAGAATTAGTTTGTTTTGGGTTTTCTAGGGCCTTTAGTATGTAACATTATATTGTTTATTTGGAATCATCCTGGGTTTTTTTGTTTATTTTTTTTTTATGTAATCATTTAATGTTTTAAACTTTCCACTTCCATGGATTTTGATACACTTTATCTCTATTCTCAATTGTTTCTAATTATTATTTAATTTCTCCACCGATTTCTCCTATGAGTAGTCCTCATTCGAAAGTGCATTATTCAGGCTGGGGTTGTGGCTTAGGGGTAGAGTGCTTGCTTAGCATGCATGAGGCACTGGATTCTATTGTCAGCACTGCATATAAATAAATAAATAAAATAAAGGTCCACTGAAAACTAAAAGTATATATATATATTAAAGTACGTTATTCATTCTCCATGTGTTAAAATGGATTTCAGTTTTTATTTTGTTATTGATTATTAATTTTATTCCAATCTGATATGATAAAATGCAAGACATTTTCTTGACTTTTTAATATATATTTAAATTTGCCTTTTGTCATAAAATATGGTCTGTTTTGGAAAAGGTTCCATGTGTAGCTGAGAAGAGCATGAATTCAGTTATCCATGGATGAAATAGCCTCTAGTTGTGTAGATGTTGGTCCATTGGATTTATGGTATTTTTAGTCTGAAGAGTCTTTACTTAACGAAGTTTATCAAGAGTCAGTTCATAGATAATACTAGTCTTTTGGAGGAAATTAAAGAAATGTGTGATGAAATTTTTACTAAATACTCTATGAAGCAAAGAAAAGCAATGTACACACACACACACACACTAAAAGAAAAAACAATGTACACACACACATACACACACACACACACTAAGATGAAGCACTTTCAAACATAAAGTACTCTGTGAGTATTCCAGTTACTTAGGGAACCAGAAGTAGGCATATGTCAGAACAAGTTAGAATAGGCAGAATTGTTTTCATTAAATGCTGGGAATTTCTAAACCACTCAAGGAATGAATAGAACTTAACTCCCAGGAAAGAGAAGGGTATTCCAGCCAAGGTTACAGAAAACACAGACAGCTCAATGGATAGGTAGTTTGGAGAAGGGTAAGAAAGACATCATAGAAGGATAAGGGAACCAAATTAAAGGTAAAATATTGAAAAGTAGGGAGGGGAAATTTGATTTGAAGTGGTGGGTTATAAGGAATTTATACAGAACCTTGCAAAAGAGAATTATATGAGGAAAGTTGTGGAATAGTATTTGTTTAGAATAGGTCTACTTGGAAATATGTATATTACTAAATGATTTAGATTTTTTTTTTAATCTCATGACAACTTCATGATGTGCTACAGTGAATATTGAAGTTTCTTCCCTGAAATTCATTTCAGTTCTCCTACTTGATGAACCAGCTGTGTGGATCAATAGTAGAGATGACTACTTTGGCTGTATACTAAGGGTGGACCCTGGCTGCAGGAAGTTATAGATGCTCTCCCCTTATGAATGAAGTGGACTGTATAACTGATGCTAACCATCATCCTAGAGTCACCTGGGGAGTCATGCCAAGGACTATGGATGCACAGAATGTGGAATGTCAGATCCACTGTCCTTGAAAGACTATACTTAATGCTTATAAACTAACACATTGATCATCACTTTATTTAATGTAATTTGAGGTGAATTTCCTGTAATCCACAAATAAAAACATCTGTCTGTTATAAACAGGTATTTACATAATTTTAAAGTTGTTAAAACCTAAGCTTAGAGACCTTATGTTGATCGCCCAAGATTATAAGTAAGCATATGCCAGTTTTAGGAATAGAACTTGAGCCAATACATGGAAATCATTTAATTGCTTATTTGATAAAGTTCATCCTAGGAAAAAACATAAAATTTGAAATTTCAGAAATACATTCTTTTTCATAATAAGATAACTGAAGAGTTAAATTAAAATGGGCAAACACTGAGTTGCATGATGAGTTATATTACACATGATTCTGTTTTTTGATTGTACAGCCTTCATAAACCATACATAGTTAAACATCAATACTGCCAATTCTCCCAAAGGAAGAAGACATGTAAAATAAAAATTCCTCTGGAGTTCCCCTGATGGTTGCTCATTGACAGGCCACCTGTGCTAGCCCCATCAAAGGTCTGATGCAACTTTAGCTAAGATTGACAAAGGCGCATCTAGCCACTGAGCTAGTGAGCACCTTGGTCAGATAGCACAGTTTGTACAAATGGGGAAGAAGAGGAGAGAAACCTGATGATCACTCCCTTCTTGTTTGCAGTAACCACACTTCTTGAGTAATCTCCCTTCCTCTGTTTTCTTCTGTACTATGAAGTCTCTCCCCAGTGTTGGCAGGTGACATGCTAATACAACACCTAAATAAGAACACCTTTTTTTTTTTTTTTTCAGTTTTGAGAGAGCATCTCCCTAAGTTGCATAGGCAGGCATTTTCCTTGGGATGCTCTATACTAAGCCTCTGGAGTAGCTGGAATGACAGGTTTGGGCCCCATACCTGGTCACATAATTCACACAATTGTTTTATATGTTTTAACTTAACGAAGGAATCATGATACTGATTACAGGTTTTGGATAGAAAAGGGAATGGCAAAGTACCGTCAATCATAAACTTATTTTCAGAGAAAACAACACGATATTCTATTTCGTTGGTGATTCTGTAGCTGTGTGTTTGTTGTTCACAATTTAGATAGTGACATTAACAACACCTGTATGGGTTTCTTCTTATTTACTCCAAAATCAAAGATTTTATGTCATTAAATATATTTGATAAGAACACTACAAAGTTTACATGATATTTTAATTTTTTTAGGTTCCTGGGATTGAACTCAGGGGCACTCAGCCACTGAGCCACATCCCCACCCCTATTTTGTATTTTATTTGGAGATAGGGTCTTAGCACCTCATTTTGCTGAGGCTGGCTTTGAACTTGCAATCCTCCTGCCTCAGTCTCCCAAATCATTGGGATGATATTTCATTCTTTGCTATTATATTTATTTAACCATAACTCAACATGTGAACATATAAATAATTTTTAAATTTTTGAAATGCAAATTCTGTGTAATAGATTTTTCTCATATTTAAATATAGATTCCTGCATGTACAAACATGGGTTATAAATATGAAAAAAATTTACAATGAATTGCCAAATTGTGATCTAGAAAGTGTAGGCCAGGGAAAATCATTTCAGAAATGTAGCCTCTCTGCCTATTTTATTTTATTTCCTATTGCTAACACTGAAGTCCATCTTTACTTTCATTACTGTTTTGTTTTGTTCAAAACTGAACACATTGTTTATTTAAAAATGAAAACAGTTTTATATTATTGCTGTTTATATTGTCTGTAAATCACATATTTCTTCTGTCATTTAATCTATAAGTGCCTTTTTTATCTTTAGATATTAATGATATCATTATTTTATGCAATTATTATTTCTGATCTTTTTGTTTTCAATTTACTTATGCATTTAAATGTGAAGTTTCTTCACATAAATTGGGTTGATCAAATTGGTTTTTTTTCTCTTATTTAGATACTTTTTGAAATTGCCATACAATAGCCATTGATAATTCTATGAGATATTTAGGACATCCCATTTGTTTCGTTTGGTTTGCATCTAATTCTCACCCACGTGGAAATTAAAATAGAGCTTTCCTACAATGTGGTCCACTCTTGCATAATCTTCTCCCTCCTCTATTGAAGGGAATACAATCCAGTTTGTGAAGACATAAATGAAATTCTTAGGAGATAAATGTGTTTTCTTTTCTTTCTAGTCTCCCACCAGCATTAGTTAATTATCTAATGTGTAGTAAGTTATGTTTAAAGACTATGCACCCCAGTAGGAGATGGGGCGAACTGACTGCAATAAACAGGGGGAAATGAGGGATAGGAGACAGTGAGGCTATCAGGGAGGGAAAAGGAGAGAAGTAGGAAGAGGCAGACATCCTGAACTTCCAGATCATTCACACCTCTGTTTTTTAGGGATTGCTCCTATATTTATGTTTTCCAACTTTTAAGTTCTTGATATAAAATAAAAATGATCATGGTCCTTTATGTGATTTTAAAGTTCAAATTTAGAAAGAAACAAATAGCATGTGGCATTGAGCACATTCATACCTGGGACTCTCTTCCCTCCAGGCCAAGACCCTGATGCTTGTTCAAGATGCTCTGAAGTCCCCTCTGCATTTCTCCATACCTGCCACTTGCCAGGATCTGGAACAAGTATCTGGGGATAATTCAGTGCTGGAAAGCCTACCTGAGGAAATAAATATGAACTGTTAAATAACTGGTATAATTACCAATTGTTACTAATAATTGATAAATATTAATGATTATTAATAACATATAAATTGTTCTGAATAAATTCTGGTATAACTGGAATAATTAATAATTCATGCTCAATTTCTGTAATGAGAACCTTGAGACAACAGAGTATTATTGATTTCACCCTCCTATTCATAAATTCTCTTAATAGAAGGGTTTCATTTGTCCTATTTAGAAACTGTCCTACAGGTTATCAACCATTCCTGAAAGGTTGTCATTATAATCCCAAGACCCCTTAGGTATTACCTTTCTGTGTATACGTATATGGTCATGATTTAGGTATTGCCTTTCTGTGTATATGTATATGGTCATGATAAAAATAACTCAAATTATTTGGCTGTATCCCACCTCTAGTCCTGGTACCCTTCATTTCTACCACTGGTCTAGCACATTATACAGGTCTCCTGGAGAATGTTTAACACGTGCTCAAAAACAAGCCCACTTCAACATCATCCATTTACCTACAAATGCCGAGGTTCAATGAATCAATAAGTAAATAAAAAAAAAAAAAAACAAGCCCACTCCCACCCATCACTGCTGCTGATTCCTGCCCCTCAGTCTCCTCTGAGCACCTTGTAAATCTCAATGTGCCAGAGGTCATACTGCTTTGCTAGATGTTTATTGAAAACTATCTTATCATTTTCCTTCTGCTACAAAGGAGCCTGGGGACCCTTGAAACGCTGAGATTGTGAGATAAATTGTGCTGATAATCTGAATATTTTATATCTCCCGTTTGGTCATGCTCTGTTAGAAGTTAATTCAAGGATTTTGAATTGTTCTCCAGCAAATTAGGGACATTTAGTATAATAATGTTGTCTACTTTATTCTGATTCTTCTACACTAATTCAACCTAGAATGAAATCCCCAAAGCATTGGATATAAATGATTGAAACAGTTCACCTGCTCAAGATCATCACTCAGTGAAAACTGTCACTGAGTCATTTTTCCCTTAGAACTGTTCCTCTCTGGGGAGCTCTTGGAGTCCCACAAAAATAAATTTCTGTACGGCCCATGGATAAAACACAGAGGACCATCTGCATATCATTAAGACTTCAACTTATTTCCCATTTTTCTCTTCTATATTCCTTCCTAACACTCCCATTCCTCTCCGACAAAAGCAAAATCCTTATTTCATCCCGTTCACTTCATTATAGTACTAGTTAGATCAGTTACCTTGGACAACTTAGCAAGAGAAGCAAACATTTTGTGATTGTTGTCATAGGGTCCATCACAGTTTAGAAATGGCCCAAGAGTCAAAACCATACAGCTAATTCAGTTGCTGTGACTGACTGAGAGACCATATGATAATCAGAAATGAAACATCTCCTTAGTCAGTTCCAAGGATAAACTATCTCTTTATAAAAGACAACTTCACTTTCTTTTCATATCAATACTTCTGCCATATGGCAGATATCATTTATTTGGGAAGACCAATTGTCACCCCTATCATACAAGCAAACAATTAATGTGACACAAAAAATCAAACACTCAATTGGTTACAATGAAGTCTTATTCTATGTACTAGGTGTGGGAATAAACATGGAAGTTTTTATATTGCAGAAGGAAGTAGAGCAGGGTTTAAAGTGTGTGTCAAAATTAGACAAAATGCAAGAGAATATATTCCAAAGGAGGAAAATGACATGTTAACGTGCCAAAAATATTCATTGATTCAGTTTTCTTTGGTTACATTCATTATTGGTGATATCTTTCAGTTAGTAAAGGTGTTAAATTGACAGCCTGTGAAGATCAAAGGGAATGGATTTCCTATGTCAAATAACCCTAAAGCTGCTTTCCTTTTAAGATCCAGGTCTACAAAATAATCATTCTCCCCATGACACTTGGGCTGTAGTGGCTTCTCCACATTTTCATCTTATTGTTGCAACTCTAGAAACGGTTTTCCTTTCATATCACAGAACCTTAACAACAAATGATGGTTGATTTGTTAAGATCTTACAGTATAAAGTAAAGATTTCCTAATTTTAAACCCACTTAGTTTTGCTGTATAAAGTAAGTTAAGCCTATTTTCTCTTATTTAATCTTCTTAACCTAATGCTTATAGCTCTAGTGCTTTGGCTAACAGAGAAAAATTATTTTAATAAATTCTTTAGCAACTCAATAAAGTTGCTAAAATATTGCAAAAATCTATCACTGTTGGATTGAAATCACCAATATAATTAGCCTGCCTTACCCAGGGGCTTTTAATCACAGAGCAATCCCTTCATAAGCTGTGACAGAGTATACAATTTTGACAATCAAAACAGAGTTTCCATTAAAGAACAGAATTCTCTCAAAGGACTTCACATTGACTTTCATTGTTTTTATTGGCATGTTTAAAAAAAAAAAAGCAAAGGTAATGATTGCTAATGGAAATATAGACTGGATATCTATTAAATTATGGGAGAATTTTTCAATTAATAATGCAATCAAATACTCCCACTGTTTTGCTTTATGTCAGTTACAGCAATATATAACACGAGTAATTTAGCAATTTTCTTTTACTGTAATAATTAATTTGCATTCTTTTTTTTTTAATTTTTTTTTCTTTATTAAGAGGGTTAGTAGGATCTACTGAACTTGACATTTTCCCCAGGTAATCATCTGCTGTTCCTGGGCCCTTACACAAAGGAGCTCAGGGCTGGCAATGGTGACCTGAAGAAGATTCAGAAACACAAGCAAAGGGCATGAATGAGCATGCTGGAGAAGATGCCACTGCACAATAGCAGCCAGAGCTGGCAGAGGACATCAGGTACTAGTGCACACAGAACAACTGCACACCAAGTTAAAAAACCCTGTGTACTATAGGTTTGTAATAAAGGGATTTCCACGACTGGCCTTCCATCTTAAACAACTAGGAAAGTCTAATAGAATATATGAAACAAAGGTCTTCAGAAACTGAACAACAGACTGTATAGAATTGTGATTTCTGAGTGAAAACAAAAATTGGACTGCCCAACTTTCTATCTGGGGGTAGTTTCCAACCCACAATAGAGGAAAGGGGAACCCAGATGGAATCAGCATGTCTTTCTCAGTTTAGAAGACAGAGGTGAGAGTTAGGAAGTTTAAATGAGCTGGAATATGTGGAACAGGCTACCTTAGAGGAGGGTACTTCTGGAAAGAAAGTTCTGAAGATCTTAATCTTCCCTTTGAATCTTTGGCAAGTACACATGGAAGAAGAAACAGCCCCTAGAATAAATTGAACTATTCTTAGAACTTCACTAGAATAATGAGGAAATAATACAAATTTAGACCTATAGATGTGATAAATTATACAAAGTGTCAACTTTATAGAGTCTCAATTGCTTCTTCTATAAAAAATTGAAATCTATGTAGTAACGTATTTGTATCTGAGAGGCAGAGATATCAAATAAATTCTATTTGAATTTGTAGTTAGAAACTTCCCAACAAAGAAAATTCTAGGTCTAGATGGCAACTCATACAAATACTGACCCTTTACAGACTCTTCCAGAGATGGAAGGAAAGAAAAAAGTTCTGATTTATTTTATAAGGCTAGGCTCCCCTTAATACCAAACCACACAAAGATATTACAAGACAGGAGCGCCACAAACTAATGTCCCTGATAAACATAGAAGCAAAAGTTCTATGAAAAACAAAGGTAGAAAATCCAATTCAGCAATATATAAAAATATAATATGTTACAACTGAGTGGTGTTTACCATGACAATGAAAAGTTGGTTTAACATGTTATAAGAATATGTAATTCCCTAATCAGTGAATGAATCTAATCAGGTATTAACTATAGGCTGGGAGGGTGTGGCTGGAAGAGGTGGGTCCCTGGAGGCATGCCTTTGGGTTATGTATTTGGTGAGTTGAGCTTAGTCTTTCTCTCTCCTTCCTGGTGCCATGTTCCCAACTGATTTTCTCTGCCACACTCTTCTGTCATGATGTTCTGCCTTGAGCCCCAAGGAATGGAGCCAGATGTCTATGAACTGAGACCTCTGGAACCGTGAGCCCCCAAATAAACTTTTCCTTCCCTAAAATTGTTCTTGTGCGGTTTTTTAGTCATAGCAGCAAAAAAGCTGACTAAACCACATGATCATAGTAAAATGTTTTATCAAACTAAAAATAGCCAAATAGTTCCTCCATTTGATAAAGGACATCTCCAGAATATCTACAGATAGCATTATATTTAATTATCAAAGACTTAAGCCAAGTGCACTGGTGTACACCTTTAATCCCAGCAACGTGGGAGGCTGAAGCAGGAGGATCACAATTGCAACACCAACTTTCACAGTTAGGAAGACTCTGCCTCAAAATTAAAAAATAAAAAAGGGTTGGGAACATAGCTCAGTTATAGAACACTCTTGGTCTCAATCCCCAGTAAAACACACATAGGGACACAGATAGGCACACATACATACACAAAATACACAAAGACTTAATGTTTTCTTTTTAAGTTCAAGAATAGAACAAGGAATTGATGTCCACATTCTCCTATTCAATATCACACAGAACTATCATTGCAATATCTCAAGAAAAACAAATAAAATGGTACCCCACGGATAAGGATAAAATATACTGGTCTTGCTGATAACATAATAATCTAGAAAAATCCACGGAATCTACAAAAATATTATCAGAAGAAATATGTCAGTTTAGTAAGGACAAACAATCATTAGAAATAAATAACATTGTATTTTATATGCTAGCAATAACACTTAGAAATTAAAACTTAAAAAGTACCAAGTACAATGTCACCAAAACCATGAAATATCTAGGTGTAGATCTAAGCAACTAAGTTAAAGATTTGTTGGCCTAAAGCAAACACTGATTTTTTAAAACAATCAATTAAGACCTGGATAAATGGGCTGATATTTATGCTGTGCATATGGTTTGTAAATCTTGTTATTAATAGTTCACCTGAATCTGATCTATAGATCTGATGTAGTCATGATCAAAATCTTAGGAAGATTTTATTTTGATAAAGAAGAAAACATTTCTAAAAGCTACATGTAATGGTAAAGTATGTAGATTAACCAAAATAATTTTTCAAAGGAAGAACGAAGTTAGGGAACTCATTTTATTTACCAACTATGGGATGTTCCCAAAGATAAAAATCAAGATAATTTATAGCAGTTGCTCCAGCACTTGGCATAGAACCCAGCACAATTTACATTTGGGAAAACACAATAGTAACAGTTAATGATCCTTAAATATATAACTTCTCTTTTAAGTGCTCTTACACATTTTTTCAATAACGTACACTTTTAAGAGTAAACCAAATTATTTTTCATATAATCCTGATACCTCATACCACCCTTGGCCCCTAGTTGGCACTGATTAGGAACTAGCTCATTAATCAAATAAGCACAGAGCCTGGCGTGGACACAGCAATTGCAAACAGATGAACTTCTCCATGAAATTATTTGCTATTTCAAGTGTCAGCTTCCATCACTTTCAAATGGTACTTGCTCCCATTTACACAATCTTCCCTTCAACTGATGAGTTTCCATGGGTACAGCTCTGAAGCCCAGGGGATAAAAGTTGGGACCAATTGCATAAGGTACTCATCCTCCCTGTGTGTCCTAAAACTGAATCTATAATCCTTATTAGCAACTAATGGTGCATTTCATGTTCTCCAATTTCCCTGTACTAATGGTTTGCTTCAGGGGCAATTCAGACAATTAGAAAGAACCATGGTGCAGAATACTCCACATCAGCACTTGTATCCACAGAGAAATTTAGTCAGCATTAGAAGAGAGGAGATAATATAACAATCTCAGAAGATCTATAAATTGTGTGTGTGTGCGTGCGTGTGCAATCCTTCCCTTATGCATATCAATATCATAAGGTATTTACAAAGATGATAAATGAAGCCCAAAATCTTAAATACAACCCCCAGTTTGACCATATGGCTTTGCATTTTATTTTAAGATAGCTCATGCAAAATAGGAAACACTGAAATACTGCTGTTTATTTGTTTGTTTGTTTAGGATAACTAGTACCACTGCTTGGATGTAATAGGGAAACCAGAACTAAGGAGTAGCCAATTAATAGCCAAGTAATAGTCAATTTATCCACTCTTAATTATTTATTATGCTTAATAGCATTGCAATGGATCTTGGCATAATTGAAATTTAGTAAATCAATGTGGAAAAGCGGTTTCCAGCCTTTGTAATGCATTATTTTTTCAGGCATAAGAAACAGCAGAATAAACATCTAAACTTATAAAGAAGGACATTTTACTAATATATTAGCATATTGCCTCATTTCTACTAACTTTGTTTCTTCCATTCTATCATTCCACGAATTTCATCATCTATAATTCCTACACAATTCCCACTTGTTCACATAATTCTGACTACAGAGTTAGCCTTAGGCTAGTGCAAAGGTGCTTTTTCACTTGTACCAAGTTTGGGGCACTCTTGGAGATTTTCAGCCACAGACAGCAGGACAAGATTGCTTTAAAGAGCTCACAGCACAGTTGTGGAACTTGACAAATGTGTGCTAACCAATAGATGGATAATTTACAAACAACTGTCAACAAAACAAAATACGGCACTCCGAACTGAATACTTAAGTGTGCCAATTAATTATGTCTTCTTGCTATGTCAATTTTTTTCTACCATCATTAATTTCATTCAGAGCACAAAATTTTCAAGTAGAGAGGATGATGGTTACCTGCAGACACACATGTGACTTAATAATGATTCTTTCATTGTTTATTTGTAAAGTTGGTGATTATTAAATAAATCTTCAATAAATTGAAACTCAGGGTAATTTATCCAAGGTTCATCTCATATATAGCTCTATTCAAAAATAGTGCTGGCACCAGAGTTTTCGTTATGCTTAGTGATTCTTTGGATAGAAGATGTTATTTTAATAAAAGATCACTGTAATGAACTTGAAGCCAACCCTTGGGTATAAACATCGACAGACTCTGAGGCATAGGTAATGAAGGACTATTACCAAAATGAATATTCTGTATTAGGGTTTAATTGCCAAGGCAGAAACCTGGGCTATGATGATTTTTTAATAGAGGGTGGAATGCTTTGCTAATTTAGCATTTTTCATTTAAAAAGCTCATTAGCCACTACATTCTAGAGTGTAAAAGATCATCCAAGTGGGATAAGGGGTAGAGATATGCATACTACATTTCACTAAAAGCTGTTGTCAGAATCTGCTGCATTTTCCCTTGATGTTGATATTTTTCTTATCCAATAGATGGTGCTTAGTGTCAGTTTGCCCTGTCCTAACTATGCAGTAACATACTAACATGTATTGCTTCTCCAAAACAAAGGAGGACTTAGCTGTACTTGGTATTAGGAATGAACTTAGTACTAAGACTGTTTTGGTTCCTGCCAAGGTAGAGATGAAAGTAAAGTAAACTTAGAAAAAAACCCACAAGTGACTTAAAGACAATTTATTACTCTGCTTTCAAATCTCTAGGTCCATGGGATTTGATGTGATGACTCATGACAGAATTATCTAGGGCTTTCCAAGTGTCCCAATGCTCTGATCTGTGTGTGTGTGTGTGTGTGTGTGTGTATGTTTGTGTGTATGCATGTGAGTGAATGGGGGGGGTAAGAGAGGGAGGGAGGGAGGGAGAGGGAGACTATAGAGCCTCTATGATTTTTGCAGGAAAAAAAGGTGATATTCTATACATAAGGAGTCAAAACATGTTAATTTCAGGAAAAATACAGGAGAGAAACAGGAAGTGAAGGAGGAGGAAGAGAAAATATTAACAGGAGCAGGAAGTAGTTACTAAAGCCTCTGTGAAAGCACTGCCCAGGATCTTTGCTGCACGAACCCTGTTCTTTTTAATCCTTCAGATAAATTTTACCGGAAACACTAGGTTGCAGAAATTCACTAAGGCTGTCTATCCTTTCTACTTCATTCATTCTTTCATTGATGCTATTAAAGTTATCATCTTACATTGAAAAGAAAATATATTTCTACTCACTCTTTTAGAACTGTTTTAATGTTTCCTAAATGAATTCTTTGAATATTTGATTATGAAAAATGAGTAAGTGCTGTCTGGAGAGATTTTTCTTCAAAATTAAAAAGGCAAGGGTATATTTATAATTATGGAAACATGCACAATATATCTTAAATACTCAAGAGAGGTATAATTTCATGATTCTCTATGATGAGAAGTTAGGAAATAATTAGCCCTTTAATATTAATAATCACTAGATTTTTTAGTGGAGATGAATTGAGAAAAGTATCTAGAGGTTTTACTTTTAAATGTCCAGATTCAAAGTAGTCATAATATGACTTTCGCAGAGTAGATGCTATTGGAGCTCATTCAGCCAGTCCATTTCCATGATAATGGGATTTTTTAAGTGAGTTAAGGGGAGAAAGAACCCTTTACAATAAGTCATCTGATGCAGCAATAGTGTATTGTCAATATAGAATTATTCCCCACAGTAATATCTGAAGGGTTTTGGGGCAACTGATTTAAAAATGATGTCAAAAAAGGCACAATGATCCCAATGCTCCTTCCTTCTACCCAGTCTTATATTTAGCTTATTTTTCTCTCAGCCATAATGACCATCCTGCCTACCCATTCATCTTCCATTAAAGAATAAAAGGAAAGGAGTGTGTTGAGTGGCTTGGAAAGGAACAGAATTGATTCGCAGGTCATAGATGATATCAAAAAGTATTTGAGGATACACAAATGCTTGCAGGCTTCAGCTGAGAGGGTAAAACAGGCATTATTCCACAAGGAAGCTCACAAAATGAAGTGCAGCCCGAGGAGATTGGAAAGTGGGTGGTTTGGGCTATTTGGGTATCACCTATGAAGGTCACTCTTCCTTCTGCCAGAAACGGAAATGTGTTTTGGGGGAACTCCACTGTAAATTTTTAGTGTCACATCTTTCAGTGGTGAAATTCACAGTCACAAGTCAAATTACAACTGCCCAGCTGATCACATTGGTAATTAATCCATGGGGAAAATAAAAATATCCTGTCTCCCATCAGGATTTCTTAAAATCTAGACAGGACCAAGGCAAGTTTTGTGACTGTTTTATATGCTACTAATTCCTGCTTCCTCTCAAAAGTGCTTTACATATTATTTGTACAAAATGAGAAATCCCTGCCCATCAGGGCATTGCAGCAGCCTCAGGAGAAAGAAAGAAGAGAGCAGGAACCAGTCAGATAAGAGCAAGGAGTCACGAGGAGTCTGTGCACGCCACATAAGAACAGTTTAGATTGCATTCATCACGGGCCTGCTTTTCCTTTTTTATAGTTCATTTCTGACATTCTGAGTGTAAACTTTTTAGCAAAATTAAATCCTGTTTGAACTAGTGCCACGGTTCAGTGAAGAGACTATTTCAAAATCCTGGGAGGTCATGTTTAATAGATGTTATTAATAAATATCCAGCAACAAGTGAGGCATATTTTGTACAAGGGAGGGCTCCTGGGTAGCAAGAAAGCTGATGGGTGCTGAAAGTCATTGTGAGTTCAGCAGTCAAGAATCAGTACATGTCTTTTCTTTCAAAACTCCTTGAAGGCAGGGAGTATTTCATGTGTCATTGTAGCCCATTCCTAACACCATACTCAACATGGATAAGGTCTCAGAGGATCCCATGGAATGAATTAATACCTATACATTGAATTAATGATACACATTTCTATTTATGCTACTCCATAATGTCAAATATCTCACTTCACTTTCAATATCTCCATTCAAACTTTGTCTACATTTTCTTCTGCATAAAATTATTGGGGGAAAAATGATCAACCCCTTAATACTCTTTGAATTAAAGTAATAAAATCATGTTGGACTTCAATTTCCAGTGTTAGAAATAAATATAGCCGATATCCCTGGATTTCCTTTTGAAAGCACTCTTAAATCACTTTTGGCTATTGTCAAATTTTGGGGGATAGAGGAAGAGTTGAGAAGTTTGATCTCAATGTGAACTCTGCATTGTTGTAAAAGCTCTCCAGGTAGGACCTGACACTTCTAAGAGGCACGCTCCAGGGGAAAACAACAGATGCTCCTCAAAGTGCCTCCTACAGAGTACAGACCTAGACTTTGTAGGGTCTGCACTTTGTAGGGTCAGGTCACTGATTCTGTTTAGAGGAACATACAAACTACAGAGACAGAGCTGAGTACTCAGAATAACAAATAAATGTCTAATCCATGCCTCAAGTTCCAATTTCTAAGTCTTGTCCCACAATGTCTTTGAATATTGTCAGATATGTTTTTAAATATTAGTTGAAGAAACTGACAAGTTATAGGTCCAGATGTGTATTCAATCATCCTGAAAGTACACAGTATAAACCTATTATCTAGATCTGCAAAGTCTAAATGACTCAATAGCCAATGGTCATGACTTTTAACTAAAGGGTAGACAAATGAGTGGATGAATACTTGTTCCAAAGACTTCATGCTAAGTTTTCTAAGCAGTATAAAGATGTCTCCTAGCTCAGTACTGCTTCAGTACTTCCCCCCTTGCTTTCCCCCCTTGCTTTCACCTGAAGATCTAAACTTAAGTGGTCCCTGCTCCTCTCTGCCCCTGCATCCAGACACCAAGAATAGAACCTTGCTTAATGCAGATGCATATTCATCAGTTTTCTTTCTTAATCATCTGTGTTTACAGAAAATAGTCAAAAGGAGAAACCGAATTAGGGTCAAAGTTATTCACTGATCATTTATATCCAAGAGTGGCAGATGGAAGGAAGTGATACCAACAAAGCATGTAACAAAGAATGTGCGCATAAACGAAAATAACTATGCAAGTTGTGGTGTAGAACATGCTGCTGTGTCACAAAGGAATTGGGCTATTTTTAAAATAGTGGCAAAGAACGGCCAAAGGAAACAGATCATTCCAGCTGATGAAGTGGCAGCTGCAATTTGTTAAAAGTGAGTTGCAGAGACCTTATCGAGTTTTCTAATGGCAATTAGCATTGGGAATTTATTCATAGGTGCTCCAAGCACTTTATTTTTCTGATTCCAGGAAGGATGATAAGAGAGTCAAATTATATTATAGTCAGAGTACTCTGGAACTGACCAGTTAAAATGCTTGTCAGTCTATTGTGGGAATGAGATCCTCGAGGCTTTTAGGCCCTGGACCACAGAGACCTCTGGGGACCACTGGGGTAGGAGAGGAAAGTGGGCACTGGCCATTGTACATGGACTAGTGAGGGGGTTAACTCAAGAATGAATGTGCCTATATTTTAATATTTCAAACACAGAACAGCTATACAGATGTATTCTGACTGACCCCACCCTCCTGAGATGATAACACATGTATTAATTTAACAGAGGAGACAAGGGCTCAGGTCAGTCTTTTGTGGTATTTCATAACCAATGTAGAAAATACTTTTAAAGCTCTTTCTTGACAAAGGATTTTACTTTGTATATCATGCAAATAAAGAGGATTAAAGAGATTTATGGCCCAAGAACTTGAAAAACATGAAGTTGTCATTTCCTGTAAAGGTTTGGAGAGGATTTACAAAGGACAAGATGTAGAATAACAATAAGTTGTTTTTTTGGCATATTGCATTTGAGAGGCCTAATAGACATTGAACTGGATGTGGAATATGACATTAGGTATAAGAATAGAGTTCAAGAAAAGGGGTCTGAATTAGAAATCTGGGAGATATCATCTCAAATAAAGTCACAAAATTCAATGAGATTATCAAAGGTAAAGGGATTATCAAAAATAGTTTACTGAGTCCTGGAGTACTTAAATATATGGAAGGGGGAATGAGAAGAAAAATCAGAAAAGGTTAAGAAGACTAAGACTAAGGAGAAGAGGAGGAGGCAAGGAGAAGAAAGCAGGCTGTAGTTATTTGGAAACCCAGGGTAAAAGGTATTTTCATGGAGGAGTGATTGAATCATCTACTGCCCATAGTTAGGGTAAACTTACAATTTATTATTGAAACCTGAATGCATTGAAAGGTGAAAGTGGATGCTATAAATAATTAAACAGAACAATGGACACAAACCAGAATTGTCCCATGAAAAATAGGATGCTGTGTTAGCTTGTTATCACTACAACTAAATACTTGAGAAAAACAACTTAGAGGAGGAAAGATAGATTTCACTTGTGGTTTCACAAATTTCAATCGATGGTCAGACAGCTCCATATCATGGTAGAAGGATGCGGCAGAGGAAAAATGCTCATCTCATGGCATCTAGTAAGAAAAGAGAGATGAAGGGGCTGGAGACAAGACAGATCCCCAGTGGCATGCCTCCAATGACCCACTTTCTCCAAGTAGGTTTCACTTCCTGTATTTTCTTCCAACTCCTGTAATCCATTCATATATGATTCACTCAATGGATTAATCCACTGATGAGGTTAGAGCCCTCGAGGTCCAATCATCTCTCAAAATCCCCCACCTCTGAACATTGCTGCTTTGGGGAATGAGCCTTCAACCCTAATTCTTCAGGGGATGCTTCATATCCAAACCATAACGGATGCATAGTCAAGCTATTCAAAGATTCAGTAGATGGGCCAAGAATTGATAATTAGGTTCAGCAAAGTAGAGGTCATTGGCAACCATGATAAAAAATAATTTCAGATGATTGGTAGTAAGAATAGAATGTTCAGAAGAAAGTGGAAGGGGGTGAAAACAGGACAGTGAGAGTAGATCACTCTGAACACACTAAGGACAGACCATGAACAGTGATGGAGGGGGAGTAGAGACCAAGAATGCCCTTCTGTTTGCACAGTATATGTACTTGTGCATGTATAGCATCTTTCTTATTATAAATGGCAAACAGTAAGCCATTGTTTCTAATCTAAAATGGGCATGTAGTGTAACTATGCCATAAAGCAATCTGTGTCCAGGACAGGGCGTATCCAAATGAAAAACCTGCATTGGTTTCCAAAGGCTGAAAGGGCCATAATTTATACATGGATGTTTAATGCTGTGAGCCTGTGTAGTGTCATTTGGAATATTTCATTGCTTTCCTCTAGAAGTAGAATTTAGCACCTTGATGATATTAGCGTCCCTGTCTCCTCAGGACCTAAGATGCTATTTGTCTGACATGAAAGCTTATCCTAATAACAGTAAAGCTCACCAGCAAGACTAACTAAATAAATCAGGCAGGGCTGGCCAGGAAATTCCTCCTAAATTCTAGTCACTATAGAGTATCAGGCTTGCAAGGGAACAGGATAGCCACAAGCATGGACATTGCAGTCAAATTGCAGAACTTGAATTCTCTCTCCAGTATCAGCTAACCATCAGAGGTTAGGTGAGTTTCCGAATCTATATGAATTCATTTTTCTGAACTACAAGATAGAAATATAACAAAAAACAATAGTGCCTACCTGTATTTTTTGTGAGTGATAAAGGAGTTCATACCCATAAATTGCCTGGAACAATAACTAGCAGATAATAAATGCTCCATTAGGGTGAACTACACTAATTTAAATGTTAGATTTGAGCAATACATTCAGAAATGGATCTCGGTCTTTTTTTAAATCAGTAAACCAGTAGGTTCTAATTTCTAGATGCAATGCAAAGCCTACTTAGATAACATTAGTAGAGCACTATAAGAAAGACCATGACAGCCAAGGCACTGGAATCCAAGCACATGCAGTGGTTCCTGCTCCAGTCTCAAGTTGTGGAAATTGGAGTGGGATAATTATTCTAAGCTTTAATTTCCTCTTGTGTAATATGAGATAATAATACAAACTCCATCTTCTTTCTGATTCAAGCACCTGTAAAAGTAGGAAATGTACATGACCTTAGGGATAGCACACAAAGAACCAGGAATCAGATTTCAATTTTTAAACCATTAATGACACTTTGGTAAACTTATAACAACATTTATTATTTTTTAAGTTTAAGAACCAGGTATTTAGGAACAACAAATCTTTCTTTCTCCCCTGCATACCCAATTTTGTTTATTTATTTTAATTTACAGATACAGCTTTATACATACATAGAGTTAATGTCTGCAAAATCCAGAATTGAAATGACAACCTACTAAGTGGGAAAAATGCTTAATGATGTAAGGTCCACTTTAGAAGCTAAAGGTGATAATTTTGAGCAATTAGAGGGAAATAAACAATAAGGGGAAAATGATTTGGGATTAGAAGCTGGTGGTGCTTCTGTATACAGTAGGCCATTACTGTTTAGATGCCATTCCTATCTGAACATTTGCTAAGACGATAGGAACCAAATAGAAATTTTGTGAGATTTGTGATATTACAAAGCAGAGCTTAGGAGACGGGCCTTACAGAGAAGCGACCTTGTGTGAGCAGATTTCTCACCATCTGGGTTCCCACCTATATTTAGGGCTTTCTGGTAAGTTTTGATGGTGCCCCTCCAAGACAGATCCATTCATTTATGACAAAGTTAAACTCAACACTTTTTTAACAGTTGACATCTTGTTTATATCCCATCCTCTCTTCCTATCTCTCTCCCTCCTTTACTTTTCTCCTCTCCTTTCTTCTATATATTTCGCTTATACCAGTATACCTAGTTTTCCATGCTTTAAATGTTTTCCAAAATAAATCCTACCCATCATTTATTTGTTAGAGGAGAGCAGTTTAACTGAAGTTGTGGCTTATTTGAGATCCTAAGTCTTGTGGAGGCCTGGGTAGAAGGCATCTATTAGGCCCTCACATTTGATCAGGGGACAGGTAGTAGACAATTAAATAAGAGACTTAACTTTTAGGAATATATTTCCACCCATATAATGACATGTATGTAGCTCAAACAGAAATGCTGTCTTTGGGATAGTGGGTATGATACACAGTAAAGAAAGTTTACCTTGGTGATTTTGGGATACAATGAATATAGAGTGAATACTAACAAACTAATTGAATCTCCTTATATAATAATGATACCTCTCTTACATTCAACAATTTTATGATACCACTATGCTCATGTCAGGTACTTTATTATCTATTAAAGACACGGAAAAAAGTGAAATTTAGTTCTTGAGTTTAAGATAGACAAACAGGCCAACCTGTCTCAAAATTACTTTCTTTGGGTTCTTGATCCTTCAAAGAAAATTAAGAAATTATGGGATGTCTTAAAAGAAAAAGTACTTATTTGTATTTGTACTGGGATTCTATTGCATGGAATTTCCTATTAAGTATATATAAAATACACAGTAGAATTTTGGCCATAGAAACATGCTTAGGGATTAACAAGGAGGTGTCCCTAATACCTTACAGTAAGCAAAGCTCTTCAGCTAGTCCTTAAGGTAGGACTAGGAATTATCCTAACAAAGAGGAACAGAACAAACTTAACTTGTACACATGGTCATAATGATCACAGATGCAAATTTAAGAACAGCATGGCAGGTAAATGAGCTGGAGAATGACAGCCCAGGGCCGAGGAGGGAGAAGGCCAAGTCCTGGTAGACTTGTTCATTATGGGCCACTGTTCATATTATTTTAATCAGTTTAGTTTATAAACTAAATACACAGAATTTAGGTTTATAAACCAAATTGAAAATCATAATTTTTTGTGTAAAATTGGTATGTGTTGTTGGGAAGCACTATGCTCATGACACAAAAATGTTACTTGTGGAATGCTAGAAAGAAATTTTTTGGCTGGGGGTTGGTTCCGGGGATTGAACTCAGGGGCACTCCACCACTGAGCCACAGCCCTATTTTGTATTTTATTTAGAGACAGGGTCTTGCTGAGTTGCTTAGTGCCTCACTTTTGCTGAGGCTGTCTTTAAACTCACGATCCTCCTGTCTCAGCCCCTGGAGTCGCTGGGATTACAGGTGTGTTCCATGGCACCTGGCAGATGAATTTTTTAAATAGACCATGTTGTGGGCCATGTGGGTTACATTTGAAGGGGATTTGATTGTGAGCACTGGGGATATTTAGTAGCTCCAGTTGTAGTTCAGGTGAGAGGTGATGAAGACCTGACATATGCTATACCTTTGACCTCTCTTTTAATGGATAACTCGTATAGGTAGGACCTCTTTTTCCTAGATAAATTCCTTCTTCAGTTCCCTTTGTCAGGCCTACATGTGAGAGCTGAATTCTCATATGATTGACAGTAAGGCCCCTGCTTGAGGCCAAACTTCTGTTGTTAACCATGGCAGGAGTCAATAATTGGAAAACCTATTAATTTCAATTCTAGTGTAAAATAGAACCAATTACAAATAGGATTGGAAAAAATAATAACTTTTCTAATCATTATATTTAATGAGTAGAGCTAGTTTGGGCAACATATCTAATCAAGTATTATATGTGTTGTAACAAATTTTAAAATCGAATTGTCCTAATGGATAAAGTTGGGTTTTCTCATTAAAAAGTCTGTTTTATGTACCTGCATTATTACCTGTCTTAGAAGGGAATTTGACTTTACATTTCCATCTATTATTTCTTTAGATACATTTAAACATTTCTAATCCTAGCAGAAAACACAACAGAGGCTCAATACACAGTTTCCCCTGCCTAGCTCATCTATCCCCATACTATCTTTCTTTTTTCATTTTAAAGAATTTTATTTTTCTTTACTTTTACAGACTGCATTTTGATTCATTATACACAACTTTTCCTTTCTATGGCTGTGCATAATGTAGATACAGACCATTCATGTAATCATACATGTACATAGGGTAATAATGTCTGTCTCATTCCACCATTTTAGCCATTTAAAAATATATCACATTTAAATACAAGACATTTTGTTGAATTCAGAAACTGAACCCTTAAATAGTTGATTAACAAATCCATTACACTTAGGTTCCACTTTCAAATCCCACTATGATGATACTGACATACTTCATTTCACAAAAGAAATAAATGAAATATTCTTGAAATTCACACCTAAACTGGTGCCTATAATATACTATATTTTTTGATGACCTCTGAAGAAAATTGTGGCACATGCTTTGGAGGAAATAAATGATCTCTTCCAAATTTATATGAATTATAAATTATGTTAAAAGAGGAGTTTTTTTCAATGAAGCCACCTATCAGTACCATTTCGTCAAGGGAGGCTGTCTCATACTTGTAGATTTCTACTTGAGTAGAAATTTGGATGTGTTAAAAATAGGTTCCTATAAAGTCCTTATCTAATCTCATTTTTACATCCGTCTCTTTCACTGTACTCTCTTCAATGGCCCACACAATGATTTCTTAAAACTATAAAGTTAAAATAGTTCTGAATATTAAGTAGTAGTTCTGCCATATAAGTCTCTATCCTGAATCATATTCTTTCTCCTGTCATTTTATATATGAGTGGGAATAAGAAGTTAATTAGAATGTACCCAGAGACTATGACAAGACTGACAAGGAAACTTTCTCCTACATGGCACCATTAATGGAATAAAATAGTATTTAGCTTAAGGAAGAGAAGCCGCAATACAGACATAATAGTTCTTCACAGATATCTGAAGGGTTGTTCTTCAGGAAGAGGAGAAAGCTGATGCTAATGCTCCAGAAACTCAGATCCACGTGTAGGAGTCAGAAAAAAAGGGAGATGTGAACTTTAAAAAATTACCCACCAGTGTTACTCTATATGTGAATAGACTACTTGCTAAACAGTGAGCATGTCATCACTGGACATGTTCAAAGTAAGCTGAGTATAGTCTGTGCATGTAGCAGATTAGTGCAACGGTCCTAAGAGCTCAAAGCTCCTTGTATCAAGGCATGGAGTTGTCACTACCATTAAACACTAACTCTGGTGTTGGTCATATGGCATGACTTAGCCAACTGAATCTTAGTAAGCAGACATTTGAAAGGACTTGAGCAATAGGGCTGGACTTGTAGCTTTTGGAGGCTCTACTAGGTAAACAAAGTCAGATTAGTCTGATAGATTATGAAGTAACTACACAAAAGAGATAAGCCATTCTAACTGTGAGACCTCTACGACTGCCAATACAATGGACCAGCTGCACTCACATCTGGACAAAGGACATGGTTGAGACCAGGAAACAACAACTTCACAGAGAAGCAAAGACCAAGTTTCCAATCTTTAGAAATGAGAGCTAAATTGATGGTTATTTCTTTAAGTCACAGGGGCTCAAAGTTATTTGTTACCCAGCAATATATACAAATAGAATCAACCATGCAGGAACTATGTGACACTTGCACAAATGGTAGAGACAAAGAAAATTAGAATCATCTTCAAAATGGAAGAGGCCATGGAGCCCTGAGATTGTAATAGAAAAAGAGCATAAATCAGGGCTTGAGGGTGGGTGGAGTAGGAACAGAATGGGTAGAATGTTAAATAGTATCTACACAGTAAGGAATGAGGTGAATGGTGGACCTAGTTGTTCTGGGTTCCATGAGCAAAAGTCAACTTTAGGTAAAGTAAAGAAAAATTTATTGGAAGGATGTGAGAAGTAGTTCAGAAATTCAAAGGAGAAACTGAATAGTCTGTTAGAAGGGCAGTGTGTTAACAAGATAACTATGCTCTGATAGGCATGCAGTAAAGAACATTTCATTCAGAATACCATTCATCCTATGTGTTAGCTCCCACTGGTTCCTCCAAAACCTGCCTTTGTATAATTTCCCAAGGTTCAAACTCCTGAGAGAAAAGTTCTGATTTACCTAAGAGCATCATCATTTATTCAACCCTAGCTCAGGGAGGAAATTCAGCTCAAAACTCCTCCAGCAGAGGCAGATCTAATGGGGAGAGGGCTCCAGAGAAATTTAGGGCATTATTACCAAAGGAAGGGGGAAGAGACACTGGCAGGTGTTATGGTTTGCATGTGAGGTTTCCCCCAAAAGTTCACATGTGAGACAAAGGAAGAAGGTTCAGAGAAGTGATTGGGTTGTGAGAGTCTTAACTCAATCAGTGAATTAATTCCCTGATGGGATGAACGGAGTGGTAACTGAAGGCAGGAGAGGTGTGGCTTGAAGAGGTAGGGCATTGCGGGCATGGCTTTGAGGTATATATTTGTATCTGGTGAGTGGAGATCTCTCTCTCTCTCTGCTTCCTGATCATCATGTGAGCTGCTTCTCCCGCCACACTCTTCTGCCATGGTGCTCAGTTTCACCTTGGGCCCTGAGGAATTGAGTCTGCCGTCTATGGGTTGAGACCTCTGAAACTATGAGTCCCCCAATAAACTTTTCCTCTTCTACAATTGTGCTGGTCGGGTCTTTTAGTCACACACAGCAGTGGAAAAGGGTGACTGAAAGATCAGGCCAGGTGACTGATATTTACTCTCAATGGTAAATTACAGGTTAATAACTGTTAAATCATATACTAATGAGGAGCATATGCTCAAAGCTCTTCTACAATTTTGAAAGACTAATTCAACCTTACAAAGATTGAACTAGTAAACTTATTTGATGGTAATGGAAAGAGAAGTTAAGTGACTTACCCAAGGTCACAGAATTGTTAGGTGGCAGAGCTGAGACCTGAATCCAGGCTGCTTGACACCAGAATCTACCATCACAAAACTAAAATCTATGCTGCCATTCAAATGCAAATAATCAGTTCAAGGAAGTCAAGCAGAACAGTCAGCCTGAAGAAATGGTGCATGAGAGAAAGAAGAGGTAGAAATGCAAGGGCTACTCCATTGTCTGAATTTAGTCTGTTTAGGAAAAAGATTTTCTAAATAATTCATTTATATATTAGAAGCATGGCAACACCCTTTGTCTTTACTTCACCAGTCCTGGAGGATTATGAACACACACACGTATTCATACTCTTTCTCTCTCTCCAGGTGCATGCCACATTGAGAGTTTGGTGTATTTTTAAAAGTCCACCATTATCTTCTTTTTCAAACTATAGGGGATTGAATGCTTACAGATAATCAAAATATTTCATTTTGTGTGCATTCAAAGATTAGAACATTTATAATGCAATAGGCTAACGACCATGTCAAGCTACGTATCTCATCACAATATTGAACAGAGTCACATAAGTAGAATCTTAGTCCAACATAGCAGGTAGTTATCAGGCAATGGCATAATCAAATACCATACTATATTTGTGGTTGCAAACCTAGGCCATTTCATAGTAGATGGATTGGTCAGTCTTGATACAGAGAATATAAAATCTTTTATGCAGGTGATTTCACAAAACAGTGAGAGTAACACAGAAAGATTGTGGTGATAATTAGGATTAGTCAATCTAAGACATATGCTAAATGATGTAAGAAAGTTATATCTAATTAGAGATTTTTTATTGGATTGGACTCCAAAATGAACAAATGTCCAGCTGCAGAACTAATGTAAAAATGAGTTTTCCCCTAACCATTGAAGAGATCAATGATCTATTAACTCACTCTAGGCAGCAATAAGGTTTCATTATAACTTGCAACCTGCACTTTGGACATTCTACGGCCAAAGTCTCACTCTGAATAAAATAGTAATTTTTTACACAGACTATAGCGATATCTTTTTCCTTGATTGAAAACATAATGTTGCATCAAAATGACTTTATCCTTTATCTCAAAGGCTACCCTGATTTTCTTTATTTTCAATATCTTTATAAAGTAAATAACTATGATCAGCTTCTTTTATGATGATTTTGTAGCCCAAAACCTCAGAACAGTCTTGTTAATCTTTACATTTAAGAGGAAACATGAAACCTTTTGTGGTAAACACATTTTTAAAGTTTTTTCCAGAGCAGTGCAAATTGTTTCATTCTCCCCTCCTCCACTAACATGCAATACCAGGGGTGAAGACAGAACCCACACAAAGCCACAGGTACTGGAGGATGGTAGGGAAGCTGAGGTGGGCTAGTTTATGGATAGCAGTGTTATGTCAAATTTTGCATTGCAAAATGATATAAAGTTGATTCATAAAAATAAATGTGGAGAATGGTTAAATGCAATTATAATAATCACTTGCATTTCTCAAATAATATTTTCTTCTTGTGACAAACTTTATGGTGGAAAGAAATAACAACCCTTATTAGTAAAAGAAAAAATGGATTTCAGGGATAGTACTCAAGCCAGCAGGTGAATGTCAGGGAGACCACTCAATCTGGGTATAGTTTTTATAATGCTTATGAGGCAAATATGGAATCTTGTTTCCACAATTTTATCTAAATTTTCTATTCTGAAATTAAAACCAACTCCAAAAAAAAGTGGAAGAGGAGAAGTTGAGTTAGAAATTGTACTTGCAAAGGGAGAGATGAAAGCTTTGAAATAAACTTTATCAGGAAACCAGACAGAAATAAAGTAAATAAATAAAATAAAGAGAGGTAAGTTAGGGCTGGAAGCAGGTGATTTGTGACTTTTGGATAAATAAATGTTTGATTGTCTATGAAACAGCTCATAAAGCCAACAAGCTAATTAACAAATATTACAGAAAATGTCCAAGCTTTGAAATGGATGAGCCTTCATGAAGCATTTCAGGATATAAGAGAGAGAATGATAATTTACCTCATAAAGAATTCCTGCATACCAGACATAGTTAGGCATATTTTTCATAACTCATTAATCAAATAGTGAGACTGTCAACCTACCAGACAGTGTAGTAAATATTGAAAGTTTAAAAATGAAAAAAAAGAAAAAAAAAAAACTCTAAATTTCTAGTTTGGGTGAGGATAGTACAACATGTATTGGACTATCTCCTCCAGAAAACAATAATTAGAAATTCCAGGGAAAATGAAGATATTGAACTACAATAAAAAATCATTAGATATTGAAAGATTATGATCTTAAAGGAGGATGGAGGTCTGATCATTCTGGGGAGTCAGGGTATGGGGGGGTAGCAGTCCAGGGTTAAAAATCAAATGTATTTTAATTTGAAGAAGTAAAGAATGTAAATTTGAAATAGTAGTGGGGGTGAATCTCACAGACCCAAAAAACTCAGAAAAGTCCAAGCAGAAAACAGACAACTTTATACAAATTTAAAGCAACCCACACTGGAGCACAGTTTACTAAACCCACTGAAAACTAGTCATACAAAGAATATTATCATGGCAGTCAGAAGAAAACAATTTGATTACTTTTTGCATACATGGAAAATAGTAAGAATAATGGTTGAATTCTCAGCAGAAATCATGGAAGCTAAGAAAAGAAAAAATGGGATGACTTCTTTAAAAAAGGAATGGAGGTATCAAACGAAACTTCCATATCCCACAAAGACTTCTGTAAAAAATAAAAGAAATAAATAATGCAACTATTTCTGATAAATAAAGCCAGCTCAGGTAATAATCACCAGACTATGTGTACTACACAGGACATGCTAAAGCAATTTTAGTAGGCAGAAGAGAAATAATATTGAAAGCTAGTTTTACTCTACAAGAAGTAATAAAAATAACTGAAAATGGAAGAACTCTAGATTATGTAGAGGGAAATGAAAGGGGCAAGTGGGTAGAAGTAGGAAAGATGGTGGAATGAGACAGACATTATTACCCTATGTACATGTATGGATTACATGAGTGGTGTGAATCTACATATATACAACCATAGATATGAAAAGTTGTACCCCATTAGTGTACAGTGAATCAAAATGCAGTCTGTAAGAATAAAAAAAATAAAAAATAAAAAAATAAACAAAACCTGGAAATGATAAATGCATCACAATATAATATTTTATTCTTTCCTCTATTCCTAAAGTTTTAAAAAGCAACAGATTCTTTATAGAAAAATGAAAAGATATATTTGGGATTCATAGCTTAGATAGAAGTAAAAGATATGGTAATGCTGCAGAAGATGTAAGGAGATTCTAAATAAATTACACTGATTTCAGATTCTCTCAGTATGGGTAGTAGTATAATGTTAATTTAAGATAGATTATATAAATTAGGACCACATATACTGTAACCACTAAAGCAACAATAGCAACACACAAAGATGTATAGATTATATGTCAATAAAGTAGATATAATTAAATACCAAACAAGAGTAATGGTAATAATGAACATGAAAGGAAGGAGGAGAAAAGAAATCAAGAAGAGTAATTACCAATGCAAATAAAATTCTGGTTCAAAGCTACCCATATTAACAGTTATAGTAAATATAAATGGACTATTTAATGATGTTAAAAAGAAAAAACTCTTATGAATGAATTAAAAAAAATATACAACTCTATCCTGATTTTAACAGATACAGTTTTTCACATATGAAAGCAAAATAAGTTTAAAAGTAAGAGGATAGGAAAATACATTCTATGCAACTCTAAAGTGTGGTGATAAGGCATACCTTTCAAAATGGAGAAAGGGAAAATTTATCAAGAAGATTATGACTATCTTAAATGTTTAATCATTCAGGAAGCTGGCAAAATATAGAGCAAAAGAACCACATTAAAGAAATAGACAAACTCACAATCAGAATGTAAGAAGTTACAATCACCTTGGAGAATTCTGACAGTTCCTTACAAAGTTAAACTCACACTTGACCTATGACTCAATGATTCTACTTCCAGAGATTTACACACCAAAATGAAAACTTACGTTTTTAAAATATATTGTATATATATGCTGTTGCTTTATTCATAATAGCCCCAAACTGGACCCAACCTAAAAGTTTATCAGCAGGAAAATAGTTAAACAAAAACTACATATCCAGGTCAAATGGTGAATCCATTCCAAGTTTTCTAAGGAATCTCCACACCGCTTTCCAGAGTGGCTGCACCAACTTGCAATCCCATGAGCAATGTATGAGTGTACCCTTTCCCCCACATCCTCGACAACACCTGTTTTTGCCTGTATTCTTAATAAAAGACATTCTAATTGGGGTAAGATGAAATCTTAAGGTGATTTTGATTTGCATTTCTCTTATAACTAGGGATGTTGAAAATTTTTTCATATATCTGTTGATTGCTTACAATGAATCGAAACAAATAAATTTTAAAAACCTATATATTCTACAGTGAAATATACTCACTGATGAAAGGAACATGAAAGGAATTAAGTAATGAAACTAGCAAGTATGTCAAAATTAGCTAAAGAAACCAGATGCAGAAGTGTTCATATTAAGTGGATTGATTTAGATGAAGTTCAAGAGCAGGAAACACTAATCTATGTATATAGTATATGTAGGACAAAGGAAATTTGTGTGGTAATAGGAACAAAAGGTACATATTAATTGTGGTGGTGGTTGTAGTCAAAGCTAAATGAGTATTTCATTATATTTACATTATGCCTCAATTTAAAAAGACAGATGACTAATCACTGCATTGCCTGGTCTGCCTCCATAGATCGTGCTTGTTCTTTTGCAGGTACGCTGTGGATAGTTCAGTTCTGCAACTGAATAAAGGATCTGAGTGTTACCTTGCCCTGTGTCATGAAGGATTCATAAGATTTAAAGAGCATGCAAGCTCTGTTTTCATTTTCATTGTGAGTAAACCTAAATTCTAATGGACATTACACACATAACAAACAAAAAGGGAACTCCTTGACATCATTACATTGGATTACATTTGGAAGTCCCTATCTTCTCTCCTGGCTATTTTTTTCTTTTATTTTTAATTGAAATGCTTATTCTGTAATATTATTTTCACAATAATATTCCAAAATCCCACTCTGGGGTTGGTTGGGGAGTATCCCTCTCTCAAGCAGTAGTGGTCCACACATGAACCCTTCTAAGACTGAGGCAGGAGTGGTCTCGATTCTGGATGGAGGCAAGCCAACCACAGAACAGAGGCTGGAGAAAGGATGTAATGAGAAAACAGCAAAACTAAGAGTAGGTGCAGCACAGCAGTTGGACTGATTATGCAAAATATAAGCTAGCATGGAAACATCATGCTGCATCTCGGAAGTCCTTCATGCTCTCCCAGTGTCTCTGGGTGCAAAGTCAATGCCCTTATAAGCCCTGGCCTGATGCAGTCATTCCAACCTCAGCTCACACTGCCTTATGGGCCTCGTCACCCTGCAGGCTGTTTGCCCCTTTCGTGCAACATCCCCAGGGCTTAATTCTTTATCTGTAGTCTTTCTTAAATATTACTTTTGATGGGACCTGTGTTTATGTTATCTTTTAAAAGGACAGTGACTGATTATTTTCATTATTATTGATGATATTGTTTATAAAACATTCATTTTCTTATACAACACACCACTTTTTTATTGATTTATTAAAATAATTTTTATTTATTAAAATTATTTATTAAAATTTTAAAAAAATTATTTATTAAAGACCATTCATGGCCTTTCCTTCACTGGAATTTAAGGTAAAGGACATCAGGATTCTATTCATTTTTTTGTTATTAATGTATCCTCATGCTGCTACAGTGCTTTCACAGACTGGGTACCTTAAATATTTTTTAATAAATGGATAAGATTTAAAGGGAATTTCAACAAAGAGAGCTCTTGAACACTTTGGGAACATTTCATATGCAGAAAGTAGTGCAGGTATCTGTACAATGCAAATATTTTTTCTTTAAATATTTAAGTGATATTTTCATCCATTTGACCTGGAGAAAATAATAATAATATTCATTGCTGAATGATTCAGTAATGGTCTTTTGAAAAAAAAAAAAAGCCCAACACAAAATAATCTTTGGGATTCCTCATATTTCTGCTATATTCTATGGAAAAAAAAATTAAATAAAAACTGAGTATAGCACACTACCCCAATCAAACATTTGGGAGAGTTTAGCTATCCTGCAGTTAGTATCCTTACAGATAGCATTTGCAATACTTTCTAATTAAATATATTAAATGCTTACAGCTACTTCTGTGTTATTCAAATTCTTTGTATGCTGCTAATGCATTCAGGAAAAGTTTTTGAGCTACTATAAGTATAATAAGAGCATATTTATTTTAGTGTGAATGCTTTTCACTTCATGGTGAAAAAAGTAAAGAAGACTTCAAAGTTGCAAACCTGAGATTAAATCCAGTTCTTTTCTTGATAATGTTTGTGGCCTTGAGCACTTTATTTAATTATGAGTCTTCATTTGGGTAAACTTGATCAGGGGTGATGAAAATAGTAATTTTATTATGAGAATTAAATAAGATCAGGTATATGATATATAGTGTCCCAAGACAATGTCTGGAAGAGTCAATCATGACATTACTGATAATACCTACATTCATGAAGCACTTATCATATTTCAAACATTCTCATAAGTGTCTCATATGTATTTTTTCATTTATCCCATGGCCCAATGTGGTAAAGCGGGAATTACTATCCACATTTCACATGTGATGAAAATCAAGAATCCATGGGGTAAGGCGATTGCCCCAGATCACTGTGCTTGGGAGCAAGGAAATAGAATTTCAGTCAAGTAATTTTGTAACCAGGGGTGGGAGGAGTAACCCTATTTCATGCTGGACTTAGTGCCTCACAGAGGATTATACTGCTTCCCTCTCCATTTCCCTCTGATTTAAGAAAGCCCTGCACTGTCTTGAATTCTAGACATTAAACAAAACATTGCTCCTCCATTCTTGAGTTTTTATTATATTTTTTAAGTTGCTGAGAAAGTTTATCCTTTCTCCATTTTTTCTTTGTCACCTTTCCCAAGCCAGTGACATTTCACTTTCTTACAGGAGGAGGCTGAGCTTCTGATTTCTAAATTCAGTTCACTTTAGCTTCAAAATAAAGAAACACAACCTTCTGAAAAGTGTGTTTGCGGTTGCTGTGGTTACAGCCGCAGTCACACACGTAGGCTGGCATGAAATCCAAGCCAGGGGACAGCAACGGGGTCCGAAGTGTAATGCAAGACGAGAATCAAAGGAATAGGCAGAGAAAAGGACCTCTGAATCATGGATGCGCTGTCCTGTATTGTGTGTCCAAGGAGTCACTGAATTAAAACAGGGGAAAGTCAATCCATGCAAGATTCAATGCCAGAACTCTGCACAAGCAAACTGACCCCTCTCTGCTGAACAGAGATGTGAAAGGGACTTGAAAGTCCACCCTGCTCTCTATATATGGCAGGGGCTTTTTCTGAAAGCTACGTATAGGTGTTAAAGCCACCCACAACAAAAGAATAATTAGGGTCTCCACAGTCAAAACTTGGCTAAAAATAAAGGAGAAAATAAAGACCAAAAAATATAGGCGACAGACAGCTTCAGTCCCAAGCAGATGAGTGACACTAATTGCAAAATATAATAAGCTCACACTGGATATTAGTCACTATGTGATTATCTATTTATCCATCTATATCTATGATCCCATGTAATCCCCAGGCAGCTCTATTAGTTGCTTTATTTCCTACATGATGGGGATTAGATTTGAAATAGATTTAAGGTTACCAGTTATTTAATTTAAAGGCAGGATTTGAACTTAAGTCTGTATTATTTCTAATTCCCCTCTCCTAATTACCATAGTCTACTTTTTAAGAAACTATAACTCCAGTTTTTGGACATTTTGCCTGAGCCCTCTTCTCAGTAGCCTTACCTACCACATGAAAAAGAATATTTCATTCTGTTCTTTTCAGGAATCTGCTGATCATGACCGTATAATGGTTAGTTATGGCCTATTAAATACATATCATATCCTTCTGTGCCAGAAATGGGAATCCATTTAAACAAGCAATTGAGCTTTATTGTTATTTTATTTCTGTCTAAGTCCCCTCCACCAACTCCTTTCCCTAAAGCAATAAGGCAAATATCACATTAGTTGTCTTCAGAGTATATGAAAATACCCGACTGGTTAGGAGAATTTAATAGGGAACAGGCATAAAATTCCTCTTCTGAAATTTCCTCCCTTGTTGGTGAACTGTGTTCCTGGAGCAGGGTGGATCTGAACTGGTAAGAATATAATATTGTGTCGGTTATACGTATGGTAACTACAAATGCACCATTCCATCTAGAAGTTGGGGAGAGTAGACCATTGGCCAGGGCATCTGTACATTGTGACTATTCTTGGTAAATGGAGACAGTTTACCTGGTTATGTGTCATTGCACCTCATACGAAGTGTGAAATACTTTAGAGATATTTACCATTTTTGGACTTTTCTTAGCAAGTCCAGGACTCATCTTCTCACTGTCAGCTACTTATTTTTAACTCGTCATGGAACTAGATTCCTTAAAAGGAGAATAAGAAAAATAAGAAAAATAAATGCTTGGGTTCTGTTTGATAGGAAATTAAGGATGTCTTTGCAGATGATTCAGGTACAGGTGAAATCAGCCAGCAAGGTTCTTTACTGATAACATGGTCTATCTAAAGTGTCAGGTTGTGCAGGGTGTATAAAATCCCAGACAGAACTGCTACCCCCTTTTCTCTGATTTACCCATGGATATGAGCATTATGTTCTTCCCATCTGAAACTGGGAAACTTTACGTACTGGGGACCTTTACATACTGTGTAATTATTAACCATAATAATTAACCATAAAATATTAACCATAATTATTAACCATAAAAAAACCATGTAACCTTTTGTTTACATACCTCCATTATTACTTTCATGTGCATTCCTAAAATATTTGGATTCTCTTGCATTAAAATACCATGATCCTTTTTTATCCAAAATGAATAAAATCACTCATATTTCTATAAGTCAGGTGAAACTTTGAAGTGTAAGGGACCTCATTTTGTACATAATTTATGTGTCCCCAGAGTGGGTATTTAATGTATCAATGTATATTACTGAGTAGATAAATTATTTGTTGAAAATCAATGGTTGAAACTGACAGGGAGTTGAAATATCTAATAACCATTTTCAGTAAAGGTATTAAGAAGTAAACCCCCTCCCAGGATTCTCTGAGGCCCATTCCAATATATTTTTATTGGGGAGAAATTCATGTTTAAATACGTAAATTAGAGCACATTGCTTATAATCTCAAGCATATCGACTCATGACATCTGAGACCCAGATGGGCAGATCATTTCATTTTATAGAAACCCATGAACAGCTGTCAGTAATAATTTCTAATGGCACCATTTGATTCTGACACATGATATCCTGACCCCATCATCTGGGCCCATCTGTGAGAATGGCAGGGAACTCAAGAAAGGTGGCCAACCCCAGGCCATCAGCAGCCTGGCACAGGTAAGAGGAGAGGATGGGTGGAGTGGAGCTGGCAGCATGCTGCTGCTCCCAGGCCAAGATATTCCATGGTAGTGGCTGGACCTCCTCTCAAATCTTCCCTCTGTGTTTACGAACACTCAGGGACAAATAAAGTGGTGTAAAATGAATTTTGGTGAAATTAAAAAACATTTGAAAAGGGCTGAAAGTATATTGGATAGGATTAGGAACTAGAGGATAAAAAAGAAGACATTTTAAAAAATAATTATGAACCTACTGTGCTAAAGCTAAATGATAATGCCAAGTTATCAAAAATTGCCTTCTGTAATTGACAGAACTGAGGCTGAATGACATTTATTTATTATTCAAAAATTCATAAAAACCTCTATCCCCTTACTTTTACCAAAGTGAGCCCCAAGAAGGTAGAGATTATCTGCTATGTTCAAGTTAGGTTTTCCAGCATCTAAACAATGCCTGAAACATAGCAGCCATTTTCTAAAGGTGTGAGAGTAAATCTCACAGATGTGTTGCCCTGTAACACATTTTTAAGAGATTAAGCTCAGAATCAAACAGGATTCTCAAGGCTGATTGAATGTAGTAACATTCAATCCTGGACAAGTTGAGGTTCCATTGAATGGAGAAAGGGACAGAACCCTGAGGGAACAGAGTCAATTCACATTTTATCATGTCCTTCCAGGAAGGAAGGAAGAAAATAAGGAAGGATAGAGAGGGAAGGGGGCTTGGAGAATAGGAAGGGAGACAGAGTGTGCAAAGAGAAAAGTAAAGAGGGAAATAAGAAAGAAGGAGAGAAAAAAAACTAAATAGAAAGGAGAGGCCAGTAAGACTATGAAAAGATGCCTAGCAACAGTAACCATCAGTTAAATGCAAATTAAAAGCAGAATGAGATACCACTTCAGACCCATTAGGATGGCTATAACAAAACACAAAGAAAAACCCTCAGAAAATATCAAATATTGGTGATTTTGTAGAGAACCATTGTGCATTGCAGATTGAGTAGAAAATGGTGCAGCCAATGTGGAAAACACTTTGGTGCTTACTCAAAAAGTTAAATGTGACCCAGCAATTTGACCTCTAGGTAGATATGCAAAGGAATTGACTGTGGTGATTCACACTGATACTTACACACCACCGTCGTCGTCAACACCATTTTCAAAACAGCGTAATGATGGAGACAACTCAAGTGTTCATCAGCAAAAGAATGAAAATAGAAAAAATATATATATATATATGATACAGAGATACAAAGGGAAATTATCCAAACTTAAACCTGAAATTTTGAAGCATGCTACAATGCCCTTGAACCTTAAAACATTGAACTAAGTCAAATAAACCAGACACAAAATAACATATATTGTTTGATTCCAATTATATAAAAGTACCCAGAATAAGAAAGAGGTAGGGTAGAGGTTCCGGGGGCTGGAGAGGGAGAAGAATGGAGGGTCATTGTTGAATCAGTGCAGTTTCCATTTGAAAAGAGGAAAAAGTGTTCTGCAAGCAGGCAGTTGTGACCTCTGCATCATTGTTAGTGTACTTGCTGCCCTGGACGGTGAAACTATGGATAAAATGGTCAGTTCCAGACTATGTATGTTTTACCACCATCATCAGTAGGAAAATGGAGCTCATGTTCCAGACAAACAAACAAAAGAAAGGAAGAGAAAATGTAGTGGATAGGGTTTTGTTGCCTATGTTTCTCACCTTTCTCAAGTCTCTGCTTTTCCACTGAAGGATAAACGGAAATGAGGATAATTTCATCCAAAAGGCTACAATGATTAAGAGATTTGTGATGCAGGGCTATGACGATCAGATCCTGGTTTTGCTCTACTTATGTTAAAATTTGGAAATTTTTGCTGATATTTTAAGAGGCAAATCTCTACTGCAGCCCTGGTATGAGTGAGGAGGAACATACCTAAAGTGTTCCTGGCAGGTGCTTTGCAACCATGACCAAAGCAACCCGAAAATTAATCCAGTGCAGGAAAAAGAGTGCAGTGCAAGAAGGAAATCCCCAGAATAGAAGGGAGCTGGTGTCTTCCCTGAATGATATAAATCCTGTCCTACCTCTGGTCTTGTTTCAACAATTTTGAGGTATTTTTGTGTTTTTCTATTGTTTTCAACCAAAATAATTCTGTTAGAAAGCAGAAATATATCATGAAGCTTTTTGTCTTGCTTATTTCATTCATGTAATAAACATGTTTGAAAAAAATCAGCTCTTCACAAAAATGTCTTCTCATACAATAAATCCATAATTCCATGAGCCATCATCTAAGGCCTGAATTGTCCTTTTATTGGCCTCAGAGAACTTTCATAACCCTATGTAAAGAAAAAAAATAATTCATAAAATGGGACTGGATGATCACACAATTTCTTTATAGCCACTCCATGTTCACATGCTGAATATTTTCTTCATTAATCAGGTTATGTCCTATCAAAATGAAGTGTGTTTTGTTTCCTATTCACCCTAACAATCAACTTTGATTGATCTCCTATAGTGTTAGCAAAGGAATTCAAATTGCAAATGATAGGATGTCCTGTGGTTTTTCTTGGAAATACCAATTAGGTAGAGCCTGAACGATCTCCCCAAATGCATGTATGCAGTATTGCAACAAACAGAACCAGCTGTGTTCCTCAATACGTGAAACAGGGAAAAAACAGCCGTCGTAAAGCTTCCTCATCTGTAAGCCTGTATTTTTTCCAGTTTCTAATCAAGATGTGATATTTTAATTTCTCGACTTGCAATGCATGAAGAATAACACTGACTTAATAATACATGTGTAATAAAACATACATGCACATACACACACAAATGCATACAGTTTATACAATGCATACATATATAAAAC
>JAJEJO010001156.1:179435-316829 GCA_020662805.1 Glaucomys volans | reverse complement strand
AAAATATTTCCTGAGAATTTGTTTTCATGGCGAGGGGCTTAGTACAGACAGCATTGCAGGGACAAAAATATGGCCTCTGCAATCAGACAGCCCTCAATTAAGATTTGACTTTGTCCCCTTCTGAGCTTGCGACCTTGGAAGTCATTTAATCTTTCTGAGCCCTGTGGGGTTGCTGCCAGTATTGGATTAAATGTAAAATACCTAGCAGAATCCATAGTACCCAATAGTCAATAATTACTCAGAGAAAACAGCAGGACTTTGAGGACCTGACAGGAAGAAAGGGCACAATGCTGGTGGAAGAAGAGTGTAGAAGTAAAGTTTGTCTGATTAAATCTCACTCAGTTTTACTGACACACTATGATAATGACCTTCACGGCCAACATCATTTTAATTCTTAATTGCCCAGATCAGGGATTTGCTGTGATGGACCCTGCCAGGTGCTGTTAGATGGAAATGTTATTCAGAGACAGCAATGGACCCATGAGTTTCTATTGCTAAATAAGAAGTATAAGAATCATTTTCTCCTTCAACAGAAGATAAGTGGTTATCCAAGAATTGATGAGAATATGTCAATAGCTAAAGAGAGTTCAGGGATTGCACTCTAATCCATTATCAATTCAAAGTGATTCAAGGGCAATAAGCACTCACTACCAACTCTAAAATTAAGATTCAAGTTAAGAAAAATAAACAAAAAAATGGAACAAAAGGAAAAATGGTTTCTAAAACTGCTTTTTGGACATTAGATAATAGCAGTGATTAAGGGTTTGGATTTGTAGTCAGGTAGATGTGATTCAAGCACCCACAACTTGCTATCTTTTAATTTTAAGAAATTCGTGAACCTTAATTTCAAAAAGCTCACCTGCAAAGTGGAACTGTCACGTGGGATCACTGGAAATCCAATGGATAAATAGTTACATGAATAGACATATATAAAAGCCTCAGTAGCTTATTTCTATCCAGCATATCAGTACTGAATAATAGAAATAAGCATAAATATAAAGAAATTTACTAACCCCCAGCTAGGAACAAAAACAATCCACCATTCTGCTTGGATCTTTCCTATGCAGTAACTATTAATGAAAGATTAACCCACTGCCATACGTTTTCATTTTTATAACTAATTTAAAGCAAATATTTGAATACCTCAATTCTTTATATTAACTTTGAAAAGTTAAATATTCTCCCAAGGTGGCATTTTATTTGTAAAAATACACAAAGGAAATGTGCTTAAAATTAACATTCTAAGACCCTGTTTTCACTTGCAGAATAGTTTGACAATTACGATTGTTCGAGAAACATGATTATTCCCAAGTTGCTCACACATTTAAACAGATACCACTGCCATAAAATCAGAGAACATCTTCAGTCAAGGGTATGTAGATAAAAGATCCCCCTTGGGAGAGACGATTATTGGATTATTGCGCTATGTTCCTGGCTATAAAAGGGTGTGCTTTAACTTTAAGAAAATGACTCCCCAAACCTGTTTACCATAAAAGATAAGAAACTCTAGGCTTCCATTTACCTAGAAAGATAGAAAACAAATAAACAGAAAAAGAAAAAAAAAGTATTCTGGCCATTCTTGTCAGAAACTACCTATGGAGTGAGAAATGAAAAGGCCAACTAGAAAATTTAAAAAAAAAAACTGTTTGGACAAGTAAAGATAACATTCCAAATCAGAACTGTGGTCTTCTTTTAGAGAGGATTACCTTGTTTTTATAAGAATTACAAATAATCTTTGCAAATAATTGAAATGTTAAGAGTTAAGAAACAAGTTTAAAAATTATGTATGATTTCACCAAAATAAGTGTATACTCTTGACATTTTGAATATTATTCCTGGCATTTATCTGCACTGGATTTGCATGTGGCTACATGCATAAAGTTTTAAACAAAGGAATACATGATATATAATGTTTTGTGATGAGGGGTATTTTATGTTGTTTATTGATTTTATTTATGTACTAGGGATTGAACCCAAGGACACTTTATCACTAAGATACATCCCCAGTCCTTTTAATTTTTTACTTTAAGGCAAGGTCTTGCTAAGTTTTTGAGGCTACCCTTGACCTTGGGATCTTCATGCCTCAAGGTACTGGGATTACAGGCATGTGCCACCATGCCTGGCTCAGGGATACTATTTAGTCATCATAGATAGGTATTTAGGTCAATGAATAGAGCTCATGTTATAATTTTAAATAATGAACTCATACTCCACTAGATTTACATTCTCTGATTCATTTGTAAATTTACGACTAAGAGATATGTAGTTGATTCATTTTTGATTACTTGATATTAGAAGCTGTATTAGTTCAATGTGTACATTTCTCTTTGTATATGTGTAATTATATCCTTGAGTCAAGAGCCCAAATTCTCTAAGGAAAATAGAGTTGTGGAGAAAAATGTGGTTACGTAGATTCTAATCCCTGGCTTTAGTTTTGTTCACTTTCAATATTTCAGTCTCTGTTAATGGAGGTAAAAATGGAGAAGTTGAGGATGATTGCTAAAGTTTCCTCTGCAGAGTAACTATAGGTCTATAAATCCAGGGGCCTGAAAAATGACTTGGAAATGACCAATAAATAAACCAATAAAGAGTGAAAACATAAACTCACCTTCACAGTCATCTCATTGGCCTCAGAGGAGGTGGATCATAGACTCATTACATATGAAGACAACTCAATGAAACACATTGGATCAAGTTTTATATCCAATCCTTACATGGGAAAATCAGCACTCAGAGATTGACTGTCCCCTAAATTATGTAGCCAACCATTGTAAAAATCTTTGACCAAAGTCTGATTTAAAGTTCCTATAGTCACCAGTAAAACTGCTGATTTACATGAAGTCATGAGATGCTAAACTAAAGTGAACTCCATTTTGGGTCCAGGGTCCTGGGTGAACAATCTAGGAAATGATGAAATCCAAACACATAACAAAAACTAATCAAAGAAAGAATAGTCACAGAAATCAAATGTATGAATGTTATCAATGAAAACCAGTGCCAAATGTGACTTTGGGCACATAAAATATTTTAAAATATTATTTAAAAATATATACATATGGTGTCTTGGGCACTGGGTAAGGGGATACGTACTTGGTGTTTGATTTCAAATAACTAATTATGGCCACACTTTTAGTTCAAAATTTCCACCTGTGGAAAATACCTTAAATATGTATTAATAAATGCAAGTAAATGTTTGTGAAAAATATTCATAATGAAAAATGGAAAACAACCTAAATTGTTAAAACAAGCCACTAAGTAAAATACACACAATGTTAACCAAGTTGAACCCATAAACTGTAAAATTAAAGTACTTTATGTGCAGTCTTAGTAATTGCAATTTGGGAGATGGATTCAGATAGTTCTAGACCATTTTCCAAAGGAGGCAGGGATAGTAAGAATTTTCCAAGTCAAGTAATGTTGATTTATTGCAAAGCAGCAAAAATTTCCTTGTAGGAGACCTCTTTTGAAGGTTGAGAATGAATGGGGACTACACACAGGGGAAAGTGACTTGTAGAAGATGAGAATAGAATGTATAGGCATAGTAAAAATGTCTATAAAATACGGATCTGATAATCTCTTGGCATGCATCAGGAGTGGCTGGATAAAAGGTAATTATCTGATAATTCCAGATGTGGTCAATCCAAAGGAGAAGTTACTAACGGTAACAGCCCAGTCACCAGTCTGTGATATGTATAAGTTCTGCTTCCTTAATCACCTCCCTACTCCAAATTGAAAAGCCCTTTCAATGTGGCTCTCAATGTGATTTTCCTTTTATTTCAAAAAACCAAGTAATACTCCCCATTAAAAAGCAAGATTTCAAACTACTTCACAGTCTTAGTTAATATTTGATGAAGATTTTTAAAGCATCATAGAGGAAGTATGATTTTTGCAGAACACAGATAAACTCAAGGCAAACACGTTTGAACACAGAAAATGAGTGCATTTTTTTAAGTTATTTTTAACATTTTCTCCATTGTCCAAATTTTTGCAATATATTTATGAAGTTACAGCCAGGAAAATAGCCAGTCTTGCAGCCCCAATGTCAGGAGTGATGGTTGGGAAGCAATGTTATGTTGTCTAATAGAGTCATGTGCTCTAGATTTAACATAGTCACTTCAACTCAGTTGATAAATCAAAACTTCAGTGGGTTCAACTCTGAGTCAGGATCAAAGAAGTTGCCAATCTTGGTCTATTCCTCTAGCTATAGATAATGAATATTTCAAAGGATGCACCCTTTCTGATATCTTTCTATCCAGCAATGACATCAAACAGAATTGTTTAATGTCAAGTGGATGCCCAACACCCTTTAAGATATTAACTCCACTGAGTCCAACTAAAGGTCATGGAAGGGAAGAGAGTTTGGTCCACGTACACTCTAATCAACAGACTCTCAAAACACAGTTATTCTCTGGTTATCCTATTCTGCTGCACAAATCCCTCCAAAGAGTTCCTGCGATCATCCTCTAGATGCAACCGGAGAGTCCTTAAGTTATATCTCCTCTAACAATCATTAGGGGTTCCATGTCCTAAAACTAACAGTATGGCAATGTGTACCTTTAATATGAATCAGGATCTCTGCTATCATGTACTGGACTACAACTGAAGTTTTGGTTTGGCCCTGTGTTGTACCTTTAGGAATTTAATTGTATTACAGTCTATGTCCTTACATTATCTATTACTTCATATGAAATTTATTTACTGTTCAATTTTATGCATTTATACTAACTAATCTTGACACTTTTAGAATAAATTCACATTCAGATAGCATTATTTTTATGACAATGTTTTTAGGAGACAGAGTACGGTTCTCATCCCTCTCCCCACTTACCAATCCATTTTATACCTTTATCTCCTACCTGTACCTAAATAATGCTGCCAACTAAGCATGCTGAAATAGGAAACCCTTACAATGCACTGCTTGAGAGCATCCTGAAGAAATCCCTGTCCTCTCACCTATGTGGCACCTACTAACAGCAGTCGTGTTGAAAGGGATTAAGGATAAGTGCATAGTGAAGAATTTTAAGGCTACTAAAACAAGAAAAAGACCAACCGTGAGACATCTAGTCATTATTCCAATATGATGGTGCATTTGAAAAGTCAAAGTGTGTTTACAGAAATATTAAGAGGAACATGTTTTACCCTTATATAGTATGCTAGCAATTCTAGGTAGAATTTTGGGGAATAGGTTGAACATTGAAATTACTGCCTCCCATATTCTTTCTGATTCACCACAAGAATATCCCCATGCACAACAGAGGACAGGCCTAACAGTAATTATAAGAAGAAAGAGAGTTATCTCAAAGCTCTTGATAAGAGAGCTCATCAGTTGAGAACTAACTGCAGTGAAATGGAATAAAGGATCTCAATTATAAAAATATTCAGTCAGAAGCAGGCGGAGTAAGTGTACAGTCAACTGTGTTCATGTGTCTTAAAGTATGCCATCTTCTCATGATGTCACTGGCACTTTTACACTGAGCCTCAGGCTACATATCCCTTCCTTTTGAGTATGAAAAAGTCTTGAGACTCAGGCAGCTACTAAGATATGCCACTTTCAAGGAATATTTAGAAATAGGGATGGAACAACATCTCTGTGAGAGAACAAGAGACAGCACACACGTGTGCATGTGTATGCATGTACCTTTCTAGCTCTGAACTGTCATGCAATGTGTGACTGCCTCCAAGCTGCCACACTGGAAAGAATATTCAGGTCCTGCATGGACAGAAACATTGTGGATGGCCCTAGCCATGCTTACCCCTTGCAGTCCTAGTCCTCTCCTCAGGCACCAGGCATGTGAGTGAGTAAGCAAGAAATTAAGAGACCCCATCCCGCAAGACCCTCCTTCTGGAGCAGAGTGGAGCAGAAGTGTGAACCAAGCCCATATTGCAGGACAGCAGGCAAAGCGAATGCTATTTTCAGTAACTCAAGTTTATTAAACTTTCTTTTAACTGAACCATAGTGGCTTGTACAATAAGTTGGATGCTTAAGTTTATGACTTTCAAGAACAACCCCAAATCATAGAGTTGAGACATTATTAACAGTGGATTTCTGCCTTCTTTTGTCTAGAAAGGATGCTAGAATCTACCATCTTGTCCTAAATACATTCACAAAAGATGAATTCCATTTTCTAAGAATCTTGACTTTGGAAAGAGCCTCAAGGCCTCCGGTTCATACATCACTTAGCACTTGTGATGTATGAGCCACAATATGTTACTGGAATAAGAAAGAAAGAAAAATGACTAGAAAAAGAGACTGGTCACTTCCTTCCCTGATTACTGCATGACCATCAGTGGACACATAACCTATCAAAAGCCTTCTTCCTCACCAGAAATATGGGGATAGTAATACCTGCCTGATTTTCCTTCTCGCTTTATTATAGTCCAAGTACATTTCCATAGCCAGCAAATATAAAATTCAATGCTTACAGCTACACATGATTTTTTGCATCAATTCACTCAGTGATGTGTGATTATTACCCATTAAAATTCTTTTCATAGCTCCAAACACTTTAGAAGCAATAGGAACAATTCTGATTGCAAGTAACTGAGAACACATTTCCTACTTAAGAAATGTTGGCTCCACGGCCTATAATACCTGAAGTTGACACACAAACATGTATGCATTTTCTAATAGTGAACAATGCCCTGAAAAAGCCCATCCTTCACATCTGCTGAGTTTTGTTGTTGACTTATGTCTTGGAGTTCCCTAACGGCATCTGCAAAAATAATTATGGAAGTCATTTGGAAAGAGACAGAGAGGACAAACTGGCACTGGAATAGATGACATGTCAGAGGCACACTGGGATTAATGAACCCACTCATTAAGAGCAAGAGAAAGAGGTTTACCTAAAGGAAATCACAATTGCTAACTACCAGTAAGTCATAGAACCTACTGTCAGAACAGGTGAAGCTTCATCTTTGGTGTTAGTGAGTCGTAGACCTGGGCCCTTGGTGCATTCATCATGAGAAGCAGTTGAGCCTAATGGACCGAGGGGGACTGTGCTGGTTGGTGACTCACTCTGTCACCTTGGACAAATTACTCATGTCTCCAGGACACTGGAATTGTTGGTAAAAAATGTATAATTTTAGCTATCCACTGACCCAGAGAGCACAGTTTTATTGATGATGAAATATTGATAAGTTAAACTTCATTATGTACTTGCTTTGAAAAATAAAGAAAAAATTCAAATTCATATTGTGTCTATGGATGGTTTCAGGCATATTCCAGCCATCCTTGATGTTTGCCTTCCATAGGAGACAGCAGAGTTTTGTGTTAAATATAAGGGTCTGGGCATGAGACTGCTCTGTTTGGATCTAAAGTATGCTAATACTTCCTCCATCTAATCTTGGGGTGTTAATTAACCCCTCTAGACTTCTTTTTCTTCAACTGGTAAGTGTGGTGTATTTTGTAAAATATCTCATAGACTTTCAGTAGATGAGATAATTGATATAAAATGAGATTATTGATATAGTCAATAAATGATTGTTATTTTTTATTATTTCTGGTTTCATATAATTATGACCATATAAACTATGTAGTAAGTTTATCCTCTTTCCTTTTTTCATACTTACCCTTTAAAATGTTATCATTATATATGGAAATACCATCGAAGATGCAAACAATCAATAACCAATAACATGTGATTTGGGACTACCCTGAGACTGGTTCATTTTTCTGATTTTGGACAGCTGATTCTTTTGACATCTTAGCTACATGCTTCTGTACAACTTTCTTGATCCACAAACCCAGAATGCCTCTATAACCCACAGTAACCAATGATTATTCGGGATCATATCTAAATTCTGTTCCATCATTGACCCAACTGCCCATTGTGTCAGGGAAGTAAATCATAAACCTGCAGAAAATGAGCCTTGGAATGTTTACAGAAAGGTGAAGATGAGAGAGAACACAGCTCAGACTTGTGACCAATTCCACTGGTCAAAGCTGAAGATTATTTTCTGCCACTTAATTTTTCTTAGGCATATACCTGCTACATTCTCAGAACTCTATTAAATACTGCCAAGAATTCAAGAGGAAAGGAAAACAAACAAACAAACAAACCAGTCTTGTCCTCCCATCACCTGTGGAATTGTTATAATCCAGTTAAGGCCACCAGGTGAGCAGTCATGAATAAGCACAAGATACATAATGGAAGATAGTAGGATTAGCACTGTGAGTTCCTATTGGACTAAGCAGGTTGTGTGACTTCTTACCCTCACAATAGCCTGGCAACCAAAGATATGTTAATGGTCACTCTTCACATTGGAGGAGTCCATTTTAGAAAAGGACTTGTTGCCTTCCTCAAAATTATAGCTTTGGGTCTGTTTTCATCATTTAAAAGTTAAAGAAAAGAAACTAAAGAGAGTTCTATACCCGTGCTTGTTTACAGATCAAAGAACCCAAATGAGTGCCTAATGGCTTTGTGGTTCAGCAGTAGATGTTTGCTGATGAGCTGAGATCTGAGATCATAATTCCTAGAGTAGCCTGAGCCTCTGCAGTGGAGAAAAGACTGCAGTCATCAGTCTCCCTTGATGGACTTGAGAATCAGTTCTCATCTGTGTGAAGTAGCAAGGAGAAACCAGAAAATTCTCCTCCTTAGTTTATTAATCTTTAACATGTCTAGAAAGATCTAGAAAGTGACAATTTTAGTCCTGAAACACTAAAAAAAATTTACAAAAAGGAGAATGAGTAGACTGATAACTGGGAAGGAGAAAAGAATGAACCTTGACAGCAGATCCACCTCCATGTATCCTTAGAGCCAACATGTCCACTTGGTCTGCCACCCTCAAATAGGTGGGTCATGTTCCTTTACATGGCCATCTCAGGACAACAAGAAGTATCTTTCTGAAGCACGGCATTTGGAATTCATGGAATGTCACTTTGTCAAAATGTTTCTATCAAAGCAAGCATTACCTCTTAATGGAGTACTTGCAAATTCATATAGAAAAACCAAGTACATGGAGAAATATCTTACCTATCATTACCATCTACCATTTGTCCCATTGATTGAAATGTTGGGTTTAGTCAGAAGATGACAAATTGTCCCCTTCTACTCTTATTGCCTTTCCTAAAACTGATCCCTTGCCTCTACATGACAGTCCTACAAGACAGGTCCTAAAATTGAAAAGGACTGCTTGAACCATCAATTGAAGTTAGTTCAAAGTGATCAAATGATGCCTTCAATCTATTGAATGAGAATTAGCCAGGATAATTCCAAAATCATTCTCTGAAGTTCAGAAAAGCAACTACCTGAGCATAACACAGGGACTCAACTTCTTAGCAGCATAGATAAAAATAACCTGGTAAATTATGAAGTTACTTTGCATCAGTTAGGGTTTAAGTATGCAAGTAGATCCACTTTGTTGTAGGAATGAGAAATGTACAATAAGCACTGGATCTTATATAAATGGAGAAGAAGGTAGAGGAGTGAAGCCTAAAAGGAATATTTTGGCAGCTCATGAAAAATATTTCAATAGCCAGTCTACCTGAAACAGTAATGTGATGGACAAATTGAAACCTGCAGAGAGATGTGAGAAGTCATGCACATCCAGGAGGAAGAACGAGGTGGTGCTGGGACTCAGAGCTACCACAGGAAGAAAATGCCTCATGAGCTCATGTCTTGTCAATCTGTAGTCATCCATCCTCCCAAAAGCTCAGAGTGGCTACTGGTCAGCAGGGGAGAATAAAGGATGGAAATGGAGAGGAGGGAAATGAGAGGCCAATAAGGATACCTGCTTGTTACTATCTAGTGTTAATGGCCACCCCAAAGGAACATCTTGTTTCACTTTTACCTTCAAATCTCACATAACTTTATCTTTTGCTCATATTGACCCCAATATTATATAGGGAAAGGGGTTCAGAAAACTGCAAAGCTCAATCAGTGCAGCACAATCATGCATACATTTTTTTCTAAATCAAATTTCTGTCATAACATTCTTTATGATAAATATGAATTAAATTTGAATTAAGTATGAATAAATATGCATTCAGAAATAAAGGATAAAAATGAAGGAACAATGTTTTTTTCCAGAGCAAAACACATTTCTGACCATTGTTTATTCTATGTTTGTTCATTTAACATTGTCTTTAAGTTGTGCCTATTTTCCCCTCTCTCCTCTATAGATGACCAGTTTTCTTACAGAGTGGCTGTGAGAGGTAATTTCATGTCAACTTGACTGGATCATGGAGTCCAGAATTTTGGTCAAATATTAATCTGGATATTCCCATGGATTATGAGACTTTTAAGTACATGAATTCTAGGTGAAGCAGAAATTCTACAATGTGATGGGGCCTTGTCCAATCAGTTGAAGGCATTAATAAAACACACTGAACTTCCCTGGACAGAAGGAATCTGCCAGCAGACTGCATTTGTATTTGAAGGACACCTCCCTGGATCTCCTGACTGCCCTATATGTTTTGGACTTACCAAGTCTTCACAATTGCATGAGCCATTTCTTTAAAATAAATATCATATATATTTATACATATATTGTGTTGACTCTGCTTCTTTAGAGAATGATGACTTAGCAACCACTTGGTCTCTTATTCAAAACTACCTCTGAATCAATGTCACTCATTACATACTTGAACAACCAAACTAGAACCTTGAATGTGATAAGACTAGATCTAAGTTATCCAATAGGGTAACGACTAGTTATATGCTGCTCTTTAAATTTAAGTCTAAATAAGTTTAAAGTAATAAAATCATAAATTTGCTCACTCTAGCCATACATCAAGGGACTGATCGTTGTTTGTGATAACTGGATAGAATATTAAAGAGTGCAGCTTTTACCTTCCCATGGGATGCACTCTTTGACTTTGCTATAATTTATCAGTCAATTTATCTCCTCCAAGATGATTTCTCTCCTCTACAAAAATTAAAGGTGACCAGGATCCATTCTGAACAATTTTTATACCATGACACCTAAATCTCATTCCTGTAATCCCAGCGAACATGGAGGCTGAGGTAAGAGGATTGTAAATTCAAGGCAAGCTTCGAGGTTCAAGAAACTTAGTGAGACCCTATCTCAAATTAAAAAAAATAAAAAGGACTAGATACATAGCTCAGTGGTAAAGTACACCCTGGCTTCAATCCCTACCCCTAGCCCCGCAAAACGACTAACCAACATCATGCAGTTAGCATATACCAAGTGACGAGAGAGATTTCAACGGCGTGACAGTACCAAGAAGTAAGCAGGGACAAATTCAGGTTTATGTGCCTTCTAAGCCTCCCTTGTTTGTGATCTCTATTATGTGCATATACCATCTATCCCTCAAATATTGTCACATCTTATGATATATGAGATGCCGTGTAACAAGCAGCCCTTACTTCAACATGAGGAACAGAGATCAGGTAATGAGATATAAGGCTAGGGAGCATGTTTATATTTTCCCCTAGAACATAAAACAGTTTTATTTACTCAGTAAGAGGAAAAATGTGACTTACAATGCATGTTTTGCCAATTCTCAGGCATTCTTTCAAAGAGGCAATCTCCAGTTGCAAGTGGAAAACTAATTTTAATTTTTCATAATTGCCTGCTCCCTGCCTTGGAGGAAATCAGTCAGTCTTTTGCTTCAAGAATCTTTCCATCGTTTCAATAGCAGATACTAAGTCAGGAGAAATTTAAGATTAAATGAAGGGGAAAATCTCACAACTAACCTGTTTTATGACATTTTAATATCATCTTATTCTTCTTTTTTCCCTTCTCACCTTTATTTTATTGGTGCTCAAAGAGTGTTGTTTTTCTTAGTCAGCACTAGCTAACTGCAAAGAAGTTAAGGCTTATAAGGAAGAAAGTTGTGATTTGGCAATTTGACTTGCAAATCTGTGCCTATGTCAGTTTTTTTTTTCTTTGATTAATCCTGGCTCCCTACATGCATTTGGACCCATACAGACCCAATAACCCAATTCAAAGTCTTACCACCACAAAGATGTGAGGATAAGCAAACGGAAGTGGTGGAAGTTGCAGAAACCTGAAGAGCACCTATCTGTGTGTAGATAGAGCTCCTCCAAAGCTTTAGCAGCTCACTGTTGGAATGAAAGTCCAATATTGCCAGACTTTTCTATTTTTTTTTTAAAGGAAGCTTAAATTCTCATTATGTAACCAATACCATTTTGTAAATGTTGGCAAATAATTTATTGAAAATTTAAAAACACAGATGAATTAAATAAATATTCTTGGCTTAATTTAGATCCAAACGCTTCCAGTTTCTCATTTCATTGAGGATAAACTCTTTGGAAATGAGAACATGAGTTGTACTTCCGTTCCTTTTCAAAGCGTGGGTGCACAGTGGGCCGTTAGTGAAGAATGTCTCATTTGACAAGTCAGGAGTTGGCAGCTCTTATTCCAGAAAAGGTAAAAATCATTGCACCATTGATAGAAATTAAACTCAGTTATAGATCAAAAGAAGTCATCTAGAGGTAAGTTTGACCCACAGGAGGACATTTGGTATTATCTGGGGAATTCTTATTGTCGAACTTTGGTGAGGGTTGCTATTGGTGTCTAGTAAGTAGAAGCCTGGATGGTCCTAAACATCCTGTAATGTATAAGACAATCCTCCATAACAAGGACCCCAGACCCAACATGACAACAGTGCCACAGGGTGAGAAAACCTTCTTCAGACGCTGTTTGCATGGGAAGTCAGTGTGAGTTCACCTTTGCCTTTGGTGATCTGAACAGGAAGGTACACTTTCCCACACTCTGTTGTTAAGGCATATCTATCCTCACATCCTCATCATGTATATTTAGGAACTGCATGCCTAGGCTCCATAGGAAAGAGCCCAGAAACTTGCAAAAATGGTGATCTACAAAAAACTGGAACATCCAAATGGAAAAATATTGAAGACTAAGAAACCCATATTCCTAAGAAGGAAGGCAATTAGAATACATTATTGTGTTTTATTTTATGATTTTATTTATGTAAATGAAAGTTTTAGGTTCACAGCAATATTGAGAAGAAGGTACAAGGATTTCCTATGTACCTATTGCCTCCACACAGGCTTATCTACCTGGTTATAAATATTCCCCACCAAAGTGATACATGTGCAATTAAGGATTTGAACCTGGAGATCTAGAGAGGAGGAAACTCTATTTGTGTTAACATAGACTTTAAACATTAGAGACTTTTGATTCAGCAACTCCACTTTTTGCAGTATTTTCTAGAACAGGAAGTAGTTAATTCATGTGCACATCAGCTCTCAACATCTATTTATATAAAGATAAAACACAAACCTATTAATTTATGTAATTTCTGTGACCGCTTATGCACAACAGCAGAGCTGAATATATATATGCAGAAGAGACCATATGACCTACGAAGCCTCAATTGCTTAGTGTCTGGAGAGTATCTAGAAAGAGAAAAAAATTATGACCCCCTACTCCAGAGAAATGTCTTTGCATTTTTGTTTGTTTTGGTTTTTATTTCATTTTGGTATTTGGTGGTGCGGTTTGAACCCCGAGCCTTGTGCCTGCTAAGTACATATTCTACCACCTGTTTACATCTCCAGCGACAGCTTTGAAAATGTGCTCCCCTGCCAAGAAACATCAGCATCTCTTTGGAACATGATAGCAAATATGAGGGCCAACCACCAGACTTACCAAATCAGAAACTCACAGTAATAGACTGTAATCTGTGTTTAAGCTAGTTCTCTGGGAAACTAGGATGCTTTAAAAGGCTTGAGAACTACTGATCTAGAGAAGCATTTGCAAAGCTTTGTGTGCATTAGAATCGCTTAGGGATGATTACTTAAAATGCAAAGGTTCTATCTCTGGAGATTCTGGACTCATCAGGGCCTGATAAACCCCAAGATTTTTAGGGTTGTTTGTTGAGTTCTCCCAATAGACAATCCAAGTGATGACCTGCATGTAGACTTATGACCGTGGTCCTTGTCTGCACATGTGAAGGTTTTCAGCAACATGAGGTGTAGAAAACAGTTATTTGGATGGTCTCTTAATTTTTACAAGTAAACTTCGTCTTCAAGACTTTTCTGGTTCTCTTTCCTCAGGAGAGGTTGATTTTTGGAGTTAATGATTCTTGGAGTTAATCCCCTTATGATTCTTGTCTCCTAAATAGAAATAGGTAACTAAGAGGCTTGATAGTCAATTGCCCTTTGGTATATGCAGAGTTAGGACTGCAACATTCTCTGTCTATAGCAATTTTCTTTTCTTTAAAATATATTGTATCTGATATCAGTGTAGCCACTGTGTATTTAATTAATGTTTGCAAGATATATCTTTTTCCATTAATTTACTCTAAACCTAGGTCATTATATTTGAAATGAGTTTCTTAGAGGCAGTATATATGCAGTTGGATTGATTTCTTTTATAAATTTACTCTATAAATATTTCAATTATTATATTGAAACTATTTTCATTTAAAGCAAATATAGGTATAATAGGATTAAGTATTCATTTTTCATTTCTATTAGTTTTCTGTTTTTCAACTACCCCATCACTTTTCTCTGGGTTAACTAATTTTTCACACATTTTCTTTTTATTTAATTTATTGTGTTTTGAATATACTGATTTGTAGTTTCTTTAATGGTTGATCTAGGTATGGCACCTTACCAAATGACATTACAGCATTTTTTGGACCGTCAAATATGACTTAAGCATTATGGAAAGTATTAGCTATTATCTTTACCCCTATATTCACTATTCTTTTTCTTATTTTATTTCTGCATTTTTAAACTCCTTCCGTTATTATAGTTTGGAGAACTTTCTTTAGACATTTCTTAGGGATATGTCTGCTAGTGATAAACTTAGATAACCTATATCTTAAAATGTCCTAATTTTCATTTATTCTTGAAGATATTTTCATCATAAGTAGAATTTCTAGTGGACAATTTTTAAACCAGAAGACTGGAAAAACACTACACAAATTTTTTTTCTGACTTCCAAAGTTTGAGATGATGAATCTGCATCCATTCTAGTCATTTTTTCACTGTAGGCATTATGTTGTTTTTCTTGACTATCTTTCAAACTTTTTAATCTCTATTTTATTAAACAGTGTTTTTCAGTTCCATAGTTTATCTCCTTTCCTTCTTGGTGATCTTTTGTTAGCTTTCCAAATATCCCTAAGGATTTCATTTTCTTTCCCTATTTTTCTTTTTCTTGTTTTTTTTTTTTTTTTAGATTTGGTAACAATAATCTATATTTGATTTCATGGATTCTTTTTTGTTTTGTCTCCAATCTACTATTGAGTTCACCCAGTGAATCTTTTTTTTTTTTCATTTTCTTAAATTAGTTTATTATATTCATTAATTTTCTAGTTCCACAATTTTCCTTTTTTTATGTTTTCTATTTTTTTTGTTTTTGTTTTTGCTATGATTTTCCATTTTTTATTTGTTTCCAGAGTGATCATCATTACTGGTCAAAGTGCATTTGTCATTCTGGACTTAAAATCCACGTCAGATGATTCTGTCTTCTGAGTCTCCTCAGAGTTGGCATCTGTCAATTATGATTGTCTTTTCCCATTCCCGTTGTAATTGTTCTAGTTCTGACTATGAAAAAATTTTACAGCATTGTAGACATTTGGGATGTGACATTTTCAGCCTCTGTATTGCATTTCCTTTCATTCTATAGCAAGAAGTCACCTTTTTATGTGTATCAAGAGATTAGATGGAAGTGAATAGTCAGTTCTCCTTTGGGTCCCACTGATATGACCCAGAAAAAGTAGAGTTCATATTTACCTTATTTCACTGAAGATGAGTGTATGAAACTTCAGCTCCCACTTTAGCCCCACTGATACTTTTCTGGGGAAATTTATGCTTGACTAGAATTAAGTCAAGTTATGTCATCACTAGGTAATAAAAAATCACTACCCACTGGGCATGGAGGTGCATACCTGTAATCCCAGTTACTGGATAGACTGAGACAGAAGGATCACAAGCTCATGATTGGCCTCAGTAATACTCTCAGCAACTTAGTGAAACCCTGTCTCAAAATAAATAATAAAAAGAACTCGGATGTAGCTCAGTGGTAAAATGCCTCTGGATTGAATCCCTAGACCCCTACACCACCACCAAAAAAATCAATTAAAATCTTTCTATATAGATAGAGGTAGATATAGAAATCTATCAATCACCTATCTCTTTCTTCTCTGATTTTCTCTCTGAAACCCAAAATTTTCACATCCTCTTTGCTCACTGCTGTTTATAATACTGTAATGATAAATATATAACCACACATGACATGGAATTGTCCAAGGAATTGCTCTTTTTCCCAGTCTCAATTCAGGGATTTAGATTTTTTAATTGATTTGACTAAAAGGATGTTAGCAAATGAGATACATGAGAAGAAATTTGCAACAAAACTTGTGTCTTCCCAATCTCTTAATTCTTGGTCTTTATATTGAAATATTCCTGGACTATTCTGCCAGAGCATGAAACACGTAGAACTGAGACCAGGTATTCCATTTACTTGAGCCAAACCTGTCATGAATTAGCAAAAAGCCTGACCTAGGAGCCATCCTGGTCCAAATCAGCAGGGATACAAAGCCTACCCAAACCTAACACAGACACACAAGAAAACCAGTTGTGTTAGTCAGTTTTTCTTCATTGTGACTTTAATACCTGATAAGAACAACGTAGCAAAGGAAAAGTTTGGTTCACAGTTTTAGAGATTCAGTCCAGTCAGACAGCTGACTTCACTGCTCTGGACCTTAGGTGAGGCAGAACTTCCTGGCAGAAGGGTATGGCAGAGGAAAACTGCTTTCCAGGAGCAGGGAGAATAGGAGAAACCAGGGGTACAAGACAGATTCCCCAAGGGCATGCCTCCAGTGACCTGCTTCCTCTGACCCAAGCTGTCTACAGTTAACACCCAGTAACACACTTAAATTATTAATTCATCAAATAGATTAATCTCCTGAGTAGATTACTGCTCACATAATCAAATCCTTTTACCTCCTGTAGTAACACAGGGGCTTTTGGGGAACACTTCAGTGTCTAAACCATAAGACCAGCTGATAACAGTTCAGCTTGCACAGACCAGGTAAACCCTGCACACTGGTAAGGTAGACAGATGTTCAGAGTATGTGTCACCAAGTTTGTTTGTAGTTTTATCGTGCATTCTTATTGTGGCAATAAGAGTCATATAGGAAAAATAAAAATCGTTGAGGAAAAACAAAATCATTTAGGAAAACTAAAAGTTCTAGGTTTAGAAGATACTTAAAATGTGTAGTTAGAGAAAGAGAAAAACCAGAATGTTTTCCAAACTAAGAAAAAGACTCAAGGAAAGTATAAACTCTAAATGGAAAAAGTGGCCTCAGGGTAAAGTTCAGATCAAGGGTACGATTGTAAAATCCTGTGATGAAATGACAAAAACCTTGTCTCCTGCAAACACTGTCAAGGAGATAAAACTGGTCTCTAAGACTTTTTATTGTGCTTCCCAAACTGCTTCAACCTGGTTGATAGTGGTGTGTCTAACAATCTCAAAGATTATTTTCCTCTAGCACGTGAAAGGAAAATAATTCCCCAAACAAAATAAGGGTGTGTTCTTTGTTTAATGGAACAAATTGACAAATGGAGACACAGAATCCCACAAAACATGTTATAGGAAGTACATTAATATGAACTAAAATGGACTGGGTATTTCAAAATTAAACATAGGATCTCAACCTTTTCCCAAGTTACAGAACTAGACTCCAAAGAACAACAGGCACCTGGTTTTAGAATCCTTACGGACCAATGAGTATAATACTGTCTACCCCTGCTTTTTGAACAGGAGGATCCAATGGGGTTATCCCATGCCTTTCTCACCTCTTTATGATTTGCTGCATACAGAGGAGGTAACTTGCTGCTTAGCTCTAGATCATCAGATAGAGAAACTGTATCCAGGTGCTGTCACTCAGAGAACACATTCAAGGAGCCTCGTGTGCATCCTTAGCCTGATTTAGATGATGAGATTTTAGACTTTCAACTTAGGCTCTGGTGGGAGGAGGCTTTAGGGGGGATATATGTGGGAGGTGGCTATATTTTTACATGTGAAATGATATGTATTATTTTGGGCAGAGAATAGACTATTAGCTCATGTTTTTGAAAGATTCAGTGATATCTCTTATATGCTTTTCTGCAATGTGCCCTTGTCAGGTCAGTCCACAATTCAAAGTGTTTTTCCTCTACTAAATCAAACATGTAGGCCTCTGATTGCTTTGACCAATAAGCAGCAATTGAAATGATGCTGTATAAATTCTGGGCTAAATCCTTAACTGGCTTAGCCTGGCAACTTCTGCTTCTGATTACTTGATAGCATCAGCCATATTATATGGGTAAATGTGCTAAGATCAATAAACTGTGAACATCCCCAGCCATATGAAAAACCCTTGAAAGATGTGTGGGGGAGATGAAGAAAGAGGGGAAAAGGGAGAAGAAGAAGAGAGGGAAAAAGAGAGAGGAGGAGGGATTCAAAGACAAATGGAGAAAGGGAAGGACAATATGTAATATTGTACCTCAAATTCATAGATAACTCAAAGAGAAGCATCTAGTTTATACAGAGGAAAGTCAAGATAATAATAAATTGTCTTTTTAGTTTCGGGGTGGTTTGTTGTTTAGCGATAGATAACCACACCAAGGGAGAACATTGTTTCAGAAAATTATTCTGGTTGATTTTAATTAGAACCTGCCTTTCTCTTCCTCTTTTTTTTGGTAAATACAAATTTATCATAGGTTTGTACTATCATATTTTAAAATCAGATACTCATATTATGTTTACCACACAAAATCACTGTTCTTCCAATGCCTATCAATGAATAAAACAGTGATCAGCAAATCAGTAAACTGAGCATGTGAAACTCAACTTTTAATTTACTGCTATGTTTATTTATCCATCTTCATTAAGGCCCTCAGAACAGCAATTAGCCATAGGGATACAAGAGTAATCACATACATATTTTATCACTTTGTCAAGTTCAACAAATAGTGAGGTGCTAATGGCCTTTAATGAAGACAGAAGCCATCATAAACTTTTAAATTCATAAATTCACAGATTAAGCAATTATTAAGAGGCTATTCACCGATCATGCTGGTGTGCTTAGTTCTAGAGAGTTAATGATTAATACGATATGATTTTTCCTGCTTGTGCTAAACTCATGATCTCCTGATGAGGCTGCAGAGAAGGTGTCAGTCCTATGCTGAGGGTACAGAGGTCAACTACACCATGAGACTCCAAATAGCTGTGTTAGTGTAGAGTTTTCTATATTTATTAGATCATTTACAATTCATAACCATGCAGTGAGTTTCATTCTATAAATAGGCTTTTCTCAGCTGCAGTGACTATGAACTAAACTCAAAAACATTGAATATACTGGCTAAGGATAAACCACTAATAGGCCATGAAGTCAATGTTCAAAACAGTCAGTTCCAAGGGCAGAGTCCCTGCTCTTCCATTCTGTGGCATCCAAACAGTAGTGATTTATTTTTAGTGTAGTGGAGGTGGTGGGTGGGCATTAGCTCTCATGGAGTATCAACAAGGGATTTCAGTTTGGACATTTTGAAGAGCCAAGGACACAAATATACACAACACACACATACAGGAAAATGTACTTCAAACTTGAACCAAACTTTAGTATTTTTCTGCAGAAATATTTGATACCAATCCCTAAACTTTCAATCTGGAAGAAGTGAATTTTATTCTATCACTTCTGTAATGAATAGGAGGGAAGTGAAGAATAGTAAGACAAACAAGGTAGCTATGTCACTCTTCCAATTCAACAGCAGAGTGGCACACCTCTTATTACACACTTTTGTACTTTAAAAAGTAACCTAAATTACCATGGAGAACAATGACCTCTGACATGGTTCATTAAAGGATGTTCCATTACTTAGCTATGCTTGTTAACAACAGGTATTGAAGGATGTTGGTATTAGCCAAGTTCCTTTTACTAAGCTCAGGGAAATAAATTTTTGACCTTGGGCTGTTTGGAATGGTCCGTTGATTAGGGGAGGATGTACAATAACACTAATATTACTAAAATTCCAGCTACTCACTGGAAGTCATTTTGGACTCAGTAACTTTTTCCACCTAAGAAGAAAAAAGCTACCTTCCGTAAAGAATTAAATCTTATTTCTTTCTAGTGATGGGACCACACAAATTCTTAGTCCCAGGAGAAGAATAGAAGAAGCAACAGGATATTAGTTGGGAAGAGGAGTGGAGAAGTCTGCCTAGTCATCTACTTTGGGGATTTAATTTTCTACATCTTGACTCATCCATAAAAATAAAATAGATACTATTAATTCATGTATATTTTTGATAGTTTATTAGATATTAGAATCTTTGCTTATTAATGACAATAGAGAGGTGGGAAAGACAGATATGAGCCAGGCTCTATTGACAAAGGAGAATATTAAAATTAACCCAAAACATCCCAAGACAATTGCTGCAGGTTGGGGTTCTCAGGAGGCAGACTCTGGGATGGAGGTTAGGTGTGTTTTGATCACACTGTGAGAGAAAGAGGAAGTGGGATTACATAAGGGAGATACTGGGCTATCACATAATTTAACAAAGACCTCCAGCATCCCTATGAAGAGTTTGGATCTTTCTGAATTGGGCAAGGCATTAAGACTTTCTGTTGCTTTGTTACGAGTTACTATAGACAAAGGTGGTCCCAGTTACAAAGGCAGCTCACTTCAGCCAAGGTATAAACAAGTATTACTGATATTTGAAGGATCCTAGAGAAAAACTCTTTTCCTAAGGAAGGATCTGAGTAGTTCATTAACAAGGTCGTGACGTAGGTGCTCAATTACAAACTGTGATAGATGCTAGGAAGAGAGGAAATATTACTCATCCCTGTGGACTTGTATGATCTAGTTGGAGAGGTCATTATAGAGAAAGTTACTGTTCAGATTTGAAAAATGTAACCAAGGTAAAAAGGGGAGGACAAAACATTCATAGTAGAAGACTTATCAACACAAAGATCCTGGCACATAGAGCACTTGAGAGACGAAAAAAGAAACTAAAGGACCAAAGAAACTAGAATGAGTAGGAAGTGAAGCTAACTTATTAGCAGGTGCAAAACACACAGGGCTCTGCAGTCCTAGCTGATGTGATTGTGAGAGCAGCAGGGAGCCACTAAAATATGTTTCATGGCAAAGGGGCACTGCGATGTCATCAGTTATGCATGCTCTGAACAACCTGGTGGCTGAGCTGCCATATGAGCTTCTGGAAGGTAGAGTGTTCTCTAAAACCTCCCCAGAAATCTCAAGTTCCTCCAAAATCTCAGAGACAATGTACCAAGTGAAAACAATCACCTTGTCCCATGGAGTCCAAAATCCAAGACATGATAATATGGCTGTCAGAATATTATTGATGGTGACTAAACCCCTTATATGTATCATCTAATAATTCTACCATCAACTCTTGAGATATATGAGATCTCATTCCATGTATGTGGAAATTTTTAAATTAAACTTAGCTTCCAAGCCTCATTTTGACACAGCTTATTTGTTCTCAAGGATAACCACTAAATCTGCAGTCCAAACTGTTCTTGACAGTGAAGAAATGCAGTTAAGAATTTACCCGCTATTCTATTCTCAAAGCTGATGTTTCTCCTAATTTCAGTAGGATTTTCTGCTTTGTTTAAAGTCCTTTTCTAGAAGTTGACTAGATGCCCTGAGATGCAATGAAGATGTACTTGTATATTCCAAATTTGGGTTCAGAATTAACCACAATATTAATATTGATACAGTGGAAGTAGAGAAGATAATAATAAGTGACCCCGAGCAGCCTGCAATGATTGTGTTTCTCCAAAGTTGTTTCAAACTCTTCTAACACACGTTTTCTCATCTGTGCATTATCTTAAATGTATATAGGAAGTGACTGCATCATTGCCCTTTCTAAAGATTTTCTCAAACATTCTCCTTTCTGGACTAGCTTCAGAATTGCCTTTTGCAAGACAGTCATACAGAAACTTTAGAGTGAGCAGCATGATGCAGGACTTTGAATTCACACAGATGACAGGCAGTAGCTATCGGCACCACATAGTCACTGTGTCCAAGAGATAACAGATGCATTTGTTTCTCTAAATAGACACACACGGAGCAGGGATTGAACTATTTTTTTCCATGGCTGAGCCTGAGTTCAGATTTCAACCTGAATTAACAATGATAAGCCTGAAGGGAATTAAACGAGATAGAAAGTCTGAGGGTAGTTAGATGTGACTATAGGAACTGGTTACTTGGCCTTGCTGTTCCATCCCAAGTTCTCTCTCTCTCTCTTTTTAAGTACTAGGTATTGAATACAGGGTTACTTTACCACTGAGCTACATTTCCAAACTTTTTATTTTTCCATTTTAAGACAGGGTCTTGCTAAGCTGCTAAGTCTGAGATTGACCTCCAACTTGCAATTCTTTTTCTTTTCTTTTTTTGGGGGGACTGGGGATTGAACCCAGGGCCTTGTGCATGCAAGGCAAGCACTCTACCAACTGAGCTATATCTCCAGCCCAACTTGCAATTCTTGTGCCTCAACCTCCATAGGGATTATAGGCATGTGCCTGTGTGCTCAGTTCAGTCCTAACTCTGTCTTCCAGAGAAGGGAAGCACACCGTTTAATCCCAACTGAGTGAATGCCTACTTTTGAAATGGATTTGACAGGAAAATCTCCAAGAATGAGAAAATAGACGTTCATATCCTTATTACCTTCCTTAGAGCAAATATTTATTGTTTGATTACTGTATGTAGGGCAATGCTCTAAACCTTTACATGAATTAATTAATATAATGTTTGTTGTTACCCTACAACTCTTTAAGGTACTATACCAGACAGACCTCTTCCAATTTTCATGAGAGAATATAGCTTGGTGCAGTTTAAGATTAAGAAAGTGAGACAGGTGAGTAGTTAACCCATGATTTCTGGTCTGTCTAATCTGTTATGAGCAAGTATTTGCTCATTCTCTCCCCACTTTTTTCAACTGGCTTTATTCTCTTCTGTCAAAAGACAACTCATCTGTATGGCAGAGATGACTGCTATCTGTTCTTATGAACACTCAGCTGCCTTCCCCCATCAGCTTAGAGATGTTGAGGAAGAACACCCAGGGTTGTCCTTGGCTCCCTTGTCAGTCCTTAACCCACCTCATTGTCAGCTTTGGGGAAGGAGTTTTCTGGTTAACCAGTTCTGGTTCTCATGGCCGACCTTGATTTTTGCTCATATCTAAGTCATCTGGAAAATCAATAAAAGAGGTAGATAAGAAACATCCATTCCTATAACAGCTGGGTTTTCTTATTTTGATATACTCTATTTGAAGAAATTAAGCTTAGCAAAGTTTAATTATTGGTCTAACGTCACCCATGTTTAAGTACTAGATTAGATTTGAATCAGATCTGATTGATTTTTGAAATCCGTGCTCTAAATTACTAAGCTGAACTCCATTTCCAAATCCTGATTTAGAAAGGTGTGAGCTGGAAAGATCAGCAATGCTGTGTGTGTGTGTGTGTGTGTGTGTGTGTGTGTGTGTGTTCATTCCACATACTCTCCTCTAATTCTGGGAATTGACAAAGTATAAATCATATTATATGACACTTCTTTGAGACAAAAAAAAAAGAGAAAAAACTTATGTGGATCTGAAGAAAGGTTCAGAATTGGCTAACCAGAAAGAAAACATAAGTACACTGTACTGTTATATCATCAATATGTTTAAAAAAAAATAATTTATTTTAATCATTTTCAATCTTGACTTCTAGTTGAAAGCTCAGACTTAAAAGGGAAGTGGGGTCTAGACTTACTTAGCACCATATTTACGTTCTTGGAGTGTCTTTTCTCCCATCTAAACCTCCTACCTCAACTATTTTAAGACTCCAATTAACAAACAACTATCAAAGAGTTTTAAAAAGCCCTTTGCCCCAAAATAGTGTACTTTATGTGCTTAAGTATAGGAGGTGGTGGAACTGTATTGAGAGCTTTTGAAAAATCTGAGGGAAAGGACATTTATTCTAGCACTTTTAAAAGGGGACAAAATTTGCCCCCAAGTAGTTTACCACTGACTCCTGTTAATGTCTTTTTCTTTCTCCTTGGTCTACTTCTTCAATTCTTATTAAAATCTGATGAAGTTATCTTTGTAACTAATCCTCTGAGTAGGAGTCTTATAGATGAAATTTTAGGCTCAATGAAAGATTTAGTCTACATCCAAATTGAAAGTAGTATTGTTCTAATTAGATCTCTTTCATTGACAAGGGTATTCTCAGTTTGCTCCTTGCTTGATCATTAATGTGTATTCTTCTGTTATCTCCTGAGTCTTTTTCTCCACAACCTAAACAGTCCCTTTGCTGTTCCTCATAAGAAACCTCTTTTTCCTCGTAACGTCTCCAATCAGCCACAGGCTGACTCTAGATGGAATTTGGGCATTGATTTATAGTAAGCCTTCGTCCATTGCCCTAAGGAGACAAGGTAATAATGCTGTATTTTTGAATAATTGGTTTAGAAAACCAACCCCAACTGCTGCAAGATAAAATAATGGGATTTATGCTATACCTCATTTATTCTGACAGTTGTAAAATTCCAGGTCTGATTATACATGTGGATGCTGTTAAGATACAGGGAGACAGTAGGGAAAAGGGAGGACATGTCATTGTCACAGCGGGTCTCATAGCCTCTCAAAGATCATTTAATTTTGCCAAAAATCATTTGAGACTTCTGGTCATGTGTGGGATTCTGAATTATTTTCCATATGGTGTCCTACAATGTAATAACTGAATAGGAGGAGTGACAGTGTGGAACTCTGAATTTCCATTCCTGAGTTCACTGTGACCTTTGGATTTGCAGTAGTGTTTCATTTGGGGAGAAATCAATCCTAAGGGGACAAGTGCAGGGGGATGAGAGGCATAGGGGATCCTCATTCTTCGAAGATTCTCTCTTTGGGTTCAATATCAAGATAAAAATAAAGGAGGGAAATGTGGAATATAAAAAATCCAGCTCAAGAGTGGATGCATCAAGATCTAGAGACAGGCACTTATTACAATGTGAGGAATTAACTGTGAACCAAGTACAGTCAGAAGTTGTTAAGTAGTGATTCCATCTAGGGGTGAGACACTGAGTGGAAAACAGTGGGGTGTAAAAACCTCTGCTCTTTATTATAAACCCATCCACACACACACACACCACACACACACACACACACACACACACACACATTTACATAGCACAGCCTTGACAAAAACTATATAAGTGATAATTTAACAGATGGTTGTAAACAAAAGAGTTTGGCATGTAGCATGAACTCATAAAAAGCATTTTGCACAAACCACATAGTGGTCCTTTCGGGGAGAAAAAAAACAAGGTAAGAAGTTGTTAAATTTTCTAACAAGTGTCTATCAAAGAGAGCGAGCCAACAGTGCATTTTCCAAGAAACAGAGAGGTTGAGAGGGCAACAGAGAAGACTAAGAGCAGAGGGAGAAAAGGGCAGAAAGACTAACACACGGGAAGAAGCAGACATAAAAATAAAAACAAAAATGTTCAGTCCTTTGGCTTTCTTTCTAGAAAATATAAATAGGCTGATACAAAATAAAAATAAAGTTCAAATTTCATTTCACAGAACCAGGAATTAGATCCTGGTTTTGATCCTCTATTTATCAGCTGTATGTATGTATGTATGTATGTATGTATTTATTTATTTATCAGCTCTTATACAGGCAGGAGTTTATGAATGTGTGTGACCATGTGTTTATAAACACATTGACACTCTGTATATTATCTGTGGAAGTACATGCAGTAAAAATTTGAAAGTAGCCCAGATGAGAAATTTTGCAGCCCTCTAAATCCCTGGCCGCTCTGTTCACGAATATAGTCATCAAGAAATGAGGATCTCTTTCTTTTGTTTTACAAAAACATTTTATGCCTGGCGTAAGTGGGTTTAGAACACATTTGCTCCTTTGTTGCATGCTTCTTATTCAATGGAAAAACAAAGATCAATAATTCAGCACTGGTCATTATAGACTCCTGGAGTGAAGGAGAAACACATCTCACAGGCGTCAGAGCACATATAGAAGTGGGAATTATTAATAAGGTGCGGCAGCCTTGCTATTGGATTGGAACTAACAAGATTATATTATCCACCATGAGAAAGTTTTCAATTTCCACCTGCTTTGCTGAGCTGGTGATATCCCAGGGGCTGTTTGTAGGCAGAGCTTCTTATTTGTGAATTTCCTGATGCCAGTGGATCTGAATATGGAGTCTGAAGCTCCACACGAGGTTGGGGAGCTTTTCTGATGTGTTTCTTTTTAAGGTACATCCACCTCTTAGGAGTGGTTTAAGGAGCACGTGTCTGTCTGCCACTGTGGGACAGAGCTGTGGCTGGCTCCCATTGTCCCACCCAGTGCGGCTCTGAATACAGGCGTGGTGATGTAGGGCAGGTAAGCATCATTATTCCTTCAGAAACAAATGTTCATTAGAACTGGGAACAGAATGGCTGTCTTTTTTGCTATGCACTTTAAAACTCCCTCAGTGACCGGCACTAAGTGACCCGTAGTGGTTAAGACTTCCTAAGCCTCAGAAGCAGCTTCTAAATAAACCTCCATTGATTCTCATTCATGCATCTGAAGTAAAGCCGAGAAATCTCAGTTTAGCTATCAGTGAACATAAACCTGGTGTCTGGAAGCTACTTGTTGAGAACTAGTATTGTTAATCATACTGTTTGATGTGTTTTCAATATAATTTTAATTGGCATTATGTACATATTTATAGGGTACAGGGTAAAATTTCAATACCTGTATATAATATCTAATGATCAGATAAAGGTATCTGGCATATGTATCACATCAAGATTGTATTATTTGTGTTGGGAACACATATCAGTGAATATTATTCAGCCATAAAAAGGGTGAAATCTGGTCATTTGCAGCAACATGGGTGGAACACGTGGATATTATGTTCAGTGAACTGTCAGGCATAGAAAGAAAAGGACCACATATTTTCACTTAGATTGTCCTTAAAAAAGTACCAGAGCTCACTTGTCAGTGAGCCCCTGTTCTTTCTGTGACTCCCTTCTGCTCCCTACCCACCACCTTAAAGCAGACCCAGAAGGAAAGTGAAATCTCCAAGGTTAAAAAAAAAAAAGCCTTTCCCTGGTCCCAGAAAATGACAGCAATAGGAGAAATAGGGCAGACATAGAAAGGGAGACCTCATTATCTCATTAGTATTTACAGCAGTGCATGAAGGAAGGTTTGACCTTTCCATTTTTACAGTTGAGAAACTGGTGAGTGGAGAATTCAAACCACTGGGCCATCTCCCCAGAGATCAGAGTAAGATGGGAAAGGGCTGACAGAGGAGCTCTAGAGGAAGGAGAGCAGAGGGCACAGCGGTGCAGAGGTCAGTGTGAATTAGGGGTGTTTGACGTTCATTCTGAGGGGTCAATGTCCATACAATAACAGATCATTGGTCCTTTGAAGATCAATGCCTTTCACGAAGTTGACTATAGCAGGACATGGCTTTGAAAACAAAATGAACAAAAAGTTACAGTCTTCAAAATCACAAGTAAAAGTCTTTTTTATAGATGCCAAAATGAGACATATAGAAAGATATAAAAGTGTGTGTCTCTAAAATATGAAAGTTTGGTCTTCTATTTCCTAATAGTTTATGTCCCCATAGGTATTCATGGGTGTGTGTGTGCATGTCTGCCTGAGAAGTTTCTAGGAAAGGGGTTTACCATATTTTTAAGGAAAGAAGACTCTAAACTGGAGTTTATCAAAGCTGACATCAAACACACAGCCTCAGTAATTAGGCCTGTTGGCTGTAAGCCCTCTTTGGAGAGGAGACAGGCACGTTATGAGTTTCTCAGGTCAGAAGGAAAAATTCTGTGTCATTCTAATTTCAGGCTTTATTCAATCACCAACACATCTTTTCCTTGCTTCTAGAAATCAATTTGCAATTTCACCCTGTGGGGTCTGGGTACTATTTTCAATGAATGGAACAATGAAGGTGTTTTATCCAGGACCTCAACTGTAAAATATAAATTACATTTAAAACTGTCAAGATGAATGGAAGAAAAATTCATATGTTTCAAGTTGAAACTATGTGTAATTTTATATAACTTGAAGGTAGCTTTGTTTAAACTGCTTGACTCCGATGTTTTTTAATGACCTTAAGTTTTGGAAGAGGCATTGTTGCATTTTACAAAGTTGGGTTATTGATTATTGAAGGTCAATTTAAAATTGATTTAAAAATCAGAAGTTCTTTGCAGCAGCATAAAATGAATCTCATCACCGGAAGCTGGAGAGCAGAAAGAGATGTTCTGGTTAAAGGAAGGGGAAGTTCCCATTGGAGGACACAGTAAGCTTTAAGGTTAGGCTATTCCTGGGTCAGTGAGGCTATTTGTACTGAGAAACTGGTGAAGAAAAGAGTCACCATTCTTGGAAGGGCAAGGACCCCAAACAGCAGAAGGACACAGGGTTACTGTCACACAGAGAAACACAGAACACTAGTTTAGATTTTGTCTCATGATGGGGACAGGAAAGGTCAGAGTATCCGTAGAGCAGTTCTTGTCCCTATCCAGTTTCTATGGTACACTGATAAGTGACTGGGAAGGTCATGGTGATCAGGGACCTGAAACCTCATTGGGAACACTGGTACCACCCAGTTAGGTACACCACTGAGTCCAGCAGAGGTCCTGAGGAGAGTGAGGGAAATCTCCAGGCTCAGCATAGGGGAAAGAGAGTTTCAGATGCAGTCTCCAAACCAGCTCTAGACAGAGGCAATCGATTGCCCTGGTAACCTTTCTCTTGAAACTTTCCCCAGGAAAAGTTCAACCAGACTCCTACAGAAGCTATATCTGATGCATTTGGGAAGTGCAAAGAAAGAAGCCATTGTATGTTGCCATACACACTACAGGATGGACTCATTCATTTTCTCAGCCAACAGGAGCATTGCCTGAGAGACATTCTCAACTGAATCTTGCACCAAGAATCCCTGTCAATTGAAGGGAACGAACTCATCTGAAGTTAGATTCTTCTCCATGGTGATCCCCTATTTTTGATGGGCCAGCCTGCTTCTTTTGCCTCAACTTGGAACGTTTGAAAGGCTGTTCCAGTCTCAGACTCCCTGTGGGACTGGCCAAGGCCTCTGTTGCACTATGTCACTGTCCCCCTTCTCTGTCTCTTTATTCTCCCCATCCTACTCTTACAGCTGTGGTTACCTATGAAAATTCCCTTGATTTTTAATTTTCCTTTTTAGCTCCTAATACCCTCTAAAAAATTTATAGAAGGTTCTAGCTTCTACACAGTTTTGAAACCCTGACACATGGCAATCCTACTCAGTACCTCCTTCTGCCCCAGTCTTGGCTCTTTTTCATCCAACGAATACATGAACCTGGTCAGTTCATTTAGAAAATCATTCTCAATACTGTCCATATTCTACTAGTACTTCCAATACCCTAGTTGGAGTTATAATCCTTCACTACTGAGAGTTATTTCCCTTCACCCTTTTAATACATGCTGCACAACACAGTGAGAATGCCCTTTCCAGTGCAGTGGATGAGGCACCAAACCTTCAGTGGCCTCCTTCAGCCTCTGCATGTGCTGGCCCTGCCTGCATCCTGGGCCTCCAATCACACCTTCCTTCACTTCCCCTGACTCTCCATGTTCCTGGGAGTTCTGCACTTGGGCACATGCTGCCTCCTCTGTGTGGAGTTCTCCAACCCAACATGCAAACACTAAGCCTCTCATCTCTAAAAGGGGACTAATTTGCCATTCAACAGGGCTCTTCCAAGATGAAACAAAATAACCATATACCTGATTTGCCAGTTTTAAAATATGTACCCCAGAATTTTAAATTTAATCCTTAAAATCTTTTCTTTATGATTTTTCAGAGTCTCAGTTTTAAAAGCAGATTTTAAAGGATTGATTTGTCAATTAAAAACGATAAATGTTGGGAATCATTAATTATTGAAATTATTCATTACTACCAGTTTAATGATATTCCCTGGAATTTTATGTCTGTCAAATACAGATGCTGGCCGGCTAAGTTTTCTAAATTTTATTCTACAATCTCCTTAAGGAAGAAGATAAAATCCATTAATGGAATTTACACACGTTTTTCAAGATTCCTGACAGGAAGAACAAAGATTCCAAATAAACCAGAAAGTAAAAGTATGTTAATTAGCACCTAATTAGTAATAGAGTGCTGCACTCAATAATTTTCAAATAAATCGAGTCTTTTGCAAATGTCTAAGGTGAAAACACAGCCAACTTCTCCTTGAGATAAGATCAATGTCACCCTATTATAAAAACATTCAAACAAACTGTCTTGTTAGGGAGATGAAGTTTTACAAGAAATATCAATACCAGAATATAACCAGCTTGAGAAGGAAGAGTGTTTAATGGTGTACATATACCTGTGAAATGCAGAAATGCAGGGTAATTCTGCAGATAAAAAATATTCAAACCACCAGCAATTATGTTATTTAAATTAAGTCTAAAATTATTGGAAAACCCCATTAAGACCTTATCGCTGCTAAAAGACAGCTAAAAGAAATACATTATTAAGTTTGAAAAATTGGAAACCCTAGTTATATGACAGCTAAATTAAAAGAATTAAAAAAAAACTTTAAGAAGTTGAGTAAACATTTAAACTAAACAATCAGCAGCAAATTTCCCTTGAGAGCTCCCTGACACTTCTCAGCTGTGTACAACATGAAGGTTGTCCTGAGCAACATCCTTTTGGCTGGAAAGAGGCATCAAGATAGATGACAGTGACAAGGATAAAGGAATTTGAACCTGCAGGTCTGCACACTGCATCCTCTCCTCAGCTGAGGGCATGTACTTTGCATCTAGGAAGACCTGGGTCAAAGATCTGCATTCCTCCTCACTGGCTGTTCAACTTAGGCCAGTTACATGGCATTTCTAAGCTCCAGATTCTTTGTTACACCAATAACACACATGGTGTTGTTGTAAGGATGACATATGTATATATATACATATATATGTATATACATATACGTATATATATGTGTATATATATATGTACATACACACACACATATATACATATATTTATAAAAGGGAAAGATAGATTCAAACACAAGCATCATGGCCTCCAAGACCCACACTCTTAACCCATACCCTAGACTTACTTGGTCTTGGTACACATTATGCCTATAAATCAGCACAGTGTCAGCTGTGTACATTATACTTATTAAAATAATGGCTGCAGGCAACTATTATTATTTAAAATGTTCTGTTGAACATAGAAATACTTCTCCAGAAATGGTCAAGATGGCAAGCATTTGAATTTGACATATGTCAAACTCAGAGAATGAGAGTAGTCCAGTAGAGAATCAGGTGACCCTAGGAGTGAGGAGTGGAGGAGAGGAGAAAGAGTGAGAGGTTAAGTAAGAAATCCATTTGCTGGCTTAGGATGTCAACATATTGCAATAAGCCTGTGCTTTATCTTTAAAATTGAGCTATAAATAGAGTAAAATGCAGACATCTTAAGAGCTCATTTTAACCCTTTCTATCAGCGGTGTACACCCAGTTAGTGCTCTTCATAGACCATTATGTGTAGCATTCCAAGTGCACCAAAATAAGCAGTTAGGCTGAGGAGAGGGACCAGGGTCCAGATCACAGAGCAATGCATGGTCACATAAAAGATGTGGTACTGGACAGATACCAGCAAGGAACATTGTGGTTAGGGCATGACAGGCAAACTGTCACGTGGCATCACTTTAGCAGTGATAAGGTGGGTAGTCCACAAAGTGAGAGTCGAGAGCAGGAAAAGTCATTTAAAAACCCCAGAACTCATATTCCTCATCAGCCAAATGGGGTTAATCACTGCCAAATCCAACTGACAAAGTTGGAAATCACAGGGGAATTTATAAAATGTGTAAGAAAGGATGCTGATTAAAGGTCAAGTTCTCTGTCGGAAAAGGATCAAATATGTTGCACGTGTAATAATATTGGGATGTATATCAGATTTGTTTAGCTGGGGATCATGAAAAAGTTGCTATGACACAGAGAAAATATCCAGTAGCAAATCAGCCCTACTCTTCCCATTTCTAGTTGCCTACTAGATCTACTAGTGAGGGAAAATGATGATGCCCAATTATCTAGTTGTGATGAAATTGACAATTCACATACACCAAAGTGGTTGCAAAATGATAAAGAAAAGGAAAAAAGTCTATTTTGAGCAATAACTGGTAATCAAAGTTCAGACCATCCCATCATTTTTCAGAGCTGTGCAAATAATTACTAAGTGATTTTTCAGATGTCACTAGAGAAGGGGACTCACTCTGCTGGCCTCTGGCCATTTGTTTAGGTGGCTGCCATTTCTTCTTGATAAATGTTTGGTTATGGTGCCTTTCATGTTTCAGAGAAGTGAAGGATCCTGTAGTTATAGCCTGAGTGACTGAAAGAGTTCAGTAATTTTAATCTCCATTTTTATTTAATTAAACAAATGGAAAACTGACCCATTGCCAAATATCCCTTGCCAATTAATTCATTAATGGAGACACCACAGCTGAATTCTCCATTAAGGGCAACAGTTTTCTGACAACTCCCTATTGGATTGAGTGCTGATTAGCCTTTCCCCTAAATTTAGTGTACAAAGCCAAGAAGTTTAAAAAGCAATCTGAGAAGCAAGAGTCTTGGGTATAGCATATCTATGCAGCCCCACCCCACCTGCCACTTAGGCCCTGGACATGTTGCTAGTCCATATCGGGATGTTCTCTAGGTTAAAATGCAAACGGAAATCTGAGACTTAGCACAAATACAAAGATGTGAGATATTTCATAGATTAACTTCAATATTGGTTATATGTTGAAATTATAATATTTTAGACAATGACAAGTAATATAAAATTAAATGTATTTCTTTTTATTTATTTACCATAAAAAGTAGACATGTCTTAGTGTAGATAGAACCTTAAAATTTACATATGTATGATATGTCTGTGGCTTCCACATTTGCATTGGGTAGTCCTAGCATAGACCTACAGTTATGTGAGAAGGTAAAAACTGTTACATGCATGTGTGATGTGTGTGAGGATAACGTAACGCAAGGCAAGAACCAACCACAAGTGAAAGAATTAGAAGGGCAAGGTATACCAGTGAGAAAATTCTGGCAGGTGGTGTGGCTCCTGACAAAATTTTGAGTTCAGGAACATCGGCTGGGAAGCAAGATTCACATGGGCATGGCAGGTCCAAGTGGGGAGCACTGAAAGACAGAGAAGATTCTCACTTTTCTGCTTGGGACCCAGGACATGACTGCTCATTCCAGTGCAGAGGAACCTGATTTCAGTTTAGTCTCATTCCCCCTGCTGAATGGATTTTCTTTTTCATAAAACTGAAATCTTGTCAGGCATGTAATTTGATAGCCTGATATTTCTTTACTCACTGTCATATACTGAACATTTTCATATGGCATTGAATTGCTTTCACACTGCTATTTTTAATGACTATGTAATGGTCATGGCATGCATATGCCATCATTTATGTAATTACTCTTATATTATTGGACATTTATGTCCTAACATTTACTACTACAGAAAATACCATGGTAGCCAGGAATATTGAGCTTCCATTGCCTTTTGTGAATAGTGAGGGAGAGCTACTGCTCTTTGGAGAATATAGTGAGATCATGAATATAGCAATGGTGTGGCAGGTAGTAAGGGCACCATGAAGATCCCTTCACCCTCCTATGTAGTACTATCAGTCATTTGTGAGCTCAAGGTGGCCTCATGCAGCCTTAAATCAACCTTGCTTCTTTACAGTCACAGCTCACTCAATGTGACCTCTGAAGAAGAATCTGCAACCTCTCCTGGCTACTTGCAAACAATTAAACTATTCATTTCAAACTAAGCAGATTTTTGTTTCAATCCTAACATTGGGTCACATTTTAAGAAACTCCAGTGTGATAATCAAAAATCATTGCAAATTCATTTACATCACATTTGTTATCTCCTTACAGATACAAAACAAGCTTCAATTCACGCCACTCAGAAAAACTTTTCTAAATCTCTCTCATACTTCTTAAGTTTCCACACTCATCGTACCATATCATCAATATGATTATGTCTTTTTGGTTATGTCCACTCATTCTTAAAATAAAGAATCCCTCCCCCCACACACACTTTTTTTTTTTTTTTCAAACAGCACAAGAAAAGAAGGTTCTGGTTTTCTCTCTACCTCTTCTCTCTGTCTCAGTGATTTATCATTCACATCCCTGTGGCTTTTTTTCATTGTTTTTCTTAACTCTCAAATTCTGCACTGTTAAAGAAGAACCAGAATCTGACATGGGAATCAATAATTGCTTAAAGAAAGAAGGAGGAAGTGTGTGTGTGTGTGTGTCAGGACTTCAAACACATAAAATAATATTAAACAATATAAAAATGGTACAAAGTGATCCATGTCATGCCAGTTATAAACAAACTGTATGCGGAGGTTGAGAGGAAGCAGCTGGTATTCTTTAAAGTGGAGTGGGGATGGATAAAGCAAGAGAGTGAAGTTAATCATTTGAACCATTCAAATAAGAAGGAGGACTTGGGGTTGGGCTTGGGCTCCCCTCAGGGAAGCCCATACTTTCTAGCTATAGAGTAAATGACATTGAAACTGATAAAAAGTAGTCTAAGGCAGAAGCTGAAGCTACACCAACAGAAATTGGCCATAAATAAAGAGTGAGCCTCAGAGAGAGGTATGACTCTGCATGCTGCAAAGAAACTACTCTAGAGTGGCATTAATAGTCATTCCTGTTGGCCTTCTGGGACATGCTCTCCACAGAAATATGATGGAAACACTGAGACTCTGTGGAATAAATCGGTTTGCAAATATATAATATGCAATGTTACAGCACTGCAAGAACTATGGGAGGCTGGGAATGTACTGTGTATGCAACCTTTCCCAGCTTCTGAGATGCACTTGGAGATCTGCAGGACAGAGCGGGGCCTAGCTCTTAGGCCACACACCTTGACCATGCCTCCATATAGGGATGGAGTTTACCCATGCATGAGCATCTTTTAGTTTTATCAGCTCAGAACACCCCCTTCCCCTTTCCTCGGGTACAAGTTTCTCCTCAACTGCAGGCAAAGAGTTGCTTTGGAAGTTGCCATTCAGTTCACCTGGGTGGGCACATGGCTGCTGAGTGACCCATCTTATTCTCCTATCTCTCTGTTCCCAGGTATATTCAAGCAATATAAAGAGAGATGAAGCAGAGCAGTTTCCCCCGGAGATGTTCCCACTTGAGTTAATGGGGAGAAGTTATCTTTTAGATTCAGAAGACCTAAATGTATTAAGTACAGGACAACCTGCTGTCATGGTTTCAGGCTTTTGGGGAGCTAGGCTGAAAGAAAGATAATAATATATGGAGAAGAGAGGAGGGTAAAGGAGGAAATAGAAGAGAGAAAGACTAAGAGAGGGGACAGGAGAGGGTAAGAAGAGAAGGGAGTGGAGGGGAAAAGAAAGAAGTGGGAAAGTGTAGAACCAGTGTTGATTTGGTGTTGGAGACTCTGGATACAGTCCTCTCTGAGGCCAGTGCTACAGCTGACCGTCATGTTTTGCCTATTTATTTGCCAATACATTTGACTCTCATGTTGGCTCACTCTTATTCCAGCTAGATTTCTGTTGCTTGTAACTGAACAGTTCCTACAAGAAAGGGGTGCTGCAACTAACAGGAAATCTTTTACAGATAAGAGAGGAGTTGGCGAGATCAGGTGAGACTTCACAAAATGGGTGGGATTTAAAGCAAGCAAGATTTGGCTTTCATAGAAGGAAATGTGGGAAGACATATTCATGGCAGAAGAAATAGCATGACAAAGGCAAGGTCAGTAGGAAGAACAGAACATGTTCAGATCAGAGACAGATTTGGGCAGAGCCTGAGAGGAAAGACTGAAATATCTCCCTATAGATGTTTCCATGACCACCACTTCTCACCTCTTTGGTTCCAGCTCAAATGCCACTTTCTCAAAGTGGCTTATCTAATGCTCACAGTCACGGACCATCATGTGTGTTGACTTGAATTTGCAGTACACAGTACATTGCAGTGTCAAGTGCAATGCCCCAAAGAGTTGGTCCACTGCTCTCTTGTGTGTCTCCATTTGTGAACTGGGAGACCTGTTAGAACAGGTGACTTGTTCAGCTTTCATCCCTCTGATGGCCAGTGCCCACAGAGAGGGTTTTTAGTAATATCTGTTGAGACAGAGAATGGGTGAGGCAGAAAAAAGAGGCTGGAGCAGGATGGTGGCAGCTGTATTCTCCAAAATCTATGCAGAAGACAATGAAGAAAGAACTATGCTTTCAGGAGGCTGACTCATCTGATGTAAAGAGGCAGGGAATGGGCAAGGACTGAAAGAACAGAGCAATTAGGAGGCCACTGCAAACACCCAGGCAAAAGCTAACATTTGTCACTTGAGTGCATTTTCTGAGGGGCTCTGGGTTTTCATAATCACAACAAAGGAAAACATTATAAATGCATCTGTTGTTTCTCCTTTCTTTCCATTTCTCTAAGCTAGGTCAGCAAGATTCTCCCAGCATCCTTTAGACGATGTTTTCCCCACCAGCATCTTTCATATAAATCTACAAAGTCAACCACTCTCAGGCCCCAAAGGTAATGGCTTTAAAAAGAAGAGAGATAGTGGCAATGGCTGTCTGATCAGATAATAAAATCACCAAGACCATCATTTACTTTGTCCAGGCTGCTTGTGTCCCCAGGCCAGATGAGGCCAGCCTTATCACCCACACAAATTTTGCTAGTCCAAAGGGAGCGATCTGTACTACCCTGAAACATCATATTTGTTCAATTTGTGTTTGCTTTTAATACTTGTTATTTTAGATATTTTCATGTTGTATGTGGTACATTACAACTTTTTTCCCCCCTTTAAACATCTGGTTTGGGGATTTAACCAAAGTGATGTGTAATTTCCATTGCTATTTCTGTAGAATTTCTCAACATGTGAGTATATGTAAGATTTATTGAACTAGTGTATCACCGAAGGATATTTATTTCTATATTTGGTTTTGTTTTGGGACTTAGACAATGCCATGTTGAATTTATTTACGTATATTCTTAGATAAGGAAATACCGAAAGATTTCTGAATAAGGAATCACTGGTTCAAAACACATATATGAAGTTCAAATTTATTAGCTACCAACTGCCTCCCAAGAGTTCTGTACCACTTATTCATCTTCAGCAGTACATGAGAGCTCCTATTTTTCCCATATCCTTATTAGTCCCTTGGGATTACATGACTTTAAATTTTTTATATTTGTATATTATGATAGATGTATAGTTTTGCATTTATGTTTTGTGTGTTGAAAAATATTTTTAGTCTTGAACCATTTATTTCCTTTGCTGTGAATATAGTTAATAAGCTTTGCCTATTATTCTATTGGTTTACTTGCCTCTTTTACATTTGTGTGTAGGACTTTATAAATATTACAAACAGTTTCCAACTCTTTTATAAAGATACTGTCCTATAATTTCTTCTTTTAGGTCTTTGAAACAGATAGAATTTAATTCTGCCTTTTGCTCCTCTTCTTTTAGTGCCTGTATTTAAGTCCCTTTGTCCTTCCCTGACCTTATGAAATCCCTGACTTTGGGATCGCTCAATCCCCACAACCTTCATGAAACTTCTCTGTTTTAGTCAGCTGTTTCATTGCTGTGACTAAAAGCCCCACCCAGAACAACTATAGAGGGGGAAAGAGTTTATTAAGGGCTCATGGTTTCAGATGTCTTAGTCCAGAGAAGGCTGGCTCCATTCCTTGGGGCTCAAGTGAGGCAGAACATCATGGAGGAAGACTGTGGCTGAGGAAAGCAGCTCACATGGTGATCAGAAAGCAGAGAGAGAAAGACTCCACTCTCCAGATATAAAATATACACCCCTTAGCCATACCCTCAATGAACCACTTCCTCCAGTCACACTGCACCTGCCTCCAGTTATCACTCAGTTAATCCAATCAGGGATGTTCACTGAATAGATTAATGCTTTAGTCCAATAAAACTCATTGCATTGTCTCACATGTTAGCTTTTGGGGGACACCTCATATCCAAACCTTAACATTCTTCCTGTGGACCCCCAAAGTTCACACTCATCTGACAATGCAAAATACAGCTAGTCCATTCCCAAGAGACTGCTCAAAGTCCAAACTCCTCTCTCAGGCTCAGGTAATCTCACATTGTGAGCTCCTATAAAATTAAAAGCAATTTACAAGTATCCAATACATAATGGTACAGAGTAAACATTTCCATTCATAAAATTAGGGGTATAGAAAGAAGGGATAGGAGCAAAGCAAGACTGAAATCCAGCTGGGCAAACAAGTCTTATAGCTCCATACCCAGCATTTGGGGTACATAGCATCATGATATTCTCTCCAAAGGGCTTGTGCAGATCCACCCCTGTGGCTATGTTGGTTGCAGCCCAAGTGGCTTTTCTTTTTGTTTGTCTCTGCTGGATTCCTGCAGCTTTCCTAGGACGATGTTCCACATTATTGGCATTTCTTAATCTTGGGGGTATCTACTGCCATCTGTGCCTTCCTCCTCATGTCTCCATACTTTGCCTGTTTGGGGGTACCCACAGGGAATCTGACCCTGCTGACCCTTTCCTGGACCTTAAAGCCTTCCTTAGAAATCATGGTGGAAATATCCATGACTCCCTAAGTTCAGCATCCTGCAATCCTATAAAATCAGCACTATGTGGTTGATGCCAAGGTCTGCCACCATCTTGAACAGTATCCAAGACTCCAGGAACCTTGACTGCAGCAGCATCTGAGTGCCTGAGTATGTTGAAAAAACTTCCTAGGCTCGTTTGTACAAGAAGGGTGCCCGATGAGTCTCTTCTCAAGAGAATTTTCACTTTTATTCCCTTAGCCTGAGAAGGGTGAGGTCTTGCCAGCTCCCAAGATGCCCTCAAGCCATCTTTCTTATTGTCTCTGCCAAAGTCATTAGCCTTTCTTTAGTGGCTGTAATGTCTTTAACAATGGCAACTTCTTTAGGCCAGTTTTCTCCTGCCTTTCAAGTCTAAGTTTTTCACATCTTTCTGCTTTGCTTTCTTCTTCTGAGTATCATAATAAACTTGGCTGAAGGCACTGGCAATAGCCATGCCACTTTCTGAATGCTATGCTGCCTAGATATTTCTTCCACTGGATTAATAAGTCCATTGCTTTTAAAATCAGTCTCACAGAAAGTCTCAGAACAAGGGCAAAATGCAGACAACTTCTTAGCCAGAACATAACACGAATGGTATCTACTTCAAATTCCAATAGAGTCTTGCTTTTCTGAACCCTCTTGAGCCCTGTCTTTACTGTCCATGGTCCTACTGGCATTCTGGTCTGAGCTTCCACCATAATTGCCAATTAATCTACACTTACATCCAGCTTTCACTGCTACATATCTCAAAATTCCTCCCACCAATTCCAAGAAGCTCCAAAAAATTCTGAACTACATGGCCAGGTTAGTCACAGCGATGACCCCATTTCTTGGTACCAATTTCTATTTGTCAGTTTTTTTTGTTGCTGGGACTGAGGACCCAACCAGAACTATAGAGACAGAATAGTTTGAGGGGTCATGGTTAAGAGTCTCAATCCAAAGACAGCAGACTCCATTCCTTGGAGCTCAAAGTGAGGCAGAGCATCATGGTGGAAGAGTGTGGCAGAGAAGCAGCTCACATGGTGATCAGGAATCAGAGAGAGAGACTCTACTCTCCAGGTATAAAATATATACCCCTTAGCCACACCCTCAATGAACCACTTCCTCCAGTCACACCCCACCTGCCTCCAGTTACCACTCAGTTAATCTCACCAGGGATTAATTCACTACTTTACTTTCCATGAATTGATGACAACTTTTGCCTAACAGAGTTGGAAAGCCAGACACCTGCAGAAATCTGGTAATCAAAGAGATAAAGTAAGATTGAATTAACACAATAGGGAGTTTTGTAGACTATTTTGATGTAGAGCATGCATTCCCATTAAAAAGCCAAATATTACTTAGAGAGATTATGGTCCCTGCCTTGACTGATCTGCTGTTTTTGTGTATTTTTCCTGCTAGGAATATAGATCTTTTTGAAAATTCCTGATTTTTAAATATTGGAAATTAGTGCAAATATTTTTAAAAAGTGTTGTGTAAGTCAAAAATAAAATATTAGGCAAGATATTGCTTTTGACTATGATATCTAATTGTTTCTAGAAATGCAAAGATTTTTAAATATTATTTTCTCAATTAAACCATAACCCTTTTGTATAGCAAAACTCATTTAATATCTGCCACTGAACCTAGTGCAGAAACAAAAGTATAAAAATGCACAACTTGATTATTGAATGACAGGAGATTCATCATCACTTATGAGCACACAGACCTCTCCATAGCAAAATACCAAGTTGAGATTCAGAGGGTATTTCATAATTTGTTCAAATGACCAGAGTCTTTGCACTTACTTAGTATTTGTCATTCCAGCCAAACTCACGGCCCCAGAAATGCAAACAGATGAGCACCTGCTCCCAATGCCCAACCCTGTCATTTATCCAGGCAGCATCAGCATGCAAGTTTGATTTCCAATGCTGAGTCCTTGCTCTCAGAGTTAAGAATCTCTTGCACTCCTTGGTCCAGCTCATGTATAGCCCACAGGATAATCTAAAAGTCCGTCTCCAGTGAAACCTGTCCTAGGACTAGAATCAAAATATTGGGCTACAGGTTAGGTTCTGGGTAGCCTTGTCTAGAAAGCTCTACCTCTGAGATGCCACATTCATCCCAGTCTCAGCAAATCAGGCAGTGTCTGAAGAAGGTCAAGTTCACAGCCTCCCAGGTCAGATACACATGAGATGGTCTCTCATTCTCCTTACTACCTGGATGTAGGGGTTGAATGGTGAACCTCAAAAAGGTATATCGATGCTTCAGACACCAGAATATGTGAATGCAAATGTATTCAGAAACGGAATCTTTGCAAATGACATTAAGTTAAGGAATCTGAGATGAGGAGATAATTTTGGATCATGCTGGTGACTCAGGAATGCAGTGGTGAGCACCCATAAGAGTAGACAGACAGAGGAGAATCAGACGGCAACACAGAGGAAAAGGTCATGTGGAGATGGAGGCAAGATCAGAGTGGTATTACTGCCGGCCAACATAGCCTAGAAAGAGGAAGAGGCAAGGCAGGATTCCTGCACACACTCCAGAGGGAAGGAGGCCTGGCCAAGACCTCAATTTCATATTTTTGGCTTCCAGAATAATGAGTAAATACATTTTTGTTGTTTTTAAGTCTGACTTATAATTTATTGCAACAGTGGCAGAAAACTAATAAACTGGGTGACCTTAGAAATGTATTTAATCCCTCTAAGTCTTACTAATGAGAACTTTTTAAAAGGTATTGATAGCAATAGCACTTACATAACTGAGCTTTTCTGAAGATGAAATGAAATCATAGTGAAGCTCGGTATGAATGGTAAGTAAGATTAAATGAGTTGTAGTATAAACTAACTTTGTAAATGTAAATGGGTTCCACCAATATTATAACTTGCTAATTAACATTGCAATATGCTATTTTGATCTCCTGAGACTCAAAACCAAGTGGCTTGTTTACTCTTTTCCCAAGACTTTAGGACCACAAGAGGGCAAAGACCTTGGTAGGATCTCCTTTCCCACCACAATGTCCCTCGTGTGTTTCCCTGTGTGGAGGGGGCAGTTCCCATCTAAGTTTCCCAAATACACACTTGGGAGGGAAAAGGGAATGTGACCATGAACTGACTTAAAACCATGTCCAGAGAGAACCAACAGAGAAAGTTTCCCCAACACCCTGCAAGAGGGTTCCAGGTAAGACTTCACAGAATCACACTTTTGAGGGCACATCTATTTTTGTTTATTTCTAGGTATATGGGTGCATCTCTGTGGTTTCTCAGAAACTTTGTGTCTATGTGAATCTCTGTACATGTCTGTGGGTAACAAGCTAGGCCTATATATATATATATGCATGCTGTGTTCACATATATGGTGGGGGCAGTTATATTGGTGTTACCATGTCTCTGAGTTACATGCAAGTGCCTGATATTTGACAAAGATCAGGATTAGGAAGCTTAAAATAGGCCCAGCAATGTCTTCAGTCCTAACTATTGAAAAATTATCTAGGAACTTTAAAAAACACCACATCCCACATTTCACAGTTTAATATTCTGAAATGCAAAAAGAAAATATTAGGAGATTGGGCAGACATCAGCATTTCTTGAAAAGCTTCCCAGGTACTTGTGATGTGCATCTGGAATTGAGAACTCCCAGCCCAGCTCTGTGGTCAGACCTCTGCTATTTTCCCTGGAAATGCATAGCTAGCTTCACTTGTGTGTGACTTTAATTTTATCACAATTCAGTAGGGAGGAAAATTTAATTAAATTATCTGGTGTAGCAAAGGGCTGACTCTCCCCTTTTCTGCCCAATAGGAAGATGATCTATTAGAAAAGTGTGTAACAACATCTTCCAAATTAACCCCTGGAAACAAAACAGTCCCTTCCCAGTCCAACTTCCTTCACTATAGCAAACACGGGCCTCTTTCCATTTAAAATCTGGCTAACTAATAAGCTATAGCCCTGCTTTAATGTCCATATAAAATCTTCATATTCACTGCCTGTGTTTGACAAACAGAGGATATATGGGTGTAATAAAGCAAGTACTTTATAAAAATTTAAATGCATGTTTTGCAGCATTCTTTACAAGGGAATAAAAAAAAAGAGGAGAAACAGGAAATGAGACAAAATTGCTAACCTTGGAGAAGAGTAGAATCTAAATGAAGAGAAGAAAAAATATCAAATTCTTAGAATGTGGGAAGCCATAACATGGCTTTGTGAAAATCAGAAAAAGGTTTTGAGTCCTTCATAATGCAACCCCTGGCTGCCTCATCGGACGAGTGCCTTTCTGGAGTGGGTGCTTTAACAGTCCTACTGGAGAGGATAAATGGTGGGTTAGGCTGTCTGGGGGTCCATGTGACATTTCCTCTCTCAGTTTCCTTTAAGCTCACACCCTTTAAAGAATGCTCAGATATTGGAGAATTTGAACTGTTACCCAGATTTATTAGGAAAGAAAATAACACCAGATATTAAAATATTTCTCCGTATCTATGACTTAGCAGTTGTTCAATAAATATTTGTTTACTGAGTGAATAAATGTATTGCTGTTAAATGAAACTTTGGATCTGAATGGGAAACTGTAAAAGGATCCTTTCTTCAAATAGATAAAGAAAAGGCCCTGCCGAAAATCTTCCCCTCTCTCCAAATTTTTCAGCAAGGGAACATGCCTTAGAAAAAAGAATTACTGAAAAATTACCAAAAGGATAGAAATAGGAAATACGGACCATGTTCATCTGCATTACTTGCTGATATTCAGTACTATAGAGACAAAAAATATAAAATGAACAAAAATTAATTTTATAATTTTCCTGAAAATTCTAGTCAGTGGATTGTAGGGCTCCTAAATATGGATTCGTGAGTGATTATTTAGTTCACTAAACTGAACTCTGTTTCCTAGGATCACTATCCCTGTACTTTTCAGGTTCAGCTTATCACAAAAATAAAACTAAAATGTGTAAAAGAGCCCTGGATGATGGGAGTCAGCCGTAATCATGTATTCTCAGAGTCACTGCAGGACAGGCCCCGTCGCAGATAAAGCACGATTTTGCAGATAAAGCACTATTTTGCAGATCTTCTGGTCTATCCTGTTGCTGTAGGTGGTAGCCACGTCAAATGTTCCAGCTGCATGGAATCTCTTCCTTCATTGTCTCTAAATCCTGTACCAATACTAAAGTGATTCTATGGCCAGATCTCTATATTCTTTTTAAAAGTCAGCCACATTGGAGAGTTTGGAAGTCTATAAATGCAAAGAATGCAATATAGTTGAGAGGAAGAAAGAGACAGAGACAGAGGTGTGTGTGCCTGCCTGCAGGATTCCTCTCTTCCCTTACAAAACTCATCGTTTCTGCTCACTTCCACTAAAAGTGTATCTGTCAAATCTACTTACTTGATCTGTGTCTTTAGAATCGTAATTGGAAGGAAAAGTAGCCAACAAATTAATATTGCTTTACCAGCTTCTACAATTACATGTGATCTAACTACTATAATGAGTATATTACATCATTTTCAATGGTTCTATTTCTGAATGAACCCTGACTGATAAAGAGGTTGGTACTAGTAGTAGTTTGCAAGGCAAAAAACTTTAAAGGATAGGTTCTCATAATTGAATATGGCTTACCTGGAAATAGTTCTCTGACACTATTGAACAGTTTTAATTTAATCTGTTGTTGAAAATCAAAAACCATAAGTCTAGGGCATACCGTGGCCAAACAGCTAATTAAATGATCATTTGTTGACACTTAGAAACAAATACCTATAAAAATAATCACTACCACAGAATATTTTAAGGAAAACAAGATACATAGTGTAATTGGTTCACTGCTGTTAAATTCATCAGAGACTTAAAATTATAAGCACAGGGTTTTAAATTCCCAGTCCAAGGACTACTGAAGGGACTCAGAAGCTTTTATGATTGCACTAAAAGAAAATTTTATTACAAGCTACAGGATTGAAGCTACAGGATTGAGATTTCTGAAAATGAAATTCACCTTCTAATCATGCAGATGACTAAATTCAAAATAATAAAAAAAAAATACATCCAACCTTTCAACCTTGTAGGTTTCTTTACGCCAGAGTTAGAATAGTCACTGGGGAAGGGATAGCTTCCTGGAATTTGGGATAGAGGCAGATGGGAAGCATTGGAGGAAGCAGGAAAGTTCTGTTTATCCTGCCTTGATAGTAGAAGCACCTTCCGTCTTTGTCTGAGTTCTATTGCCTGAAAAACCTGTTAAGGCTCTTATGAAGCAATAAGGAAGTTGCGGTCCTTCATATTACCTGTACACACTGCTTCCTATTGCTTTAAGCTTTGTCATGGGACCCAGTCTTAGCCCACCATGAGGGTGAGATATAAAATGTGATTCTCAGGAAAGTGACACACAAACCAAATACAGCACATTATTTCACAAATCTATGTAGAAAATTCTTGGGAAATATTTGCTGAAGTATGTACTAAGAGTACTGAACCTGAGTTAAAGGAATATCATATTGGAAGAGTATACTTTTGGGTTTATCAAACAGACACTTTGAATTCAACATGTTACTTGAAAGCTTTGAGAAGGACACTGATAGGTTGCGTGGTTAATTGAAGTAAATCTGGACCTGAATACGGCACATATTAAATCAAGTCTAAATGTCAGGACTGCTTTGGTATCTTATACACAAGGACATTTTAAACCTTAGTGAGGGGTTTCTGGGCTTGACTGAGATGAATCAAGAGCTTGGAGGAAGCATTCATCAAGAAAAGCTGCAAAAACAAAGAATTTTATTTCTCCCATCAAATTATTGAGATTTCAGTGCAAGTAATCATCTCAAAATTGGGAGCAATGAATATCCAGGACACATAGGAAGTGAGAGCTTTGTATCTGGAACATAGGTGACCAGATGCTGTGTCAGTGTAAGAACTTAAAATCAGAAATATCAATGAATTGCTATGGCCAATTGTGAGCTGGTGTGAGAACAAGCTTCTAGGAGTTGCAGGCACAGGAATGTCTACCCTCCTAACTATTGGATAATCATAAGAAAGAATCATGCAAATCCAAACTGAAGGACATTCTACAAAATACCTGACCAGGACTTAAAACTATCAAGATGATCACAACTACGAAAAGTTTAAGATAAACTATCACACTCAAGGGGAACATGGGAGACAGAAAACCAAATACAACATCATATCCTGGAGAGGATTCTGGAACAGGAAAAGATTTTAAAAACTAAGACAATCTTAATTAAGGATAGATTTAGTTTAAAAAAAAAAAAGAATTGAAGGCAGAGAAAAAGGGATAAAGGGGCAAAGAACAAATGAAAACATGAGATCATAACTTTTGATTCATTTCTATCAGTAATTATTTTAAATGTAAATGGCCTAAACCATCCATTAAAAGGCAGTTTATCAGGATGGATAAAAAACACAGAACCCAGAGGTGCCAGCTCCCAGTGTTGGGGAATAAAAAAATAACTACCCTCCCAAAACATAAAAATAAAAATCCCTTCTTAAATATAAATTATGTTAGGTTAAAAGTAAAGGGATGAAAAAAGATATTCCAAGATAACACTAGTCAAAAGAAAAAGTGGCATAACTATTAATTTCAGACACTAGCCGCCTATCAGGCATAAAAGATAACCAATCTGGATGGGTAAAAATACAAACTAATATTTGTGTTTATTTATTGAGTTTTTATTATTCATTATGCACATTGCTTCATATGATTATGTCATTTTTTTCTCAATTACCACAAGAAGTAACTAATTTTATACCAATTTCACAATTGAGAAAAACTAAGTTCCAAGAGATTAAAGTAGTACCTAGGTTCAGGATTCCAATTCAGGTCATAAGGTTTCAGGGACCACTCCACTGCAGAGAATTTCATTTAGTTGCTTAACAATAAGGAGTTAAGAACCAATGGGGAAAAGTATAGACTGCTTGGAAACTTCACGAACAACCACTTTTGTATTTCATAGACTTCCTCTTAGGACAAATGCAAACTATATTCTGATCCCAGAAGTTTGAGCAGGAAGGGGAAGACACAGAACTAAGTTGCTTAGTGTTTTTTTTTTTTTTAATTTTTACAGATTGAATTTTGATTCATTGTACACAAATGGGGTACAACTTTTCGTTTGTATGGTTGTACACGATGTAGATTCATACCATTCATGTAATCATACATGTACATAGGGTAGTGATGACTGTCTCATGCTTAGTGATTTTTAAGCTATAAAAATGACCACTTTACAAAATTTTAGAGAGAACAATGGCCCTGATGATTAGACCTTTCATTTCATGTCTAAGAAAGTGAGTACCTAGAAATACTAGGTCTAGCCACTCAGCAACTAGGGGAGAGAACTAGGATAAGATCTACATCCTCCTCATCTGACATTAATTCTACTACATCATGCTTTTCATATATATTTCTTCTGAATGACAAGCATATCTATTTCAAAAGAAAGCTTTGTTGACCATGCTGTTCTTTGGCCATTGCAGTCCCAGGAGATTCTGATCAATTGCATATTCTTCAATAAAAATAACTCCTCTTTTTCTGTGAGAATCAAAAAGGACCCTTTCGTCTGTCCTCATGTCCTCATGTAGGATGTGGAGAAAACCTTTATCACAAGCAGATGCAGTGTTCAGAGACCTTCTGTAATGTCTTCTGCTATTTTTCATGACTTTGACTTCTAAGAGTGAGTGATCCCTGTGGGAAAATGAAACCGGGTCACACTCCCTCATGCTCTGATTCATTCTAATCTAAGTTCAGAATGAAAGCAAATCAAACTAATTTTCACATTTGAAGAGGGCAAACCAAGCTGCCCAAAATATGGAGTCCCAATTTACAAGTGGTTGGGTTTATGATTTTTCAACTTTGTAAGAGTGGGAAAGTCTACCCATACAATTAGTTCCATTTGTCACTTTCAGAAAAATATTTTAAAACGTTCAGGAGCACTCTATTCTAAAGCAGGCTTTGTGCTAGATGATTTTGTCCACTATAGTCTAGAGTAAGTGTTCTGAGCATGTCGAAGGCAGGCTGGGCTAAGCTCTGATGTTTGGTAGATTAGGAGTGTTAAGTGCATTTCCCAGTTAGGATGCTTTTTAACTTATGATGTGTTTATTTGGATGTAACCCCATCATGTGATTGAAGCACATCTGCATTCACCCATTGCTATTCTTTATCCAATGTGGCCACTTTAAATTGTCTTATCATTGCATGTAAGTAAGGCAAACTGTGAAATTGGACCAGCTGTCAAAGAGATCCAGCAGCATTTATCTGACCCATATTTTAGTTATCTCGTACATACCACATTGCACTTCCATGCTTATCTCTACTTATTGCTGGCTGCTTTCAAAAGACAACTTACCAATAGAAATAACTTACCAATAGAAATGCTGCTTTTTGGAGCAATAATGCAAGATCTCCAAACCCTGGAGATGAAGGAAAGTACATGCCCAGTCATAGCTTGGCTGAGCTTAAAAGAGCCCGTCTGAGAGCGACCATTAGAGAAATGTTATCAAGATTACGTTCTCTAGGAAGCAGTAAAACAGAAAAAAGGAGAGAAATTCAGGCCATGAGGGCAATATGTAAAAGGAGAAGAGTCACCTTGAGGAGGCTGCTGCTCTGATTTGGGACTTTCAGATTCAGTGGGTTTCTAGGGGGCATTTCCCCAGTCACAGGTGCTGGCTTCTCAGGACCAGAAATGTCTCTGAAGCCACTTATTTCAGCTTCCCCTCTTGAATGCCCTTGCTACCACATTCCTCAAGCGATGGTCCAGCCTTCAGTTTTTGAGAATCTAGGATCTTGAAAATGTCACATGCCTCAGGAGATCCCCTCTTTCTTAGCGATCTGTATAAGAAGTTCTTTTTTTTCAGAGGAGAAAAATGAGTGAATTCTCAATTAGTAAAAAAATGCATGGATATAGCATTCTTCCTCATGCCCAGAGTATAAACTAGAATTATAAGGTGCTTTAATTACATCTATATAAACATATATATGTAGATGTGTGTGTGTGTGTGTGTGTGCGTGCGCGCATACACACACGTGTGTAGAGAGAGAAAGAATATTAGGAAATGGACTTTTTAGTAACCTTCCAGGTAAATAAGAATATAATAAAATTGAAAGTCCTATGTTCTCCTGGAATCATTGAAATTAGAAATAAATTTAATGAAATTATTCGACAGTATATAATGTATGGGAGAAAAAAGTGACTATACCCTTTGACCCAATAAACCAAGGTCTAGTGATTATCAAAGGGAAAATAAAACTAGAAAAGAACAGATACAAAGATACTTTTGGATTGTTTAGAAGTGACCTACTTTTCTGCATAAAATAATTATTTTATTCACTAAGTTACAACAACGCAAATATTATGCAGGAATTTAAAAGTATGTTTAAATACTATATAGCAGCAGGATGCTGGTTATGATGTCTTCACTTTTTGCAAGAAGTAAAATACTTTAATAGCTAAAATTTTTGGTTATAAGAATCAGAAACCAATGGCAGCTGTTTCTAGAAAGCCCTAAACAACACTGAGGAAGTTAATGACAAAGGAAAGCACCAGGAGAGCTGCAGAACTAAGAGTAAATAGAGCCAAGGAAAAATATCAGAGAACACACCACAGAACTGGCCATTTCCACTGGGGTCTCTGGCCACAACATGTCTTCTTGTAATGCTGGCCACACCCATGCCAGAGCCTGGATGCTTCCCTGGGATTGTTATGGTCATCACAGAAACCCTGAGGAGCCACCGCCACCATAGGTACTTATTCCAGGACAGATCCTTAGCAGACCCTGCCCCTTTGGCTTCTGATTCAGACTTGAGAATGTGTGTTTGATTTGCATGATAAGAGAGGTAGGAAAAGAGGCACTTGGCATTGCCAACACACATGATAGAAGAGGATCTCTCATAAGGACTTTTCCAAAGACAGTAAGAAGGTTTAGACCCAGGTCAGAGGAACATAAGGATATATGTCCACTAGAGGTACTGCAATATACTATGGTTGTGAAGAAGGAAAATTCTCTGAATTAATTCAAACGTAATAAAATCATAATAGTGACTGAATTCTAGTCTAGGTATTATTGTTTCTTTATTTCCTTCTTTACTTCCTTCCTTATTTTGGTACCAGGGATTGAACTCAGGGGTACTTTATCACTGAAACACATCCCCAGCTCTTTTTACTTTCTATTTTGAGGCAGGGACTCACTAATTTTCTCAGGGCCTTGCTAAACTTCTGAGGCTGGCCTCGAACTTGGATCCTCCTGCTTCAGCCTTCTGAGCTTCTGGTCTTACAGGCGTGCGTCACTGTACCAGCCCATTTTCTTGTTTCTTTAATGTTCTGTTTATTATGTTATACTATGCTTTGAATGATTTTGTCCCTTTCAAAATTCACACTGAGACTAAATTCCCAGTGCGGGCATTCTGGCACGAGCGCAGCGGCAGCAGGTGCAGCTACTGGGTCGGCCATGGAGCTGGGGTGCAGACCGGTGCCCCGCCCCCGACACCCCTCCTGCTGCCTGGGCTGACCCTCCGGACTAGCCCCTGTGGTGCGACCCCTGGTGGTTCCAGGCACCGCCCGCCCCCCGCAGATGGCCACGCTTATGTGCAGCCAGAGCTCCAAGGCTCCCGGGAGCAAAGTGACTTTCGAGGAGGCAGCAGGCGCTTACACGTGAAGGCCAACAGACAGGGGAATGGCGACGGGAAAAGCAACGGAGACTTAACCTCCTAGGGTGAGGTGGAGTCATCCTCGTAAAATGAGAAGATGAGGCAGCGGGGCCACTGGGATGCCATCAGGCCTGCACCCCCTGGCCAGGGCCCTGAGGCCAAGGGGGAGACCGCTCCCAAGGAGACCCCAAAGAAGAAGAAATTCTCTCTCAAGAAGCCTTTCAAATTCAGTGGCCTGTCCTTCCAGAGAAATGGGAAGGAGGGTGAGGGTGATTCTTCTGCCTCCTCGCCCACAGAGGAAGAGCAGGAGCCGGGGAGATCGGTGCCTGCAGCCAGGAGGGCACTGCCCAGGAAGGAAAGGCTGGGGCACCCGGGAGAGCCAGGAGTCCCAGGCCAAAGGGGCAGAGGCTAGCACTACCTCCAAGGCAGGAGACACAGAAGAGGCAGGGCCCCAGGCTGCAGGGCCCCAGGCTGCAGAGCTGTCCACTCCCTTGGGGCCTGAAAATGGCCTTGCACCAGCCAGGGTTGAGCAGAATGAGTATGCGTGGGGACAAGGTGATCTCTAAGCTGCAAAAACTGTGCTGTCCTTGGGAGGTCACTGTCTGCACCTGGTGCCTGGGCTGCCTTCCTGTGCCCAGAAAGGAAGGGGCTTGTTGCCCCCTCCTCACCCTTCCTCCTCTCCCGGCTGTGGCTTGTCCCATCAGCCACCTGTATTTTCTCTTAAGGCCAGCTGAAGATGGTGCCTTACAATTTCCCAAGTTATGTTAGTGATGTGAAATGCTCCTGTCCCTGGCCCTACTTCCTTCTGTGTCCTTACCCCTGCAGAAGGCAATTGCTGGTTTTCTCTCCCAATTCTTTTCCAAGTAGGTTTTATTTATTCTATTCCCCAAATCCCTGAGCCAGAAGTGGGGTGCTTGTACTCCTAAACCCTGAGTGTCCAGCCTTCCCCCTGTTGAGTTTTCAGTCTTTTGTGCTGTGCCTAGTGACTCCTGGGCTGGGGAGGACATACTCAAGTTAAAAAAAAATTTCCCAGTGCAAGTGTGGGGAGCTGGCATCTAATGGGAATGTGTAGGTCAGAAGGGCTCCCCTCTCATAAATGGGTTAATGCCATTATCAAAGGGCAGGATCAGGCCTGTTGGTCTCGTTGCCCTTCTACCTGCCCTGATGACACAGAAAAAAAGCTCAATAGATGCCCAAGACTTCATTTTAGACTTTCCAATCTTCACAACTGTAAGCCAATAAATTTGTGTTATCATAAATTACCAGTCTCATATATTCTGTTATAGTAGCACAGAAATTAAGGTGTATTCTTAATCAACCAGCATTTTTCTCCAACTGTCTTCCTTCTGCTGAGTTAAAACTCAAGCCTCTGATGTCAGAAACTGTGCCCTCGTCCTCGCTTTGCAATCCAAGCACGCGTTTCCTTAGAGCACCTAGAACAGAGCTCCAAAAATGAGGGTTTTTAGCCAAGTCCTGAAAAAATGATGGAGAGATAGAGAATCTGAGGGCAGGAGGGAGCAAATAACTCAATAAACAAATGAATAATTCAATGACTAATTACACTACTGAGAAATCTAGATCAAAATGCTCGCACAAAATCAGAGCCAGTTTTGTCCCCTTCTTTGTCGATTTTGTCAATATCTTCTATTGAACAAAGTATCTGTCACAGCAAAGTTTCTATGTCATTATTCGTAATATTTATTTATTTATTTTAGGTACTGAAGATTGAACCCAGGGGCAATTTACTACTGAGCTACATCCCTGGTCTTTTTATTTTTTTCATTTTTAATTGTAGATGGACATAATACATTTATTTTATTTATTTACTCTTTTGTGGTGCTGAGGATCAAACCCAGTGACTTACATGTGCTAGGCAAGCATTGCACCACCAAGCTATAATCCCAGCCCCTATATATATTAAAATAAATACCCACATGTACAAATCAATAAACTTCAATGAATTCTTTCAGTCACCAAGGATAAAGTAGCATTAAGCAGAGTGTTTTTGGAGGAATATGGGAAATTGATCTCAGGGTCATTTGATTACTGAGCCACATCTCCAGCCTTATTTTGTATTTTATTTAGAGACAGGGTCTCACTGAGTTGCTTAGCAACTTGCCATTGCTGAAGCTGGCTTTGAACTCATGATCCTCCTGCCTCAGTTTCTCTGGGATTATAGGCATGCGCCACCATGCCTAGTGAGGTATCATTTTTTTATAGAAACCATTTTATCAATTCAGATAATACACAGATGAAAACAGCCTTCTTTTGAAAATCTAGGTAGGTGAATGTAGATAAATGTGGTGAGTGTGTCTTCTAAGGAGCTTACCTAAGGAGAGCAGGTAGATTGACATAATTCCTCTATGAATCACTGATTGTTCTGCCAAATTCCAAGCAACAGACATGATCTTTCCAAGTCCCAGTGAATATCCACAGTGAAAAGGGGCTATGGGGTAAATGACTGAGGTTTGAGTTCCTGAGTGCAAGGTGCCTATGCCGATTTCAGGAAGGAGTCTCAGCTGCTGAGCACAGGCCATAAATAAGACAGCATTTCTAATAGGATGTCCTTCTTCCCAGTGCATCTTGACTGAGTATCCCCAGAACCCACACTTGCACATCACTGTGTGATAGCTTTGATTCTTTCTTTCTATTTTGGTACTGGCAGGAGGGGGGTGTCTCACTAAGTTTACTAGGGCTTCTTTAAATTGCTGAGGCTGACCTCCAACTTGCAATCCTCCTATCAAAGCCTCCCAAGCTCCTGCAATTACAGGCATGTAATTGGCCTGATTTCTTGTATTAATATCCTCAACATCTGCATAAATGCAACCCAAATGCTGGGACCCAACTTGCCAGTTAACTGTCACAGTTTTCAAAACACAGAAGCAGGCACATGGATAATTTTTGTGTCCTTGGAAGTCTCTGGTGAAGCCTAAATTTTGTGAATTAAATACAGTCCTATAGATAGATACATGTCTCTCTCTATGTGTGTGTGTGTGTGTGTGTGCATATATATGTGTATATATATAAATATATATGAAATATATATTACATGTATTATGTATATGTAATACATATTACACATATCTCTCCATATGCACATAAATACATATGTTTATATCTCATTTTCCCTTATTTTTTGTTCATATTGTAGTCTTAAGAGTATTGAAAAATGATCCATAAGTCCCTTAGATATCCCTGTTTTGTTTCATACTTGATCAAGTCCAAAAAAATGGTAATTTAAGAAACAATCAATAGTTTTACAACAATTAAAAAGTGTTCACGTGCTCATACAATACGCACAATATTCAAAGACTACTCACAAAATCCACACTATTAAGGCTTTTCAATCAAAGAAGCAGAAATGGAGCAAAAAATAATATAAAGATTGCTTGTACATATCAAGAACAAGCAATTTCAATGTGTTTTCTTTAGGATGTTTTCAGCTTCTAAAAGCCTGACACATCGTGACTGAAACCAGGACGTCCTTCAGAGTTTATTTAAAAGACATCTAGAGTATGGTAACAGCTTTAACACAGCATCTCCATCAAGTCCTCTAAGAACACATTCCCTTTGCCTTTCTGTTCTGATAAACTCAGTACTCCATTATTTTTATTGTGTTTATATCCTCCTTATGTTTGCTCTAAATCCATTCAAGAAAAAAACAAATACTTTTCTTAATAGCAACATAAAAAAATGTAGCAGTAATTGTTATTGTTGATATTATTATAATTTTTATCTATAGACCAGAACAAATGACCCTGGCTTAAGTTCAAAGTGACATTCCCAAAGAATGACCCCTTCCTGTTTGTCTCCTATCAAGAAGCCAAAACTTTCCTCAAATCTGCCTCCACGGCTGATTTTCCTTGTGGCTACATTAGCTCAAATTGATGCAGTTGGTCGCCCCTTGCTGCAAGGGAAGCTGGGAAAGCTCATATATTGGCAAAGAATAAAATAAATATTTTGGCAACTGTATTTTCAAGCTCCAAGAGCTGTCTTGTACACTCAAGTTGCTAGTTAGACTCTGGATAGTGAAATCCCACCCTCTCACATAACCTTTCCCTTCTCAGAATTGAATTACAAATATATTTGAGAGGAGGTGTCAGACATTTGAAAGCAGGTAGGAATCTTATGAATTCAAATAGTATGAGAAGGTGACATTCTCATAAAAGAGAAGGTTAACTAGAGATTCCACTGGTGATTTCAAATTTATATTCAAGAAATATTCTAAGCTAGACAGTAGTATAAAGTTAGAATCAAAGCGCAAGTACATTTTTAAATCAAAGTTCTTTATCACAAGTGTTCTTTTTCCAATTTCTTCCTGAGTATTTGTTGGAGGCAGTCGAGGAAATCCAGGGATACAAGAGTAATAAGGCCAAGTGTGGTGCTGGCATGAGGTGATGCAGGACCCAGTGAGGAGAGCAGCTGGAGGGAAGAGGAGCATGGAGGGGCAGGGAGCTGAGTGAGGTCACAGGAGCCACCAGGACTCAGGGATTAATTAACAAGGTGAGTGTTTGAGCAAATTATAACCCAGGGGTTCAGTGTGCAGTCAAAGCCCATCCATATGAGGTGACTGCCCTGGTAAGGAATTGGTCAGCGTAATAACACACAGGAGAATAAGGAAACAAGAAAATCAATATATTGGGTTAACAGGAGTCAAATTTCTAGGTGATGAAAAAGAAAGTTACAAATACTGACAGAGAGAGCCTTAATGGTTGGATTTCAATTAGAAGTATTGATCTAGACTCATAATATTGTGTATTATGTGTGTATACTATGCACATCTGTTACTTCAGACTGTCTAATGGAAAGCTACTGACAACAGGCACACTCAAATCTTCATTTCTAAAAATAATTAAAATAAACCGTAGCTCCATGGACGTTAAAACTGGAGACAGTAGCTGTCCAAAATGGAACTAGAATATCTCATCGTGACAATCAGGTAAACTGTTCACAGAATGAGAGGAGAATATCAAAGGGATATAGAAGCTTGAAGTCTTCCACTGGTCAGGGTGGCTACTTGAAGTATAAGAATAAACAATATGGTAAGAGAGTAAAACCCATCCAATAAAAATAGAAATCTCTAAGCCTAGGTTGATAAAAATAATTGCAATTAGTGAAAACAAAACACCATTTTAGATTAGAATGCCAAATAATAATGTAGGACGAATAGATGTAAACTATGTATAAACTATGTATAAAACTATGTATACATAGTTTGTTAGGCTTTTGAGTCACAGTGAAAGGTAACTAATACATCCCAACTGGAAAATGCTTGTACATTATCTTGGACTGAATCATTTCTAAAAATAATATTCCTAAAATTGACTAAGTTAGAATAGAATTTGTGGATTGTATTATTATATTATATTACTATCAATTTCTTGATTGTGAGAATTTACTGGGTATATGTAGGAAAATGTCCTTTGAAGTAGCAAATGCGCATGAACGTACCCAGGGTAGAGAAGTATCTTTTTCTGTAACTTATTCTCAAATTGGCCCTAAACCATTACCCATATAATTGTTTGCTTTATATATGGTAGATTTTGAGAGGTACACGGGAGAAAGGTGGTAACTGTCAAGGATTACAGAACTTAGTGCACGGTATAAACAATGTGTTTTCTTGCTCTTAGAATTTTTGTCTAAGTTTGAAATTTTTTAAAAGTAAAGTATAAAGAAAAACCTTTTAAAGGTGCTACCATTTTGACAACTGGCATCTTGTTTTCATGGAGAAATAGTCACAAGGCAAAACACATCAAGGAAACAGAAAATTTGTTGTTTTTTTCCCTGACAAAATCACACATTTTTAACATTTTTCTGAAGGCATCCAATGATCAATGATGACTCATTAAGAGAAAGTTCAACTTCTTCCCTAGGTGAAGGAAGCAAAGCCACTACTCTGAGATAAATATTGGGTCACCACACATTTTAAATCTGCACCATAGAGGCCATTTTCATCTGTGTTCACTTTCCAGGGATGTTAACTACTGTGTCTGAGGGTTATGAGCAACTGGAATACAGATTTAAGCAATTTATTCAGAGATTTCTTAAGGGATTTTGTACTGTCACTGCTCCATAGTTTAACTGTCTCACAGGACACTGGCCTAGCAGCAAATTCCTTCCAAAGCTTTTAATTCTTCTTTAGCTCTCTGACACCATCTCATTTTTAACTTCTTAAGAGTGTCTTTGCTATCAATACAAATATTAACTAAGTTTCAGAAAATGAAAGATCCAACTTTCGAAAGGCCAATATTTGGGATTAAACCAACTTCTCAAAGCAGAACTTAAATCTCTATGGTGCAGTTTCCCAATTTCACTGCCCTCTTTGTTCATTGGTCCAACCCCACCCATCCTACAAGCATGAGGTTTGAAGAAGTCTTCTATCCTCCAAAAGAAATCCATCTTCAATCCCAACCACCATTCCTCTTCCCTGATTTTTTTATTCCACGTGCCTCACTCTGGAGTTACTTATTTACATTCTGTTTTCTGTATTAAACCAGGAAAACAATCTTCTCAAAAGGGTACTGGGGTTTGCTCTTCTTTGTGGACTTCCATGTGTTGAACACAGATCCCAAAACATAAAACTCTCTAGATGCAGTCTTGTTAAATCAAGATTAAATTCCAAAGTTCAATAATTTGGTAGCTGTGGTGAACAGATAGGGGGTTGGCCTCCACAGTCCTTAGCTCTTAGTATTCTCCTCCGTGTATAATTCTCTTCCCTTGACTGAAGTCAGTACCAATTAACTTGCTTCAACCTAATAGAACAGCACAATGGTGACAAGATGTACATTATTATGTATACTTGAATACATTATATGAGATTATAATGCCAATCATCATAGCAGACTCTCTCCCTGCCTGGTTTTAAGGAAGCAAGCAGTTATGTTGAGAAGGTTTTAGGACAAGAAGGTTAAGATTGGCTTTTGGCCAACAATCTGAAAAGATGGAAGCTCACAGCCCGCAAGAATTAAATGCTGTCAACAATCAACTAACAAGGCAAATCTGAGCCTCAGATAAGACCACAATCCCACCTGACACCAGAATGGTAATAAAAGGCTTTTAAAGTTGACACCTCATTTTCCATTTCTGTTTTTGGGCCCGTGATTTATTTCATAAGATCAAGGTCTTCAACTTATATTCCTTTGCTCATCTCAACAAGATGGTGACTCATAAAGGCCAGCTTCACCATAAGCCCTTGCCCTGCCATTGAAATGGAACTTATAAAAAAAAATTCTGGAAATGTTATGGAGACTCTCCTTCTTTTGAACCTCAAGAACTCTCTACCACTGAAATCCTTCCTTCATTTGGAATGTCTCTTTTCCTGTTTATGCTGTAGTTCGTCTCTGTGCTACGTTTCTCCCCTTCAGAGAGGCACAGTGAAGCTTCTGGCCTAAGTGTCTGGAAGAGAGAAGTGTGCCTCCTTAAATATTGTTGAGTTAAAATTCAGGGCCAAGAGCCTTGAAACTGCACTTCAGTGTTGCCTAATCAACTCCCTGTTATGGAAACAAAGACCACAGTGTTGAAAGTGGCCTCTGAATTTTCCAGATTCTCACACAAAGAGGCAACATACACACACTCTAAAAGAGGAGTTCTGGTTGCATATTAGCAATTGAAAAATGACTATTTTATGTTCATTAATCAGAAAAGTCAGTAGACTCAATGCCCTAATCAGGGTACAAGATCCAGACCTAAAATAGGCTTGAGGCACTTGCCGTAAGCTAAATGAAGTGTACCAAGTTCTCATTCTTTTACAGTCTCTGGTCAAGGGCCAGAAATGAGCTGGGAGACTCGGGAAAGGTCATTCTTCCATGAGATGTTCTATTCTGTATTGCAGTCAGTGAGCCTGCCACAGATACATGCTCAGACTCATCCCTCAGACTCCTGAAACTAAGGAATTCTTCTCTCCTAATTCTTCTTCTAAAGAAGAAGCAGTATTAAGAATCCAAACAAATCAGACATTCTGCTTCTGTTTCATATATGCAAAGAGAGTTGCATATGTACCATATATTCAATAATGAGCAAAAAATGGCTTGAGGTCATGCCTGGTAAACTATAAAAGAAAAGATGCCCATATAGATTGCTGTAATTATCACTCAAGATTGGTGCTAGCACTATGCTGGACATTTGTGCACATATCTTACTTTATCTTCCATAAGACATTATGAGGTAAGTACTATCATCATCATGTTACAGATGAGAACACTGAGGTTGTAAGAGAGTGGTGATTTAGACCACTCTCAGATTCAGTAAATACCAGAGCTGTCACTCACATTCATCTCTCTCTTGACCCCAAATCCACATTCCAAAAGCTCATTTCTTTTGAATTCATACTTATTGCCTTTGAATTCATACTTATTGGTTATACTACATACTTTGTCTGCCTTTGAATTCATAATTATTGGTTATAAAAAGTTCTTCAAAGATACTTCTTAATTTCCAGTAAAGTTTTAGTGATACCATTAGTATTTTCTCACCTGGATCTTCATGCCAATTCCTAAAAGAAAAGTGATCATGACAGTCTCACTGGGACACTGCTGAGAATGAATTCTATAATCCCTGAGATGGGGGAGTCATGACATTCAAGAGAGCAGTAGTGTTGACTGAGAAGGTGTCAATTTTACATTGTAAGTACACTCCCCCATTGCCTGCTTTTTGCTCAATATAAAAGAGATAGAAGGAGGAAATTAATTAGCATCAACCATTGCTCCTCACTCTTGAAATGATGATGCTCATAAACCACACCTTGAGTGTCTATAAAAAGATGAAATGAGAGAGCATGACTCCCATAAGGGGACTGAGGAAGTGGACCTTTGTGCATTTGTTGGAAAGACACTGAATTGTTCTAAGGAAATTCCTTTTCCTGGCCAAAAGTTGCGTTCTCTCAGATGCAATGATGAAGATTGTGTGTGTGTGTGTGTGTGTGTGTGTGTGTGTGTGTGTGAGAGAGAGAGAGAGAGAGAGAGAGAGAGAGAGAGAGAGGTGTCTGAAAGTATGTGCATGGGCACAGAAACATAACACACACACACACACACACACACACCATGCACAAGCACCTTCAACTCACCTTGAGAAGGATGGGTATGAAAGAGTCAGGCATGAAAACACTGATGAGAGGGAGCATCTGAGTTGCAAGAGTGGAATTCAAACTTCAGCTCTTTTAGATATTAATAGCAAAATCATAGGAAATCACTTTTTCTCCATTCCTTGATTTCCCATCTAGAAAAATAAGGATAAAAGTACTAACCTCAGGTTGTTGCCATGAGGATGAGTTAAATAAGGAAATGTATGTTAAAAAGGCAAACATGTACAAGAACCTGGCATAGAATGAGCCTTCGACAAATGCTGTTCTTGGAGTGTGTGAGTTCCTAGGTTCTAAATGGAGACCTGGGCTTCCTTAACTCCAAAAGGGGAATGAATAAGAAGGCTCATCCGGGGAAGTGATTCAAGAGAGAAAAGTGGTGGCAAGGGACCACAAGTAAAGGTCACCGTACGATGACATACACAGGCACAAATGGGCTAAAGGACAGTAATTGTCAGCATTGCTGCCAAGAGGATTCAGAGACTTCTTTGAACACTTCTGAGATTCTGAAAGGGAGAAAAAAAGTGAGGAAAATGAAATAACAGATACAGAAATTTTTTAAATGGAGTCTAGAAATACATGACTTTATAAACTCAACCATTAGTATTAAGATACCATAAAAATCAAAGGAAAAAGAAAAGGTGACATAAAGTTGTATCTGGGGTTTACAAATAGCTAAGCGAAGACCATGCACAAACTGAGTCTCAACTCTAGCCTTCAATATTCAAGAAGGTTTTCTATATCCATCTATATGTTTTCTAATGTCCTTTAAAGCTGTGATTTTTTTCTTTGAAGTTTCCTTTTGCTGAGGGATTTAAAATCCAATCTTGAGGAAAAATTAATGATGACCATGGTTTTATTGAACATGACACACAGATATAATTAAATATATATCAAATAAAAATAGTGTGGATTACAAGTAATATGCATTCTGCAGCTATCTTCAACTATATATTATTTTCACTCCTGACAATATACTACTGAAGGTAATTTGGTGACTGGGGAGTGCCCCAGGATAACCAGATGACCATGAGCTGAAGATGGCAGGGCCCCGTGAGAAAAGGAGCCAGGGTCACTTAATCTCCCCACCTAGGAATACCTGAATGGAATATAAACACACTGGCTCCACAAAAGATCAGTCATCTGTCCATCCATCCATCCATCCATTCATTTATTTGAATTGTCATTTTAAAACATAACCAGTTCTAGTTTCTTTTTCCTGAGTTCTCTCAATTGAAATGTAGGTATCTGGAATATCTGGGACCTTTCACTCCTCTGTTCCTGACTGATTGCATTTCCTGAGCCCAAAGGGAAGATGGAAGGTCAAGAGAAGGGAGATCCCTATGGCCTCTGTAGGTAAAACCAGGTTTCTCTGCAATAGAAGGAAACTTCAAATCAGGTTGATGAGTTTCCACTGGAGATGTCCTCTACTGAAGTACATGCCACTACTCTATGCCTTGTGGCATTTTTGTGCACAGACGGGAGGTGACATGAAGCTTCTTTGATCTTTCAGATTTGTCCTGGGGCCAAGTAGGACCTAGAGTGGCCTAGGTCCTGGATGATCTCTGGCTGCAATCAGCTCTCTGTGTTTCCCCAAATGCACTATCTAGATGATGTCACTTAATAATTGTGCACTGAGTAGAGCAAACTTCAAACTGTTTCAGAGAAACGGAATGTCCTCCCATGGCCCAACTACTCTGCCCTGGTGGCCAGGCACTTCTTTACTTTATAGATGGAACACTACACAAGGTTCCATTGAATGAAGTCAGTGTGGCTCTCAGAACACTGACATGCAGAGGCAGAGTTATATGTAGTGCTCATTGGAACCATAGAAACCTGCTGCCAGTCTCACACACACACACACACACACACACACACACACACACACAAAAGTCCAGCAGATTGCTCCTCAAGCAGCTCTTTGGTGCTCTGCAGGTGATATTTTTTTTTCTGCAGTGCTGGGGATGGAACCCAGGACCTTGTGCTTGCAAGGCAAGCACTCTACCAACTGAGTTATATCCCCGACCCTGCTGGTGATATTTGAATGCTCGAGATAAGCTCAAGGTCTCTTTGAGATTCCCTGAGGGATACTGATATGTTCTACTATGGTTGTTTTTACAGCAGAGAGCTGTCATGCTTTAAGAAAGGAAGAAGAGCTATTCAAAATGTTTTAAGTCTGGGTTGAAGTATAGAAATCTCCTAACAAAATTATTCAAATTAAGATGTTTTCGACTTAATGTTGTAAAAAAGCAATAGGCATTCTATAGAACCACACTTGAACTTTAGAAGTTTATCTTTTCCCTTGCTGGTGATGTGTGGGAGGACTCCCTCAATATGCTGGGTATGGCAGTGAGAACAGCTCCCGGTCAGCCATGAGATCATGAGGGCAGACATCCCACACTTCACAGCGCACTGTGTTGCTAAGCTGTGGTTTGTGATTGGCAAGTGCATTACACACATGGTCTACTATTTTTATTTTTGACTTACAGTAGGCTTATCAGGACATGACCCCATCGTAGGTTGAGCAGATGGGGCTGATTAACTGCAATCCTGTGAATCTATGAGTCACCTCTGGCAGAGGTCAGTCCTCTGAGGTCACAAACTCTGAGTTTGTAAGACTTGAAAAAATCTTCATCAGAAGACAGAATGGACTTTCTTGAAGAAAAGGAAACGAGTCCCCTAAAATGTCACTTTATGGACCCATGATGACTTATCTCTAAGGCCTAACACACCTCAAGAGGCATCAAAATCCTTCTAATCTGTTACGTTGATGCAAAACACATTTTGAGAATGACTCTGAATAAGGTTCAAAAACTTTAGAATAAAATAATAGATGGTTTGAATGAAAGCAATCAGCTTCAGGAAAGTCTAGAAGTACTTGCCCAAGAAATTGAGGGATCAAAGCAAAAAGCCAGGGAACTGAAGCACAAGAAATGACACTTGAAAACACAAAAAGTATAAATACAGCAGGTCGTGGATGATAAAGACACAGTCAAAACCTCTGACCAAACCACACTGGAGACCATGCATTTGCCTGTGATCTAGACAGGGGCAGGTGGATGACAGCAACCAGGAATTAGAGGAAAAAATCAAAGCCAAGAATGAAGTAGATCTACCAATCAGAAGATGATTTGAATGCAGCTCACTGGTCCTGTTAAATATTTCTTTTAAAAGTCTTTCAGGCGAAAACCAAGAAATATCCAAACTTATGTGAAGAAAATTGAATAACAAGGAGTTTACCAGACCATCGCATTTCCAAACCTAGCAAATGTCTTTGCAATATGAAATTCCCAACTTGAAAGTGAGACATAGAGGCTTCAACCGAAATTGAAATACTGCCAAATGTACATCAAGACCATGTGATGAAATCTCACAGAAAATCAACTGAGCAGGAACTATACTGCCTAGAAACAGAAGAAACTTCTCAAAGCGTATAGATGGATGGTCTACATGGAAGGAGCACATTTGCAAGAAAATGGTTGAAAATGTGGACAAAGAATTGAAGGACCAATTCTTTCTAGCAAAACTATATTATTGTCGATGAGAAAAGAGCTCAAGGAACTTGGATGGTAGCTCTGCCCAGTAAGAGAGAGCTCTATGAAAAGAATTATAACAGATAAATACTGGCTGAAGTTCAATTTAAATTCTAGACTCTCCCAAGTGACCCTTTTGCTTCTGCTGTTCCACACACAGCCCTCAGAGGTCCAAATGTATCAGGATTCCCTGGATCATCAGGTCCCCAAGCTGTAGAATTAAGGGATCCAATTAAACCTTTAATTCAGCTTATTGAAGCTGGCCTTGAACATCTACAACCACATCTGCCTTTTTGCTCTCTTTGAAAGTATTTTTAATTTATCTCTTTTTAGTTTAACTGCTGCTATTCAGTTGATATTACAGTTGCTCTAATTAAAATTTCATAGCATTATAATGCTTAAGATAGTATACTTCAAACAGAGATGTTCGGTATTATCCTTATGAATATATTATTTCTATTATATTGGGCCATCTACAATTAGTGTAAGCACTATATTGTGTTTTGGTTAAGTAAAATGTTTGCTATTAACGTCAACCCTTTTTCAAGGTTGAGATGGCTGGGGAGAACAATAAACATTAATTATTTCTATATGCGAAAAAATTAGAGTTCATCTGAACTCATTTAGCACCAATATGACCAACATTCTTGACACAACTCTACAATGTGATAATAAGCAGATGAATCACAGGTGTTGATGAAGGAAGGAATACTTAGGAGGAGAAAAGAAAACAGGCAATGATTGCCCAATTCCAGCCTCATTTGAAGAGGGGCTATTTGCTGGTGGGGGAGGAAAAAGTCATGCACATTTTTTTCTCATATATATATATGTATGAACTAAGCAGATATATGCTAAAGGAAAAATTCTACTATTCCAATAGTTTTCAAAAGTAGGAGAAAGGAGTAGATTGTTTGAGTGGCTATTTATTGAGCCTAAAAGGAATAACGCCTTAAACAAACATCAAACACAGGAAATGGATCTAGGCCAGATTGACACGTGCTTGAAAAAGATCCCAATTTTCCACCATTTCACCTGGAAGATTATTTTGAGGGTGATATTACACTCTCTTGCTTTGAAATTGTCCCTAGCAGCACATGTTCAAACACCCAGAGAAACATGATTTTATCTTACTTAATAATGTTACAGAAGCAAAGAGAATTCTTATTGTGTAAGAACAAATAAAAAAATGCATCTGTAGCATAGGATAATTCTACTATATAAATTTTAAGATTCTCTAAAAACAGTGCAGACCCTTTGACTCCCTAATTCTCATTCTAGGATTTGAATGCAGGGAGAATAGAGACAATGACATAGAAAAATAGCTTTAAGAATGTGCTTCATAACATTACTTAAAATAATAACTGATACTCTCCTACTTAAATCATAGGAGATTAATTATGGCATAAGAATTTGATGAATGATGAAAAGTTAGAGAAACTAGATGGAGGCGAGTTGAATGCACTTTCACTGGCCCAAATCACTTCTCTGCTTACTCAGCTGGAGACACTGAGGAGGAGACAAGGTTTCCCAGAATGAAATGACTGCTCAACAGCAACTGCTTCCTACTCTCCTAACCCTGGAACCTCCTCCTTCTTTCCTTAGCTAGTTGAAACCCCAGTATTAGGATATGGAATGAAAAGGTAAAACCCTCTCTCCAAATAGCCCATCATCAAACCATGTGCCTCCTCATGAACAGACTTCAGTTAATGTTAAAAATAAAAATGCTAGCTGGATTTTTTCCTTCCTTAACTTTGTTTCTTTCTCTGACTTCATGGGCTCCATTCTTAACCTCTAGTGTAATAGACTCTGAGCTAATGACATCACTGAACAGAGAGAATATGTAACCCTTGAAAAACCGCGATAACCTTTGTTTTACCATTTTCTTCTGAATGCAGGCACAGATGATGATCCTTACTCCTGGCATACTGAGGGTTAACTCATGCATGCTATCAGACACAATCAAAGCCCAAAAAATGTCCTTTTCTGTAAGCAAGAGCTGCATCTGGAGGGAGGATGCAGATGATGGGTGTTGCCTGGGGTAAGTAATGACAATCCTGTTACTCAAGCAAAGGTTAATGGTGACGGTGAGTGTTGCAGATGCTGAGAGGGAATTGGGCATGAATGAATATTTGTTGCAACCAACATCTGTGAAATGGAGGGTTAGAAAGCAGGCTAGGGTGGAGAGAAGTTGAACAGTGATTCAAGCTCCACCAGCCCCTGGAAATCTCTGAGGGTGTGCAGCCTATTGGAGTGTCCCCACAGAGGTCTGAAAGGGCATGACCTTTCCTGCTCCCACCAGGATCTGTCAGTGGGCACAGGCCACCCTCGAAGAGCTTGCTTTTGTGCCAGACAGTTCTCTGCAGCTGAGGCAAACTATGAATGAACTGCAGCCAGGTGCTGACAGTGCTTCTGTTGACCAGGCCACGTGTTCTTCCCCAAAGGAGTTGGTCAATTCATCTCCCAGAGGAGCTTTAAGGAAGGGTTAGTTGCACATCCTGAAATAAACGTGGGGTACCAAGATGAGGGAAGAAGTTGAAGGAAGAGATGTGAGAAGAGGAAAAGAAAGAAAAATTTGATTTCAAGGAGTAGCAACTTATTTTTTGTACTTGCTTTTAATACTACCAGACCAATTATAAGGTGTGTACTCCTAGAGACTATGCAGATATTTGATTATTTTTCTGCAAAGTATTGTCCCACCTGTGCCCTATCTTTCTAACATGACCCCTTGAAATGTAAAAGCTTTTCCTGATTTTACTTCAAGAGGCACAATATAGGCTGAGAAGTGCCCTGACTTACATGAGTCACTCACAGTGAGTTGACAGTGCACTTAGAATCCATCCCTTACCTCTTACCTCATCCTATACTTTTCACCCAGAATGTGATGATTGACATCCTAGCTTGTTGCCATAGCATTTCAGTCTAGTTGCCCATCCTTGGTGGTAGCACTAATGTGTGACTTGAGGCCGGACCACTACAATTGGTGTTGTGACATCAATTTCAAACCTCTCATACCCCCATGACATCTGGGAAGCAACCAATTGTGAATCTCCTCTCACTTTCTGAACCAGCTTCATTTCAACCAACATATGGAGAAACCAACACATGGAAGCTATGGTGTACTTCTCTTGCTTAAGCCTCCCTCCTGTCTGCCCCCATGACCACATTTCTGGTTCTTCCAGAGATGTCCCATTTTGGCTTCTTTCCAGGGATTAGACAGACCTCTTTAACAGAGCTGCACAAGTAGATAGTTCATAATATTTTTCAGATATACATATTTTGTTTATAGGAGATCATTCATTTCTCTTTGGGATGCCAGACAGAGGAAGAAGAAATTAACAGAAGCCAGTGGACAAAGTAGAAAAGGAAAGAAAAAGCAGGATTAAAAGGTGGGGGAGCCAGAAGTTCCCAGAACTTCCTCAATCAGATGCGTGAGGGCAGGAGATCTCTATATTATGCACATCCCATCTCTTTAGTTCCTAGAACTGACAAAGTGCCTATTGAATGAACAAATAGACTTACAGAGAACAAGACACTGTCCGAGATTAGAAAAAAGCTATGTGGGCGAAATAACTTATTATTTTAACAATTATAAATATCATGCAATAATTCATTTTTTGTTGAAAAGGATCTAAGATTTGATGTTAAAGACAGGAATAGGCACACAAGGAACCTGGTTATACACAGCCAAAGACTGCACAATTGGGGATAAAAATAACTGGAAAGAATTGCAATTAGGGAGTGAGAAGAAGTTCCGGGGTGCATTTATATATGCACATAGGAAAGTTAAGTCAGATTCCTTCCAGTGTTCTGCCCTTATTCCAACCCTCTTCCACAGTGAATTTCACCATCATGTACATCCAAACATCCACAAGACACTTTAAGAAAATCTATAGGTAAATAACAGAAAGATCAGTAGAGGTAAAGGAACAAGGGGAGGGAGAAGGGGGACGGGGAAGTACTAGGGCCTGAATTAGAGCAAATTACATTCCATGCTTTTATAACCATGTCAGAATGAATCCTAATGTTACATAATTTGAAAGAACCAATAAAATAAAAATAAATTTTAAAAGGGACAAAAAATTCTGGGGTGCTACTGCCAGAGTAGGCAGATTATAGATAGTAATGATGTACTATCTATTTCAAAATTCTGGAAAGCCGGGCATGGTGGCCCACACCTGTAATCCCAGTGACTCCAGAGGCTGAGGCAGGAGAATTGCAAGTTCAAAGCCAGCCTCAGCAATTTAGCAAGGCCCTAAGCAACTCAGTGAGACCCTGTCTCTAAATAAAATACAAAATAGGTCTGGGGGTGTGGCTCAGTGGCCGAGTGCCCTTGAGTTCAATCCCCAGATCCAAGAAAAAAAAAATCTGGAAAAAAGGATTTTGAATATTTATGTCATAAAGAAATGATAAATGTCTGAACAGATAGATGCATTTACCTGATTTAAACCTTAGCAATGTACACATGTGTCAAATTCACATGATACCCTATTAACATGTACATTTTAATGTGTTTATGCATAAGTTAAAAAAATACAGTTTTTTAAAAAGCTGAAAAAGACTTAATTCCAGTTATATTTCTGGTTATGCCTTTTCTGATAAATCCTAATTTCCAAGGGCAAGCCTCTCCCAGGGGCCAAAATTTGGATAAAATTTGCATTAATTTGTGGGTCTTCTATTAAAATAACATGTCTTCTCTTGACTGTGTTTGATTATTTCTATTTATTTGGTTTGGTTTTTAAAGCATAGGCAGGAATTTTGAAGAGCAGACTACAGGAAGTCAGTAACATCTAGATGAGAAGTGAAGTCCTCTGAAGTTAAAATGACCAAAAATGAATCATTAAACCCAATTTACCCCATCATGTTATGTCCTTTAGACCAAAGAAAGATCAGCTCCCCCATCATATGAATCTCTCCTGTGAAACACTTCAGTATGAACAGAGGAAACCAAGCACTCTATCCACAAAGCAAGGAACCCTGAACTTGCCTCCTGGAAAGATCTCATCCCCATGTGCTATGTCAATAAACAAAATAAGCATAAGACACGTATTAAGGTTCAAATTAACCCTGCTTTCACACCCATGGCCTTTTCTAGGGTTAAATCTAGGGTCACATTCTTCACCATCACTCATAATTACCAATTTAACCTCTGTCCCATGCAAATTAGTTCAGTGGCCCAGACCCTCACAATAGATGGCTCTTCTGTATAAAACAATGACTTGGTGACAGATCATGGAATGTGACTCAGATGGGTACAGATAACCCTTGATTTTAGTGATTTCTGCAAATAATTGGTAATATTCATCCATATGCAACTTTTTTACCTGCCTGATTCATGATTTCCACTGAGCCTTTTCTCCCACTTCTCTTCAGTTTTGTGTTAACTGATAGGTGTTTGCCATTTATTGTATACCAGAAACCGTGCCAGGTGCTAGGGCACAGGGTGTTAAAGAAATAAAAGGATATCCCAATCCTTAGTTTTGGAGTTGATATTTTAAGAGGATAAGAAAAGGCAACAGAGATGAAATAGGAAGGAGGAGGAATATAAGTAATTATGTGGTTGGTGATAATCATTTTTAATCAGCCCTAGTTATAGCTTGTTTTAAGCTTCTTACAATTTATGATTTCTCCAGAGTCTGTTATATGTACCCAGCATTTACAAATGATAGCTCAATAAATCCATCCTAACATCCTTAGAAAGTTGTTCCTGTTTCCATTTTATAGAGGAAGAAATTGAACTTCACCTTATGGTGAAATAATAACATAGGTAAATACAATGTAAGAGAATCTAACATATATAGAACATGTAATATATGCTAAGCATTTACTTAACACTGTTTCATTCAATTTCATCATAATCAAGTTGTGGCACTATTATTAACCTTATTTTACAGTTGAGCAGTGGGTGATGAGCAACTCTCCCAAGACCACAGAGTTCTAAGTTAGGAGAACCAGGTACAGACCCAAGTCAAACCTCCTCCAAAGTCTCTGTTCTTAAGCTCAAAAGTGAGAAACCCAAAGACCAGGAGTGTTAGCTGTTGCCCCAAGATCCACAAGTGAAAGAAGATTTGAACCCACACCTATGTGACCCAAAGTTCACCCTCTTTCTGTAAACTCTGGAAGATTCATCTCCACCAAACCCTCAGGTACATGCTGAAGATATTCCTATTTTGATCAATCTTACCCTGAGTATCCCCAGTAAGGAGGCTTCTTTTTCATGGAAAGTAGAAAATGGGCATGGCTGCCATCTGCCTTGGTCCTCTCCTATGGAACACCCTTTCCTCTAGACTTTCTTGGGCTCAGTGTGTCTCCTTGCCTCCAAATTGTACCTCAACTAAGTAGCCTTTTCCACTTTAGCATGTGGCTGGGTGCTCCGTAGTCTGTGTCCCCCCGTTTTCACCAGCTCCTCAGGCACATTTATTTATGCTCACATATGTTGTTCTGCAAAGTGCTGCATCCAAGGACAGCAAAGGACAGGGAGATGTGCTGACAGCAAGTGGCAGCTGACAGAATAGGACAAAGATGCATCACATTGACAGAAGTCTCAGGGAAGTTATCAGAGCCAAAGGACAGAGCCTTCCAGAAGCACAAGATGGTGAGGAATGTCTCTTGCTGTGTTGGGCACTATGTCCATTATATCACAAACCTTTATTTTTGAATTTCTTTACCCATTTCTAAAGTAGTACCATCATTTCCTATCTTACAGAAGAAAAAATATACAGGGTATTAAGCAACTTTTCCAACTTAGCCACACAGCTAAGTAAGTTCAGAATTTAAACCCACATTACTCAATCATTAAAATGTGGTCTTCACTGAGAAAATATGAAAGGTCAGAGAGACTGAGGACTGAGAAGGGGTCGCAGCCACTGATAACTAAGAATAGGTGATCCTAAATCATTATCCACACCAGCATACTTTTGAGAGCAAAGCAAGTTCTCTTGAAAATGTGCCAAGATAACAACAGTAAACAGGAATATGTAGTCATCCTATTAAGAGGACACTGGTGACCTTTAAAACATCATAATAGAACAATGAGGTGGAAATCAGACAGCAGTGGGCTAAAGAGAAAAGAAGTAATAAAGAACAGTAGAAAAATCAGTGTGGATCATGCTGTTTAAAAACACTGCAATCCAACAGAACAATACTGAAAGTAATTTAAGAAGACACCAGGTCATGCTTAACTGAACTTAGGGATGACAAGGTCTGTGTGCACCTTATTCATAGCTGCATCCATAATATCTGTGTAGAACTTGGCATCTGGAGACACTCAAATACATAAGTTTCACTGAATAACAGTGAGTTAGAAAGGAAATGTTTTGTAGGACAAAAGAATGCTGAGAATCACTGTAGGCAGAGAAAGGACCAGATAAAGGTGAGAATTAAAAAGATGAGATGATGAATCTAGTATAACAAATTGGTGGTAGATGGCTTAAAGGTTCAAGTAAAATGGGTGCTTGAATTTTAAAAGAAGCAGTGTCACTCCTTCTCTCAATAAAATAAAAAAAAATATCTAAAAATGCCATATACAGATGGGAGGTAACTTCCCATCAGTGGGGAGGACTGAATGAAGGCAAGATGAAATGCACATTTTCAAAAAGGATGTACTAAATGTGTATTGCATACCTGGCACTCAAACCAGGGATGACCTCAGATAAGCTGGATCCTTTCCTCTGCAACATCCATCCTGCTGTAGTTAAATGTGAAGAGCCCGGGCTAAGCTGCTTAGACTGAGTGCCCAGTGGGGTGGGTATTCCCTGCTTGGCATTGACTTGCATGTGCCCTTCAACAATACACTTGCCCTTGCAGAATCAAATGTCAATTGAATTGGGTGACAGGTTCCCAAAGAAGCCTTTCAAAACTGATACAAATCAGAAAAACAAATTCCATTTTTCATAGGCCTCGATCAACTCCATTGGATAGTTATTCTCTGTTCTGAGTCATGTCCTTCTATCATTTTTTTAATATTAAATGGTTCTTACTTCTTGTGAAATCAATCTCCAATAGCTGATATCCAAAGTGGGTGTTTCATGTTTTCATGACCTGACTTAAGAAAAGTTATTCCCATATTATGTGCTTTCTTGAATTTGCTTAGATTTTAAAATCCTTGAATCCAAAGCCTATTGCATTAGTGCACCTATAGCATTCTGAGCTCTATGATTTCCTTGGCAAAATTTTGAATTTATGAACTTCCTTTTATGGCTGAGCTATGGAAGGATGGGAGGACACAGGCACATCTCATTGGAACCCACAGATGTCCCAATGATCAAACAATTGGTATTTTCTGATAGGGAGAAAAAGAAGAGCAACTTTCAGGGATACATGTCCCAAATAGATTGTGTCTGGACTAGAAGCCATCAGTACAGTGTCTCTTGCTGCAAAAATATTTTTCTGTGCTGTTTTGAATCAGACTTTAGCAGCTTATCTATATATATATACCATCTGGCTATGAGAACTGAATAGAGAAAACCCAGAAGAAAAATCATATATATACAAATATATATATAAAATTATAGAGAGACACAAATGTATATATATTTATATGCAAATATATATGAAATAAATTTTTCCTTATATATATAAATTGAATTACAAGTTGAATTATAAATTGAATCAATAATGTAAAAAGAGAGCCTGCAGAGTGGAAGAAATTCTTTACGATGCACACTTCAGAAAAAGCACTAATCTCCAAAATTTATAAAGAACTTACAAAACTTTACACCAAAAATACAAAGAACCCAATCAATAAATGGGACAAGGATCTGGACAGACATTTTATAGTAGAGGATGAACAGGCGATCAATAAATATATGAAAAAGTGTTCAACATCTTTAGCAATTAGCAAAATGCAAATTAAAACAACTCTAAGATTTCATCTTACTCTGATTAGAATGGCTATTATCAAGAACACAAACAATAATAGATGTTGGTGTGGCTGTGGGGAAAAAAGCACACTTGCATTGCTGGTAGAGTTGCAAATTGGTTGAGCCACTCTGGAAAGCAGTGTGGAGATTCAGAATGGACCCACCTTTTGACCCAGTTATCCCACTCCTTGGTTTATACACAGAGGACTTAAAATTAGCACACTACAGTAGCACAGCCACATCAATGTTTATAGCAGCTCAATTCACAATAGCTAGACTATGGAACTAACCTAGATGCCCTCCAACAGATGAATGAATAAAGAAAATGTGGTGTATATACACAATGGAATACTACTCTGCCATAAAGAAGAAAAATATTATGACATTTGCAGGTAAATTAAATGGATGGAACTGGAAATTATGCTAAGTGAAATAAGCCAATCCCCAAAAAACAAAGGCCAAATGTTTTCCTTGATAAGTGAATGATGATATAGAATCTGGTTAGGGGGAGTGGGAGGTGAGAGAGGAATGGAGGATTTTTAGTAGAGGGAAATGAGAGGGGGAGAGGGTGGGGGTATGAAAAATGGTGGAATCAAACAGACATCATTACGTATGTACATGTGTGATTAACAAGAATGATATGAATGTACATCATGCACAACCATAGAAATGAAAATTTCTACCCCATACGTGTACAATGAATCAAAATTAAGTCTGTAAAAATTTTTTAAAAAAAGATGAACACTGATGGAGGAAAAAAATAATAAATTGAATTATATGTACATGTAAATATATAAATTGAAAAAATTTATATTTTTCCCTGACCTTTTAGAAAAGCCACTAGTGAAACAGAACCCACACAGAGAGAAAATTTGAAAATATTTTCTAGACCCACGATCTCTAATTCTTAAGGGATGATTGATGAATGAATAGAATTCATAATGAGATCTTCCATCAAGACCGTCTCAAAGAGAGACTCATGAATTCAGACTTATCTTGCCCAACAGAGATCAGTGATATATACAACCAACTTCCTTTGAGGAAAGTCATCTTTGTAAAATTTACTATTTTAAACATGGTTAACTTGAATGAGTTTTTTTTTCTTTTTGCATGAATAGGTTGTCATAGTAGGGGTATGGAAAAGTGAAGTAGGAAATGATGGTCCAGGTAGACTCACTACTAGAATTATGAAACGAGACTATGTATCCAGGTGGAATAATATGGATTGTGTCATCTTAGGGTGAGGACAATATGGAAATTCAGGCAGACAGCTGGCATCAAAATGTGGCTACTATTAGTTGGTCCGAAGAGTAGAACGTCAGGTAAGGAAAGAGAAAAAACTGACATTTACTAAACATCTATTTTGTAAAAGGCTCTCTTCGTAATGTATTAAACTTACTTTTCATAATAAACCTATAAGATTGTATTTTAAGCCACTGAATTCTAAGAAATAAAGCACATGAGTTTCAGAGAAGTCATGAAATCAATGTGTATTATTCAGGGTTCTATAGAGAAATAGAATAGAATATGGACAGATATATAGACAGGGATTTATATGAGGAATTTGATTGCACAATTTTGAAGTCTGAGAAGTCTTCTTGAGTTGGAAGCCCAGAAAAATTAGTGGTGAAGTTCAGTCTAAACCCTATATCCTAAGAACCAGAGGAACCAATCATGTAAATGACAGTCTGAAGGCCCAAGAGTCAGGAACATTCATGTTTATAGGCAAGAAAGAATATCAGCCCAATTCAAAGCAAAGTCACCCTTTCTTTCCCTCGTCATTCTCTCCAGGTCCTAGTGAACTGGATGAGTCCCATCTGCAGAGGATGAGGATCGATTTTTACCCAGTCCACAAATTTAGATACAAATCTCTTCCAGAGGCACATTTACAGACACATCTGAAATAATGTTTTACCAGCTACCTTGGCATCTCTTGGCCTTGTCAAGAACATACCTAAAATCAGCCATCAAACTATGCAAAATGACAAAACTGATAGGACAAGCTTGGAATAAGGTTTCTGTGATCCCAGAGCCATGGCCTCTCCACAGCGAAACTATGCAGAAAACAAACACTGGTCATAACACAGAAACTCAGTTCTCAGGTTTAAAAGAGATTTTCCTAGAAATGAAGCACAAAAAGGAGACAGGAGTGATGGGAAGGGCCCAGAATCAATTCAATAATCAACCCACGCCTGAAATTCCCTTAGCAAAGGAAATACTGAGCCCTCATGATGTGTGGCTGTTCTTGCCAGTGGAAGCTAAGGTCTTTTATTTTCCAGATTTAAGGAATTGAGGGGTAGGAAAAGAAACCCAGGCACCCACAGGGATGTTGGTAACTAGTGACTGTGACCATGGAACGAAGTATGTTGTTGGCCCACTTGGGGACTAAATGCAGGACTTCAAACCTAATTTGAGTTGAGCTTCCATTGAGCTAGTCAAGCAGAATGGCCCAGGCTGGGGTGTTCAAAACCATTATGTGGAGAGAGCAAATGAAAATGCAGGATAACACAGGGGTCAAAGCCATGTCATTCCCTTGATAGGGCTGAATAAGGAAATAGAGGACATCCTAGTGGGTGTCTACAGAGTGTGTGTAATTGCAGGTCACCCCCAATACTCATTTCCTCTATGAAGAGAAGGATCCAGGACCAGGCTTTGTGATATAAGGAATAACTTGACAGAGTCAGAGAAATTCACCAAGTATTAGGAAGGCAGTGACTCAGAAGAACTAGAGGTGACAAAAGGAGGTGTGACTATTTCCTACCAGGGTGACAAGCCTAGAATTGAGGTTGCAGAGATCTTCTAACCACAGTGACAGTACTGTGCTGGAACCCAACCAGGGACACCCCAGAGAGCTTTTAGTAGAAACCAAGTGATTGCATCACCTACAACATAAACTGCCTAATGTCATAGTCATGTTCAGACAGGCTTCTACCAAAGCACAAGTTCTGCAAGAAGAGGGATCCTGAATGATGCAACTTTCCATTCCTGATTCACTCTACAGAAAGCCTCTCCCTGGCAGAGTCAAACTCCCGAAATGAAATTTACCTCCATATTACCTAGGCCCTGACTTGGCACAGTGACCTTCCGAGTCTCTACTGCTTTGACAACTGAATGGAATTCACAAGCTTGGCCTCAATTCCTATGAAGAAGCAAGTGAGGGTGTTCCCTGGTTGCAAATGATTTTTTTTGACAGGATGAAGGTCAACTTGCTCTCTTGGAAGATGTTCTTTCCTGGTTCTTCCCATCTTTATCTTCTGGAAAGGGCACAGAAACAGGCTATACTTAGCAATGGGGGTTATTTGGAAAAGTCACATTTGACTTCTTAGTAATTTTCTTTTTATCTTTAGCTTTTAGCATTGCCCATCACAGAGACTTTTTGAGTCAGATTTGGCTAGTTTTCTTAGGGTCTCCTTAGATTCCACTTTTCCACCAAAATCTCTCTCTTGTCCAGGGACAGGTAGCCTTCACCACTGCACATTAACATATCACAGATTCCTTTAACTCTGGATAATAAGTGTGATATGGAGAGAGAATACTCTAATCAGAGCCAGAAAATTTGAATGTCAATCCTGATACTCTAACCACTAACTCTTGGAAATACCAGTTTCTTACCTATGGAATGTTCACCATAATCCCCATTCTGCAACCTTCAGGATTGTACCAAAGATGCAAGATGATTATAAAAATGGCCTTAGGAATCATCCTGCCTCTAGCCGACATTTATTTGGTACTAACTCCATGTCAGATATTTCTGTAAGCAGAAATTCCATGTTACCCCTTAGAGATACACCACTATCACCCCACTTTACAAATAAGAGAACTGAGGCAAGAAAGAAAAGTATTCCCAAAAGGTCACACACAGTGATTAGTAGATCAGAGATTGTAAAATCCAAGGAGTTGGTTTCAGAGACCAAGGGCTTTGCCTGTGTGTTCTCCAGGTATTTTATCTGTCATTTTTCTGCAAATCTCTCAAGAGAGAATCTCTGGCATCTGCTTCCTACTGCCACCCTAAAAATTCATCTCCAGCCACCTTCAACAACCTCCATATAGCCACCAGACTTTCTTAGAAGCACTTTCTCTACTATCCCTACGTGTTTCATGGTAAAGTCCAAGAAACACTTATACCTTATTCTCTAGCAACTGCACACAAAACACCATGACCTCCCAGATCAAGGGATCTGCACAGGACTTGGAGAACTTGCTCCATGCAAAATGTTTGCTATGGAATGTTTCTTGCATCCCCAGAAGCAGGTCTCAGAAAGCTTAGGAAGAAGAGTCAAAGTCAAAGATGTACATGAATACTGGGGTATTTCTTAGGAAAGAAGCCAAGCATTAGACAGAAAAGGTGATTATGAGGTGATGTGATCAGCTTCTTTCCTACTCAACCAAAATTCCCATCATGAAAACTTTCACATTGGATATGTGATCTTCAAAACTTAAAATAGTTCCTTTATAATATTTATAATGTTTCCTTTATAGAAAAAGTTTTTCTGCTCCCCTTATTTATAAGAGCTTGATCTTTTGAAGGTGAGTTTTTATTTTTTTAGTATACTGTTAAAGGTAATTTATAGCCAAGTCAGAGATGTAGGCATAGTGATGCTGTTCTTCCAAATCAAATTATAACTATGCAACAATAATATCATTATGCTTGCATTCCTTGAAACTTCTAGTAAAAGAAGCAATGTGTAGGATTAAACTCAACCCTTTCCAGGACATTCTGAAACTGAGAATCTGAGCAAAATGTAAACTTTTCTCTGGAGAGATTGCAAACCCTAACGGACATAAAATGCAAAAATACAGTGATAAACTATAACTGCTGTATTAAAATTCTTCCTGGCTGACCCAGGATCATTTATATGCTGTTGAATTAAACACTAAACTAGTTCTGTACCCCGCCATGAGAAAGGAAGCCCAGATATGGAGTTTTCACTATTGTGAAGCCTGCAATAAACAGAAGCACCCTCTCAACTAGCTCATCTGCTTCTCAAAGAGGGAAGAACAAAACCTGAGCACTTCATCTCAGTTAATCTTTACAACACAGGCCTCAAAGGTAGGTACTGTTCTTATCTCTATTTAACAAATGAAGGAAATGGAGTTCAGAGAAGCTATTCTGTGGCCAAGATTACAGAATGTAACTATTAGCATTTCTGCATATTTTAACCACTATTCTAAAATGTGTTAGGCATTTTGTTCAGCAATTTTATCAGTAAATGGTTAAGTATCTCCTATCTGCCAGACCCTGTGAGATTTCCTGTTTTGATGTAAAAAAGAGCTAGAATTGTCATTGGGGAAAACGGGAAATGTTACACGATAATTAAATGAAATTGTTGGTTAAGACTCAAAAGACAAAGAAAATACTAAAGAGATTTTGAGGAGGGAGTCCCCACTGGAGCAATCAGGAAAAACTTTCAACATACATATGAATCTTAAACTAGACTCAAGAGGAAGGATTTGGAAAGACAAAGAGAAGCATAGGGCCTTCCAGAAGGAGGATTAGAGGAAAGGAGATACCTGCTTGCAAGGCAGTCTTTGGAGAATTTTGGAGCTGGATAAGCCTCTCCCCTGTTGGAAAGGCTCCATACCAGGCTCCATCCTCAGTCCTGATCTCAGTTTTCTCATTTGCCACATGAGGAGGTTGGCTATATGACATGTATGGTTTCTTCTGACTCCAAAACATACTGCCTCTAACAACCAATGCTGCGTTAAGAACACAAGGCTACTTTGTGATATGAGCTGTTCATTGGGAAAGATGCACTTAGCATAGTGGGTGATAGGGAACAGAGGTAGACCAGATGTCCTCAAGAAAGATGCACTGTACTAACCTGGTAACTGGGGGCCGAATTCAGTTCATAGATTATATCCTTATACACAAGCTGGTTTTCTTAAAATGTTACAAAACTGACATTTAAAAACTGGGCAATTTCCCATTTAAAACAAAAACAAACAAATGAAGAAAAATAACCCTCTGTCTCTCTAGCTGAGAAGCAGTCATGAAGAAAGGATTGGGAAACCTTTCATTGGCACATATTTCATAGATGGGAGTTTCTACCAGAGGGAGAAAAATGATTGCCATGAATTCAGTAATTGATGTGTTGAAGAAATGTATCCCCAGATCTGAACCCCATTGTGGAATTCATTTCTTTGACTATAAACTTCACAACAAGGATATCCAAACCAAATCAAATGAATAATATCTACTCCTAGGGATTACTCACTAACTTTAGTATAGTGCCTACTTTTTCTATCCAGAAATTTGGATCATTTATATAAAAATAAAAACATCATTTATTTTGACCCACAGTTTTATTACCTAATCTTCCCTCTGTGCATTTGTAAAATTACATTTTTATTCTGGCATTCACAGTCTTTATGGGACCCACTTGCCCAGTTTATTTCTCTTAACTTAAATGCCAACCCAAGGCAAATCCAAGCAAGAAGCTCGAGGCAGTTGGGCACAGTGGCTCATGTCTATAACCCCAGTGACTCGAGAGGCTAACACAGGAAGTCTCAATAATTTAGTGATACTCTCAGTAACTTAGTGAAACCCTGACTCAAAATAAAAATAAAAAGTACTGGGCATATAGCTGAGTAGTAAAGCTCCCCTGAGTTTAATCCCCAGTACAAAAAGAAAAATAAAAGAAGGATGGGGAATTGTAGGTGCCAGGCACCTGAAAATTTCTGTTTCTTGGGTTTGGCCAATTAAATCACACTGTGCTCTCAGGCTGGCAGGGAGAGTGACACGCTTAATAGCCTGATAAACAAACAGTGGAGCTACCATCACACTTGAGTTATGGTTTATTTAAACTACAAATTGGCTGTGATTCATAGTTTTCTTTTCCAGAGAAAGGGATACCTTCAGAGTATCATTGAGGAGATAACTACTATTGCAAAGAGGAGGTCTCTGGACTTGTTGGGGTGGAGGGAGAATGACAGAGGCGTGGCATGATTGCTATGTGTCCATTCAAGGTGAAACCTCTAAGTCTGCTCCTACCTCTAAGTCTACTCCTCTGGAACACATGAGATATATATGCAATTGTTTAAAGAGAAAAGAAAAAGAGAGAAAGAAGGAAGGAAAAAGAACGAACAAGCATCCATCAGTTGATGTTGATCTCTTGGGAATTAAGCATGTACTGCAAGTCTGAAGTATTATGTCCTAGTTACAAATATAACTGAGAACTAGCTCTGAACCTTCCCTTCACCTATATGGGAAGCTGGAACAATATGCTTGGAAGGAGAAATTAAAAAAAAAAAAAGAGAGAGAGAAAGAGAGAGAAAATAACCTTGGATGAGTTATTTTTAAGTCCTTAGGTCAAAGACCTTCTCTTAGGATAATCCGCTTTGCTTCCCTCAGGCTACCACAGTTCTGGAAGATGACTACATTTGATCTGCAGTACACAAATACACTATTTTCCTTGTGTTTTCAGACTTTTTGGACACTTTCTAGAATATGTATAGTTTTTTTTTTTTTTTTCAGATTAACAATCTTGTTTTGACTGAGAAATACCTAAAAGATCAAGGTTGAAGGAAAACATGTTGAGCACAGTATTTCAAAGTATAACTAGTGTGCTATTTAATAATTGATTTGTCCCATGTTTCCTGGTGTTTGGATTTCCAGATTAGTTCATTTCTCTATGTGGATTTCCTGCTGGAGCAAGAAGCAAATAGAGCTGACATTAATTTGGTGAATGACCAAAGATAGATATTTTTTCATGTTTAAAGTTTTAGAATTTAAAATATTTAAATATTTTAGATTTAAAGTTTAATGAAAATAATTAAATGAACAGGTTTATATAATAGGATTAGTTTATAGCCATAAAATTCAATAGTCATGAAATGGAACAAACCTACTTGTATGGATACAGAAAAAAAAATCTAAGAAATAATAGTGAAAAATCAAGTTATATAAATATGCATAAAATGATCCAATTTGTATAATCAGATATAAACATATGAATGAGTCTTAATATATACTAAAATTCTGCAGGTTAATCCATAAATTGAAAAAATCAGGACAGATAAATAAGCTATATGTAGTCATATAAAGATTTTCACAATACATTTCCATATAATTTGTTATCTCATCTTTGTCACATTATTTTTCCTTTTTAACTTTATTTTTAAATGACATGTCAATTTATTTTTGTTAGACACTTCTATGACTTTTGACACATGAATAAGCTCATATAAGCATCACTACAAAAATTAAAAGTAGCTAGCACAAAATTATTTTTTATACTGAAAACAAAAAAACAGTCTGCAAACCCAGGTGAATTGCAAGGATTCTTGCAGCCTCTGCTCACTGTCTTCTCCAGAGAAAAAACCCTTCCACTGAGACTGTAATGGAAGCTCCATCAGAATCAGCTGCTCCAGCAGGGCAGCTCCCAGGCCTGGAAACGGCTCTCCTGACAGCACCTTGCACTGCAGAGAAGCCTGGGAGGGCATGTAGCTTGGATACCTTATTCACCAATCATAAATATACTCTCCTGAAGGTACAGGTGTCTAGAATGTTAACTTACAGCCGGAATTTGGTCATGTGAAGGGACTGATCGCTCTGTCATCATGGGCTGAGAAGCATGGCCTCTGGTGGGGGCAGTGCCCTGCTGGATTTTTCAGCCTTATGCCTTGGAGGAAGTAACATGGTTTTGGGGTTATTTGCAACAATTAAAATAAAAAGATGATCAAAGTAGTTATAAAAATTCTTATGGAGGTGTGGGACTTCTCAGAGACTGAAAACAGGAACAAAAATGAGAAAGTATGTGTAAAAGAAGAAAGGTAATAATAGAAGACCTCTGGAGTCTGCCTGCTGTGTTTCTTCCTTAATCTATTTTAAAAATGGGAAGGAGTCAATGATGTTTGGAGATAGGTTTGGTCTCTTTAATGAGCTACCAGTAGCTTCCTGGTGACCTGTTTCTGCATATTTTCTTCAGCACATCTCTGTAAGAGATGTGCTAATTGTAAGAAGGCCTACCAGAGACAGGCAGAGGGCAGCCACAGGGTTTATTATCACTGCTTTACCATTAAGGGGGCACTGCAGGTGACAGACTGGGAACCTCCTGGGACTTAAATCATAAGCATCAAGGACCTAAAATTCCAGAGAGACATGTGACTTTGCTCTGCCACCATCTGTGAGCTGGGTAGCTAGAAGTTTCCAGATGTAAGAAGCATGCCAAGGTTCTATTAGGAGAAAGCCAAAGGGAATATTCCTCACTGTTCCTTCTTCCTCAGAGGTAATTTTTGTTTATTATTACCAGTAAAAAAATCCAATCCATTCCCAACTGAAGATAATCCCTATGTTCAAAAGTACACAAATATTTCTGGGATGAAGCAAAGGACCTCCTTATATAGAAACTTTAAAATTTCATTGTACAAGGAGTAACTATTGGGCTCTCCTCCTTTACTTCCTGCCAGATATTTGCTTTTTGCCAGGAGTTTTGGTGGCCTGCTCTGGAGCAGAATTAGCATCCATATGACTTTTTTTGATTTGGGACTCATCTTGTCTGCAGAGTCTCTGTCTCTCCCCCATCATGAACCCAGGCTCTGACACAACCTTGAGTAGCTGTGTGATCTTGCAAGCCCTGCTCCCAAGTCCCTTCTTTTGCTACTTTGGACATGTGTACACACACTAGTAGAATCTCTATTATACCAAGTGGCTGTTAGTCTTCTGACTTTTGAAACATCTTTCTGTTGTGTGGTCATTTTAACTGAGGAGAGAGTATCAGTCCCACCTTTTTTCTCTCCTGTTGGAGAACCTGTGTGCAGAATAGGATTCTACTTCTCCATTCCTGCAAGCTTCGAGGAACACAGGGCACTTAAGATACGGTTATATACACAGTCAGGAGGCCCCAAATGTCCATCTTGCACTTTGTGCAAAGTCATGCATGTCTATTATCGCTACATAGGCTTCAGTGGAGCTGCTATAGACACCTACTCTGCTTACCTGGGTACTGATCACTCCTAGTTGCAGAATTTGAGCATTCCACAATGGTTGAGGGAGAAAGCTGCTCTCTGAATGATGGCCCAACAGAAGACATTCTTATTCTCATGTGACCTTTTGCTTTTAACTGGTTTACTTAAACTTTTGAATTTAACAACTGAGAAAAATATGGAGAATTTGGGATGGTTCCCTTACCTGCCACCATCATGATTCCTCATACCTCTCCATTAATTCTCAACTAAAGAATCCACTGATATTTCTATACCATCTATTGGAACAAAGATTGGAGACTCAAATGTCAGACTTTTCTGGGATTTGAAAAATATATTAAAAGGAAAAGGATAAAAGATTGCACGGCTGTTTACCACCATTAACTACCAAAAGCTCATATTTACCAGAGATGGACCCCCAACACTAAAGCATAGGAGACTGCTATAAATAGGAACCAAGATAGGGGGACTCATCGTTTATATAGGACACAAGATGTACATGATTAACACAGCTAGTAGCATGATCCAACATGCTCCTCCTGTGCTACCAGTAGCATCCTGGAGACTGCTGAGCCCAGGTCAGCAGCATGAAGGTCCTGGGGCAGCAGTTGACTGTGCGAAAGAAGGCATAGTTTATGCATCGGAACTCACATCAAGGGGTAATCTTGGTTCTTAGTTTCTGAGAGCTATTCTGGGGGGAAACCTCCTGTGTCACTTGTTTTCCTTTAAAAAACAAGGATGTGCCCCACTTGCCTTTGTAACAATTTTAGCTACCCAAGCACAGAATAAGCTATTTCTCAGGAAAGACTCTCCCCAGTCAGGTCAGTTCACTCAGAAGCCAGAGGCTCACTTTCTGGATGCTAATGAGTAGAGGGATCCCTGTATTGTATCATAGGAGCTGTGTGAGATGACTTCTAACTTTACTATTTCCATCTCAGATCAAGGATTCCCGAGTAACAAAGTCGAGATTTAACATATTAATAACAGCACTGTAAGGGATAGTGTAGTTGTGAGTACTCCCTTCAGCACACCAGGAAACTGAGGCCCAGAGATATTAAATCACTCAATCCTAAATCCTGCAGAAGCTTAGAAGCCAAACCAGGTCCACTTCCATTTCAATGCTCCATGCTCCTGTTTTCAAGGAAAATGTTTCATGTTCAAAACTAGGATTTCCATAAAACAAATCCAAGAAAGTTTTAGGGAGACAGCAATGACCCAGGGCTGAAGGACAGACGGAGAGAATTGGCAGCAGTCTCCACTGGTCCCTCAAACTCCATGCCTGGTTTTTGTCTGCATGATCTCATGTTCATCCAACACCATAACATCCCAGGACAAAGACACTCCTGAGGCCACACTCCAATTCTAGGGCATTGGTCCCTGAGAGATCCTCTCATTTCAGTCTCCGCGTGCAAAACCTCTCCTTAGCATTGCAAGATCTGAGCAGGCCTGTGGCTGACACAGGGAGGGAAAGGACCTTCTTAGATGACAACAGTATACTTTGCACAGAAAAACCATCAACTTCGGGTTCAGCTTCTGCACTAAGCCTGAATGCACCCTAAAATCACATGTTCAACATCCCTGCCAAAGATCCACAAAACCACAGTTGAATATCTGGGAGTGAATTTCTCAACATCTTCTTCCACCTCCTGCTCTTCTTTCTCCTTCTGTCTATTACCTTCCTTTTTATTTTCCCTTTTCTCTTCCTTCTCCTTTTTCTTCCTAGACATTCATCTCCTGCTCCAGAAGTATTTGTAAGTGTTTTAAAGTCTTTTACCCTGCTACACAGATTATTAGAGGGGAAAAAAACAAAACAAATAGAACACCATGAGACAGATTTCCCTAGATCTTCTACAAGGGGACTCAGTAAAGAAAGAGCTATCTTGGATATGATTCCAGAGTACGTTAAAATATACAGGAGATTTTTGCCTTGGGAAATCTAATTTGAGGAAAGGGAATCAAACTAACAAAGATCCTTTGAGTAGCTTATGTCCAGGTCCCCAGCTGAGTACTCCCGTTGACACATGCCTTCCTCACAACAAGCCTGTGAGGTAGGTCTGATTTTTATTACACAAAGGATACAGAGCATACTTAGCCCTGTCTTAGACCAAGTCTGTGTTGCACGAAGCAGAGCTAGGACTTCAACTTGAGCATTTTCACTCAGGGTACAACCACGCCACACTGAAGATTTTACAGTTATTTTCCAAACAAGGAATTAGTGCTCAAAGGGAGAGTGATTTGAGTGGCCTGACTTGCTTAAATTACACTGGCTAATATGAAGCAGAGCCAGAAGAAAATCCTAATTTCCTGAATCTAATCCAATGCTCCTTTTACAACATAAAAAGATATCCCAGAGACAAAGTTCAAGCACTTTGAAAGACCTGGATCACACATCCAGGTCAGAAATGGACTGAGAATCTTAGATTTGCCCTGTTGGCAATCATGAGAACTCTACTTGGCGACATTATTTGAAAGTAGTCTTTTCAATTAAAAAAAAAAATGCATACAGATTCTACTGTGAAGCACCATGCCCTACTGTGGGCCAAGAATCCCCTTTGCCAGATGCTCTCATATCTCATGATGCCTTCCAATCCCCTGAGGAAGCAGTAATAATATATTCCTCTTTTACAGAAGGGAAGAGAGAGTAGGTCACAGAAGTCGAGTGACTAATTACAGATCAGAGAACTGGAAAACCACAGCCAACCCCTTGGCCAGGTCTCCTAACTTCCAGTTCAGGATTCTCCTGTTGGAGCTAGGATACATCAGGACCACTGCCTACCAATTAGAAGGTCAGAGTGAAGACAGCCTAGAAAGTAAGAGCTGATCATTAGAAAACTGTGTTTAAAAAAGGATTACAGGGATTCATATAACCTGATCAAGATACTGTACAGCAAACAGTCCTTAACCTCATCCCTCATCAAGGAATAGAGAGTTCTAGAATTCAGGCAAGGGCTGAAGCTATTCCAACTTGAGTCTTAACCACCTTGACCTTAACAGAATGCTTTTGTGGTTGTTAAAAATGTCTTACCCTTTAATAATTAATTGCACAGACCTCATAAACTGGATAAGCCTGACTCCACATGAATGACCTGCTTTACTACTGTTCGTATAATTTTACTCATTTCTACAATCTCATTTTATAATAGTAATGCTCTCCGTAAGAAAGCAGAGTGAACTTGGAGGTCTTTCTCCAGATTGATATGTGCATATGAGGGGTACAAAAATGAAAAAATCTGGTCATGATAGATAAACTTTCTCAAAAAAGGAAGCAACATTGTTTTTACATTGAACTAAGCCTCTGTTTAAAATCTAAAAAGTGAAATTGAAGGAAAACTGCAGAGGAGGCCCAGTGTGATAGAAATGAGCTTGGCTTGCCTCTGACAGTCTTTCTCTTCCATGGCTAATTTATTTCTCAGAATATGCTTTCCTCCAAACCATCTGATAGGCAACTGGCAACTTCAAGTCAAAGCAAAACAGAGCCCCATTTTTAGACAAAGTTGGGGAGAGCGATAGCCCAGCACCTGGTTTTGTGAAGCAAAGGGATTTAGTGGCAAAGACTCTGAGGACACAGTGTGTATTTTCATCAGTTTTTTTGCTACTATGACTAAAAGATTCAACCAGAACAATTTTGCAGGGAAAAAGTTCAGTTGGGGGCTCACAGTTTCAGAGGTCTCAGTCCATAGACACCCGTCTCCATTCCTCACTGGCTCAAGGTGAGGCAGAACAACATTGCAGAAGAGTATGGCAGAGGGGAAGAGGCTCAGATGATGATCAGAAATCAGAGGGGGTGTGCGGGGAGCCGGAGGAGATATCCACTTGCCAAATACACACATATACCCCAAAGCCTTGTCCCCAATGCCCCACCTCCTCCAGCTATACCCTACCTGCCTTCAATTACCACTCAGTTAATCCATTGGGCGATTAATTCACCGCTTGGGTTAAGGCCCTCATAACCCAATCTTTTCTCCTCTAAATCTTTTTGCATCATCTCACACATGAACTTTTGGGAACATCTCACTTCCAAACCATAGCACTGTGCCACTGCTTACAGCCTGTGCTCCCCTTCTTGATATTTTGATATTGTTTAGATATGAACAGAAGTTCCAACAATTAACTCAAGACTAATATTTTTATCTGGGGCTGTTAGTATTAACAATAGAAGTCTATGCATCCATTCAATGACTAAGTGGTTTAGTTTTCACATAAATGGTTAAATTCTGTTCTTGATTAGGGTCTCCATTAGCCACAGTGCTAACTTAACATCAATAGTCATGGCTCTGAGGCATCTTTCAAAGTGTTGCACATCTGTTCTTACACCTCCTTGCTCTGTCACTCATTGGCTTTCATATGAAAACCCATTTCCAGTCCTAAATACTTCACGATCCTATCATGGAAGATGATTGTGAAAAAGTAAGATGTTAGAGGAAAGGAAGCAATTAAGAAGCAGCCATGCATTCATTCATTTATTCAATCAAATTTGAACAAATGACTCCCTCACTTGACAAGGGCCCTGAGCAGTTACAAGAATGGAGAACAGAATGACTGGTGATAGACTGAAGTAGGAGCCTTTTAAATGGCGCCAGTAAGACTGCTTGACTACCATAAAACAATTCCTCAATGGGAAGTAAAGGTTTATGCCAGTCATTGTTGGGAACAAACACATCTGTGGTGCTTAAGATGGAAGGAATTTATAGTGACCCTGGTTTTCTTTTGTACAAAACAACTGAGTCGACAAGGCACCCCTCACCTAGGGACAGAGCCTCAAAGACTGGCCTCAGAAATGTAATTAAAATAAATTAATGCAACTATTCTTACTCTTCTACTCTTCAAAGAACCAACTGACTTATCTCACCAACCAGATGGTTGGTGAGAACTCAGGGGAAAATGTACTAACATACAACCCTTTGTATCTCCATCAGTATGTGCCTAGATCAAATCTGAGTCAGAAAATAATTTTTGGATCTACTTTAAAAAAAGAAAAAAGAGCCACCCTAGATTGTCACGGGAACTGAGAATAAAGAAACCTGAATTGCAAATCAATGTCCACATGTTTCTGGCAGTTTCAGGCTCCACCCAGACCTGCCAACTTGTTCCCTTTAGCCCTGACTCCATCTGATATATTTAAATTAGTTTTTTCGGCTACCAGGTAGGAAAGATGTGAATTATTTTCTCACTTTGAGATAGAGTGATAGAGTTTAGTCTGCTGAAAAGGAAGTAAGTCACAGGTATTATCATGTCAGAATACATTTTTTGTAAACTTTAAAAGGTACATTTATAATAGTTTCCCCATGTCACTTTCCAGACAATATTGCTGAGTGGCCATGAGTAGTAGCACAAGAAACAAAAGAAATATGAAAAAAAATGTATCATGCAATTAACTTAAGGGTACCCATTAAAATAAGCTTTGTTAATGAAATTAAGTAACATATTAGCAAAAAACCAGTAGTGCGCCCAAGAAAATTGTACCACTTAAAATCTTCTCATACACTATGACATTACACATACCACTTAGAAAACACAGATTCATGATTTATAAAGGTCATTGGCCCTAAATTTTCAGACTTTTTCACCTCTCCAGAATCCAGCCCATTGGACTCATTTAGGAAGAATGGCTTCTCTTATCTCTTAGACATGTCTGGCAACCTGACAAATCAGACACTGTTCTAGGGTTTCAAGGGCAAGTCCCTCTGATGTAGGAGCTGCATGGTCTATGGCAGAACTCTGAGTCACTGAAGAAGGGTGAGAAGGAGGCAGATCGCCTCACTCATGGTGGAATGAGTCGTTCCACTTTTCTTTCAGGAAAAGCTCAGTGTGTCAGGCTTTAGAATCACTCAGCACAGGGTGTGTAAACATCTGAATTTTGCATGTGGCTGGCTGGCTGTCGAATTACAGCAGTCAATACAGGTATTATATGGCTAGAAATACTGAAGTTCAAAATAATTAAAATTCAATGAAACTGAAAAACTTTATAGCATTTTGTTTCAGCTGCCCGAACTGACAGGCAACTCCTTGACCAAGTCATTGAGTTTTATTTCCATGCAATAGGAACTATAATGTCTATTCCACAGGATCATTTATGGACAGCAACTGAAATACTAAGACAAACTTAAAACTCTGGCTCAAGTTGGACCCTCAGTTTAATGGGAAAATTGAGATGAGTCATGTAAAGTCAAGAAAGGACTTCAGAGAAAATAACCAGCTAACTATACTATATACAGTGCAAAAATACAATAATATTAAGAGGAATCAAAGAAAATATTAGAGATGATTCCTTTTGATGAATATTTCTATACATGCATCACCAGTGAAAAACATTTAAGCTAACTCTAATATAAAAATGCAAAAAAAGATATACTGAGCAATACTAAAGCTTACCACCTACATAATAAGGATTCTGAAAAATTTAATGAGCTATTGGCAGTGTGACACTCTGGAACGTTTAGGGAGGAAGGATACACTCAATATAATGCACATATATATGCATATCACACTGTGTGTCCCTTTATGAAATTAAATCAGAGCATAGCATACCATGCCTGAGTAGAGCTGAAGCAAAGAAATCTTGAGCGATAATCCATACATGTTGTCTTCTAGACAAAAGATTCTACACACATTCTCCTAACTCTAGCAACAGTTCCCAACAGGCCAACCAAGGCCACACATTATGTCATTTTACACAACCGCAGTTCATCTATCTGTCGAGGAAGAGGACAGATGAAGGAATTCAGATCTCCACTCAGAATCCCTGAGAAAAATGACAGGCAGCTCATCATTACCATACATTTGCAACTCTAATGTAGATGTTATGGAAATCAGTAGTCTTCCTAGCAAACACTTTCAGTTTTAAAGACAGGTCAGGTTCAGTGGGTGTGTGATACCTATGACCCTGAAGACACCGGGAACTTGATTGAATGAGAGAAGGAATCTTAGGTTGAAACTATGAGAGGCCCTAAATTGGTCTTGGCCTTGGGGTTGGTGGAGGGGAGAGCTGTACTGTACAGAAGCAAAGAGAGAGAAAGAGGGGAAGAAACAGGATGTGAATGGAGGGAGATGAAATATGCCTCCCAAGGACCATCCCCAGGGACCAACTTTCTCCAACAAGTCCTTCGTCCTGAAGTTTCCACTTCTCAATAGTACCAGTAGCTGTGGACCAAGACTCTGACACATGAGCCTTGGATGAACAGCCCAGTTTCAAACACATATATGCATATGTGTTTGTATGGGTGGACATGCAAAATTTCCCATGAAGCTAGATATAGAGGGCTGCAGGAAACTGAACTTTTTTTTTTAAAGAAAAATCTGGGTAAAAGCAATTTTTCTCCCTTTAGCCTGTAGGTAAATACTGGAAATATAATCTGTGCATATGGGGGAAGCAGGAATAGTAGGGCAGCAGTATTGGTAATTAAGGTTAGGGTATTTTTACAGAGTACAGTGAAATATGTTAGGGTACTCAAAGAGTTAGCAATCATCGCCTCTCCATTAACATCCTTCTAGCCTTCTATGACTGCCCCCCTATAACCTACACAAGCCCTACTACACTTAGAAGCAACCAGTGACGGGCACAGAGGATAGAAAATATTGAGCCAGCTCTTAATACTAATTAACCAAAGATAGATTCCTCTCACTCAAGAGATGAACTAGATGCAGAGGTTTAATGCATGCATGATATTTTATAGCTTAAACAATAAGTCCTTTGTTTCTTGGTCAGATATACATGCTCATTTTCACATCTTTCCTTTAAAGTCAGAAGATTTAAGTTATTCAAAGTATAAAGAAAAAAATAAAGTATAAAGAAGATTATTCAGTTTAATAAGATGATAATTCAAATTGGAAGATTATTAATCATAGCCATAGGTTGGAAACTACACTAGGTAAGGCAGGAAGTGGATGCAAAGTCTTCAGTACCTGAAGGGAAGGAAGTTCTGCTTCATGTATTTGATTAATTCAGTATTGAGAACAGTTATAAAATCACAATCCATGTAAGGAAGGGTGCATAATAAGGGGAATCCTGGGCATGTTCTCATGACACAAGCATCAATACTAAATGCCTTTAGTGTAGTGCAATCTATTCGTGTACCAAGGGAATTCATAATATGCAGATCACTTTTAAATGTTCGTGATTGTCATAATTAAAGAGCTAAAAACCAGCAGAACCCAATAACATATACCTCTCTGGGAAGGTTTCCAGTAATTAAATTTCACACATGAACAGTGGGAACTACTTCACTTGATAATCATTGCATATGCCAACAAATTTCTCAATTTCTTAACTGATTTTTCCAGTTTTTGTTTTATTTATATGTAACCATCTTCCATGTCCATGGTCTCTTGTCTGCTTTATGATGGTCTGGAAACCTTTTCAAAAATTTAAATGGTTTTGAGCTTTGCCATCAAATGTTTCCTTATTCTTTGAGCAAGACAATTTATAAGTTCAACTTAAATTAGAAGGAACCCCTCAGATTCCAGACATGAACAATTTTCTGGAAACCCTGAAGCCTCCCAAAGAAGAGTCCAAATCACCAAATTTAAGTTTTTACTATCTGTTATCTGGGGGAGGCAGTGGAGGCTCTGCCTCTTGCCTGGGCTGGGTTTGTGTTCAGCTTAGGTTTGGACTTAAAGCTGAGCAGCACCACGCAGTACTGGAGCCCCACCTAATTCATGGGCCAAGCGGGGCTGGTGTGCCAAGGACAGGTGGGAGGGACACTGAGAGTGTTGTCCCACTGCACAGCTGGGCTGCAGGCAGCAGTGACCTTGAAGGGGTTGCAGCTACTGGCTTTGTTCCCCAGAGCCAAGCCTGCATCCTTCCCAGGGAGGCTCTGGTGTCAGAGGAGGGGAGGGCTTCTACTTCAGTATCTGGTCTCCAGGATCTGAATCCTCACCTGACTTTTGACTCTCACTCTAGGTACTGACCAAAGGGAAACTCTGGAAAGGCACCTGCCAAAAATGATGTTGAATTATCACTTGTACATGTGTGTTAACAGGCCCCCAAGACTATGTAAGGCAAGAACTAGGACTGTCTCTATGATCCGGGAGGTTAACAGCTAATTAGTGGAGAAATCAGGTTCAAGATCAGCTAGTCTGACTTTACCACATGATTAAATATTTTACGTTGCTTCTCTTAAATCATATTAGCTACATATATTGGAAACTGGCTACAATAAAGGCAGTCTTAAGCTCTTTGAATAACTTAATTTATTTAAGCAACCAGCTCTGCAAACTAATAAGAAAGTTGTGTTAGTTAAAGCAGAAGGGAAAAAACTCCCATGTTCTCCATTTAATTTTTTTGGTTTTAAAGAGACAGTACTCTGGCCGGGCATGGTGGCACACGCCTGTAATCCAAGCAACTTGGGAGGCTGAGTCAGGAGGATCATGAGTTCAAAGCCAGCCTCAGCAACTTAGCGAGGTCCTAAGCAACTCAGTGAGACCCTGTATCTAAATAATAAAATACAAAATAGGGCTGGGGATGTAGCTCAGTGGCTGAGTGTCCCTGAGTTCAATCACTGGTTCCAAAAAAAAAAAAAAAAAAAAAAAAGAGGGACAGTACTCTGAATACAGCATAATCTCTTTTCATGTAATGTTACTGTTTTAGTTCAGGTAACAGTCACATTAGGTTATCTTTTCTCTATTTTTTAGGTCTTTCCTCCTTGATAGATACATGGCTTTAGCATACAAAGTCGTCTCCAATTAGAGCAATGACTTTTATTAGCTCTCAAAATGCTAACTCCATTGAATATCACTTAGGATGATATCTTCTATTTTAGATAGCTTTTATAAAGAAACAAGAGAGAAAATTAGGTAAAGCCAGACACTGGTTCTTCTCATACCCTGCTTGGGGGACTGTCTTTTAAAATATCTTCAAGCATCAACAAATTCTGGCAGAGTCCTGAAACCAATCATTATATTTCTGCTTTATACCAATCGTGGTTTATGAAAAGGAGTTTTAAGTCTTTCTATATGTAATTATTGTACTAAGATTCTTTAACCAACTTGTAAGAAAATTGAAAAAGGTAAGTCTACTTTATTAGCAATAGAATATTTATTATTTAATATTATTTATGATTCAATAAGAGTATTATTTTCCTGCATTGTGTAACTCCCAGTTCATCATAAGGCTTAATGATTTCTGGATTTGTTTTCTAACTTAATGAACTTTATAGGTGATCTGAAAGCTAGGTGGACAAAAGGAAATACCTGCATCTTATAGAAAAAAATTAAATCAACAAAAAAGAAGTCATAGAGAGTATATGATGCGATAGAAATAGCAAATTTTTGTTAGTTTGTCCACCCAACCCAAGCAAAGCAATTTTTTTCTCCATTTGCCTATTACCTATTAGACACTGCTGATATGATCACTTTAGTTATTATTTTTAAGAATAGCTTACATAATCAATGAAGAAGTAGACCATGACATAATAGCATTGTCTAATTCCATTTGCAAGTAGAAACAAAAGTTAATGGTCATCAGTCTTACTTCAGAGAAAATATAGATAAGATAAAATCTTCACATATTTCTAAAGATTAGAGAGCTGTCGATTAAAAAAAGAAAAAGAACAACTAGTTTTTTCAAGCCAGAAGCCAAAACTTCAGAGAGGGTACCTGCGGTTACAAGATAGTTGCTTTCCCAGTACATTTCAGAGTGTGGGCACGAATGAAGGATTAAATGCATCAAGGGAAGAAAATCTTCCTAAGAGAAAATACTGAAGCTTCTATATGTCATAGATGTTGAAAATAAAAATTAAAATAGTACTGCCAGTGAAACACTTTGCTGAGTCAGGGAGCGGCACTGGAGTCTAGGACGCTGGCTGGAATGCAGTGTGAGATTTCCTGCACTCTCAGAGCACCTGGAAAGCAAAGGCCCCTGAGGGGGCTAAAACCAAAAGACTCCTATTTAAGACACTAGAATTCAGAGACATACTGTGTCTACTGGAAATTTCAGTTCAGCCCTGACCCTCCCCAAGTACCAATTGGACTGAAATGACAAGTTTTTCATATTTTCCTGTGAAAATAAAGTTAAAACAATCTCTGGTGGGGAAAAATCATTAAATTTTATTTTATATTCAAGGTTATATATACAATAAAAATGAAGACATTTAGGAGGCAGTGAAATATATTAAATCACCATGAAGAAAATTATATGAATGCTTCACAGATTACAGAGATACTGGATTTTAACAGATGAGATCACAAAAGTGATATGATATTGGTAATTTTAAAAAAACAGAAGGAATATAGAGGAATTAATTTAGAAAGGGACTGAAATGGACATCCTAGGATTTATAATTAATGTCTAAAATTAATAACATGTTGGGTAGTTGTAAGAACAGAGTAAAATACATAAAGTAAAATGATGAAAGCAAAACAGCATGTAGTAACTATGTAGGACAGTGTCAAAGGCCAATAATCATGTTAAGTGTATAGTTCTAAGGGAAAGACAATAACTGAATGATAATTATATGCTTGTTTTTAAAAATATAAATTTTTCCAAAATTAATTTATAACAGATTTAGTAAACTCAACAGAGCACAGGTCAAATAAACATAAATAAACCACACCTAGGTATGTAATAGTCAAATTTTCATCATCCAAAAAAATAGGAAGGTCCTTCTAAAAGTCATAAAATACAGAAAAATTATTTTCACAAGCTTAGCTATAAGAGGTTGATCAATCTTTTCATCAGAAATTATGGATTTCAGAAGACAATGGGATAGTATTTGAAAGTGTCATGAACGAAACGCAAAGCAAATGTCCATTAATATGTAAGATAATACAAAGATTCTTGTGAGAAATAAAAAGGTAGATAATTGGTTAGTTTCACTCCTCTATAAAGCTGGAAACAATTCCAGAATGAAGAACAGTGTGGGAAAAGATGGAAATCACATGGGCATGCCTGGAAGAATCATGACTCATAATGCAGAAACAGTAATAATGGACCATGGGTTTCATAGTTGTAGAAGTCATATATATTAAGAGTAGTGTAAATATCATGGTAATGGTGTAAACAGTTCATCTTTATAAATTTCTTGAACTATATGAGACACATTGAAAGTATTAAATTTCAGGTGGACTAATATACCTCTATGATTAACACTAAAATAACACAAAAATGTTCAATAAATTCTTAAATGATGAAGTAAACAATACTTAGAAATTCATAACTAAATGATAGCAATAATATTTAGAAATGAATTAATATCACTTATGGCTATGGGATTTTACAATTACTAATATCTAGAAGGGAAAAATATACCTGGAAGATAAGATTAACCGAAACAAATAGTGGAAAGCAAGAGAGATTGAAAGAGTTGGCTTTAATTCCATATGTCTGAGGAGCCAGAGCATAGCCAGATCTGGGAAGAAAGTCTATTCCAGGTCAAATCCATGTTCAGACATGTGTCCATATGCCCAAGGAGACATTAACCTTGATGTTCTCTTTTAAATAAATTTTGAGTTTGCAGAAAATTGTGAAGGTAGCACAGAGAGTCACCATGTATCCTACAGCCAGGAATGTGTGTGTGTTAATATCTCATGTTACTATAGTTTGTCTCAATCAATGAAGCAAAATTGATACATTGTTATCAACTTGGGTCCATAATTCATTGAGATTATTTTAGTTTTTCCTACTGTCTACTTTATGTTCCATAATCCTGTCTAGAATGCATATCACATGTAGTCCTAATGTGAACCAAGGGTCCTCTTGGCTGGGATATTTTCTCAGACATTCCTAATTTTTATGACCTTGACAGTGTTGAGTATGTGTAAGACATGTGGTACATCCCTCTCTGGATTTGGCTATCATTTTGGTCATGATTAGACTAGGGATGTCAATTTAGAGAAGGTTTGCAGTAATAAAAATCATTTTCATCACGTCTCATCAAACGTACGAACTGTCAACATGATTTATCACTGTTGATGTTGACCTTGATCTTCTGACTCAGGTACAGCTTATTTGGTTTCTCTGCTGTAAAGCTGCTTCCCTATCCACCTCCTTTTAATTAAGTTACTATATGAAGACTACAAGCAAAGACTGGGGAATTGTGCTCCCCTTTGGGCAAATTATCTATCAAAATTATATGGAATTTGGGGACATTTGTCTCTTATTTTCCTCGCTCCTTTAATTAATATATTTATATCAGTATGGATGCACGGGTCTGCTTTATACTTTGGGTTTTAAACCAATAATAGTTTATTTTGTTGCTTAGATCATTCTAGTTTTGGCCACCAGGAACTCTATCAGTTGACCCTTATATCCCTTTAACAATAGTAGGCTGTTATGCTTTTTTTGAGCAATTTTTAATTTTCTTTTGCAATCAAAAGTCATTTTTATTTTGAGAACTTTTTACTTTTTTAATTTTTTTGTCCCAAGTTTATTTAGTTTACTTCTTGTCCTAGTCAAAGAGCCAGCCATTTTTCCAAGGATCCTTGATTCATTTTATTAGAGAGCAGATTTAGAAAAAGTCATCTAATTCTTGATGTTTTCTTTGCTACTGAGGTGTTGTTGTTCCTTTACAGCCTCTCAGCTGAAAAACATGGACATATTTCTGCATAAAAACTCACATATACAGTTTACAGATAGTAACCACCTGTACTTATATTATGCTAAACATGAATCTGAGTTCACACTGATACCTCCAATGCTAATCCATAACGACATTCTTTCCCTCTTTGCTTATCTGCTTTTCATGCTCCAACAGTGAGCCACCCTGCTCCTCATATCCTTTATCCATTTATCATTCAATTCCAGTCTACATTATAACAGTCTCCGAATTAACTAATGCTCCCGTAAGAAGTAGCATTATCAAAGAGATTACAGGGTTTACATGTGGTTCCTTTTTTCCTTTAGTATAACAGATTTTATTCATTTCCAACAGAATTATATGTAAGTGTATATATATATATGTGTGTGTGTGTGTATATACACACATATATACTACACACACACATATCCATCCTGTACCCCTAACATAAAGTTATATAAAAGTAAAAAAAAAAAAACTGCTTAAGAGAAAAATGAAAAGATCACATATACTATAATTAAAAGTTACCTATTAACACCCTTAGCTATTTTTTGAACATTTCACAATTGCTAATTAAAATAATCTTAATTATAAACTCTTTCAGTTGATACACTTGGCGTTAGGTTGATATTTGCTTGGCAACAGAGACACAGATTAGACTACAAAAATAGCAGCCTCGATTGGTGTTTTCTCGCCTTGCCAAAGCAATGTGGGAGGACAGGCTCCAGGTTTTGTCCTTCCTAACCTCAGTTAAAGTTTAACCCAATACACTGAGCATTTTTTACAAGTTGAACTACATACTTCAAAGGATTCAGAGGAGAGCAAGCAAGAATATTTCCTGCCATGTGGTACCTACAATCTACCAGGGTGGGAGGTTGTTATAGAAGCCAAAATGGGACATGCTCCGAAGGAAATAAGCAGAAGATCTGAGGGATTCCTGGTGGGGGAATGCCATTTGAGTCATCAGGAGAAGCTTAATGGGATAGGTACTGTTTGAGACATAAGTATCTAACACTGGGTTAGTTTCACTTCTAAGAAATAATGACAAAATTTTAATGAGGTTTTATTTGTGTTCAATAAAGTGGTTTATCTGGCAAACCATTAGACCCTTTTATCAGATTACCCAGATATATATAATATGTTCAGTGACCTATAAGACTATTTTGGGTCTCTAGAAAGTAGCAACAAATACACGGTTAGTTTAAACATTAATCTTATGATCTGTGCAACAATGATTAACATTTATGCATAAAGATTATGCATAAAGCTGCTGTCTATATGATACTCCAAGTCAATGTCATTCAAAAGCCTGGGGAGAAGTAAACAGACCTATACTATGTTGAAAAGTAATGCTATTGACCTAGAATAAATAAATTGCACACTCAGGTTTTTGCAAGAGTGAAAGTGACCCAGTCATGATCACTGGGGTCAGGATCATAAGTAGAAACTACAAAGTGTGAAGTTGATAACTCCAGGAGCCAAAAGAATGGACCACTAGGATGTCTTCTGAGATTTACACTATCCTGGAATATGTGGACTAACCACAAGGATACACAACAAACATTTTTTCAATGCATTCATGTATTTATTTTTAATTTTTTAATTTATACTAATTAGTTGTACATGAAAGCAGAATGCATTTATACATTTGGATAAATCATACATAAATGGAGTACAATTTCTCATTTTTCCGATTGTATGTATTGTAGGATCACATTGGTCAGGCAGTCATATATGTATATGAGGTAATAATGTCTGTTTCACTCTACTATTCCCGCCCTTCACTCTCCTCCAACTAATCTAAAGTAACTCTCTTCTTCCCTAGTATCGCCGTCTTTGTTGCCCACAAAGACGGCGATCCCCTGAATGTGTATGCAGCTCTTTATCTTGCGCACCCGTTCGTTTCTTTCCCGTTCCTTTCCCGTTTCCTCCCTCTCCCGTTTCCTCCCGTTCCTCCCGTTTCCTCCCGTTTCCTCCCTCTTCTTCTTCCTCTTCCCGCCCTCAGCGTCTGCGTTAGTCTGTGTGTCTCTGTCTGTCTCTCTCTCTTATACCCTCAGTTGACCAATCACAGAACTTCCACGTGAAGCATACACGGGCAAGCATAGGCAAAGGCTTAAAGCACGAACCAGACACACGTGTGGCCAGTTTACAATCAATACCGCCAGGCGCCATCTTAGCCGCCCCATAGAATAGTATAGCAAACAGCTCCCAACACCCTAGTACCCACACCCCTTTATTGTGAATTATCATCCGCATATCTGAGAAAATATTAGGCCTTTGGTTTTGGGGGTTTGACTTATTTTGCTTAGCATGCTATTCTCCAACTCCATCCATTACTGGCAAATGCCATAATTTCATTCTTCTTTAGAGCTGAGTAATATTTCATTGTGTGTTTGTGTGTGTATATATATATATATATATCTACACACACATATATATAATCAATCACATGTATGTATATATATATATGTAAATGTGTGTATGTGTGTATATACAAACACACACACACCCACACCTATATATATATATATAATTATATATATCACATTTTCTTTATCCATTCATCTGTTGAAGAGCACCTACATTGATTCCATAATTTAGCTATTATGAGTTGAGCTGCTATAAACATTGATGTGGCTGTCTCACTGAAATATGCTGATTTTAAGTCCTTTGGGTATAAGCCGAGGAGTGGGATAGCTAGATCATATGGTGATTCCATTCCAAGTTTTCTGAGGAATTTCCATACTGCTTTGTGGGGAAAAAGGATCACTCATACAACAAACTCTTAAATGCCTGGAATTTACAGAAATGCTTGTCTCCAGACTTTATCTGTTATTTGCACAACAAAGGTAAAATCTCAGAGCCCTGGGGAACAATATGACATTCATATGCAGATTATCAGCTTGAAGTCAATTCACAGAGGATTTTCTTTGAAAATGGACGTATCAATTTTGCAGCCATTGAGACAGACTAAGTGATCAGTAATTGACTCTCTACTCACTATTACATTCCTCATACTGTGGACAATTCTGACTCTTTTCCTTTATATCAGGGGGTTAGGAGTCTGCAGCCATGGCCAATATATCACGCCACCTGCTTTTGTAAATAAGCGTTGTTTATCATAACACAGGTATGATTATTAAATCATGTACCACCTGTGGCTGTTTTCAGCCTATGATGACAAAGTTATGCAACTGTGACAAAAACTAGATGGCTTGCAAAGCTAAAAGTATTCATCATCTGGCATTTTATAGAGAAATATTTGATTTTTGCTTTTTATGATCATGTTCAATAATTTCCGACTGGTTTTGTTTGATAGTTTGACCTTGAGTGGTCACTTCCCCAATGTTCAGAACTCTCAGATAACAGAATCTCCCCATCTACCTTCCTTTCTTCTCCCTCTCACTATTCTGTCTCTAATTGCTAGCACAATACCTGGGGTATGATTAAGAAGTTTCACAAATTCTTTTCGTAGATTTATTTTCAGTGAACATCTAAAAACATTTGATAACCATAGATACCATGAGAAAGAGAAACCAAGAGAAAACAATATTTGGGGTACAATAAGAAAAACAAGAAATAACCGAGGCAAGGTGATTTAAAGAAAAAATGAATAAAACATAGAAGTAAGTAAACAATCTTACCCGTCTACAAAGAGAAGGCTTCTGACATGTTCCAACTTAAGCAATGCCTATGATTATGTACTTGTTATTTCTCAGGAACTCAGAATTCATTGATGTATCCAGCCCTTTCACTGAGACACCAAAACAGCAGGGGGCTTGCTCAAAACTTTGCAAAATTCACTTTAAAGAATATTTTATTCGTTTAGCAAACAGATTCTTAGAAATATCCTTTTATGAGGTAGCCATATTCTATAAGGAAGAGTGGGAGTGGAGAGAAATGATACAGACAAAGCAGAATGTGCTTGAATGACAATTGGAAAATGTTACACCTGGACTTATTTGTCTTGTAAAAGGTGTGTGAAAAACACCACCTTTCAGAATAAAAATAAACAATCTCCAGATAGAAGACTATTGTTGAGAAAGGTTTGTTTACACTAACATGATCACTTGAAGGCATCGATTTGAGTCATTCATTTTTTACTAAACTTTTCAGTAGCATACCATATGCCAACTGTCTTTGATGGGGCATTATAAATATTCTATGGCTTTAAATTTTTATGATGACAACATGCATAAGTGGTAGTGCACAGCTTAATATTTTTGCACAGCAAAATAAAAATGTTTGCTTCACCTAATTTTATCTCTTATACAATAGGACCAAGACTAAGTCCTCCTTATAATATTAAAATAAACTGAATCTTGGTCGTCTGGTCTCCCAGTGCCATAAAAGTGTTGATAAAAGTCCTCAGCTTATGGCACAAATTTGTATTTGATAATAATAAACCACTCTTCAGTATTTAAAATGGGTTAGTAAGCTGGAAAGAGTTGGACTCCTCATCAAACAATCATATTTAACAAATATCTGTCCTCTTTCTCTCCAGTAGGCTCCTTATTTCCTAACCATGCCCAACATTTCAGAAGTTATTTGGGTCTCCCAGACTTATGGTAGATGAGATAAAATTAAACTTTGTGTTGTTTGAAGGGGACTGGTTAGGATTAGGCTAGGAAGGTTAGAGAAGCCAGACCACAAAAGGCCCTGAAAGCCAAGGCAAAGATGTGCCTTTTACTCTTCTGTCCAAAGAGAAATTACTCAGATATACTGTAACAAAGTCTTCCTTATCCCCTGACACCAAAGTCAAAGCAAGCACTTCATTCCAGAAGGGAGCTGAGAGCAAGATAACATCCAGGTGGTTTCAAAGCCCTCTTCCCTGTTTGTAAGTACCAATTTAAGTCTCCTCCCCACAGAGAACAGAGACAGCAGAATCAATAATCTTGTATAAGTGAGGAATCCCACACATATTGGGGGATGGGTGCAAGAACTTCCTTTTTTTCTTTTTTTAACAAAATGAAGATGTGTTAGGAATAGACTTTTTTCCAGGGCTTGGCTCAAAAATATCATCCTTTACAATGTCACAGGAAGGCATAAAGATTAAGATTGGGGACTTGAAATCAAAATCTCCTGAGTTTACATTACATTTCTCCATTTACTGGGTCTATTTGTTTTCTCTGTGCCTCAGTTTCCTGATAAGAAGATTCTGTAGGGTTGCAATTGTGATTCAAGATTACCCATGAAGTGTGCGTAGCCAAATTGGTGAATAATCTACTAATTCTTATTGTTAGCATAGAGTCACTGCTTAACATCTTAGTATCAATACTTTCCATTGATTTTCTAGGAGAGACAACCAAAGGTATCTTTGAAATTAAGAAGTCTTTAGAAGGGGTGTATAACTCTGTGGCCAGTAGTGAATTCCTAAATGCCAGAAGTTTTCTTCATTTATACCAAGTGACCACTGCTTGTGACAAGATAGTACTTCACTTCTCTGATGACATACAGAAACTCTGCTCTTTCGGGCGGGTATATCTTCACTCATTCCTTACATTTTTTTATGAACTGCATTTGGTGTAGGGTAGTTTAATCTTAGCATCATTTTTAGATTAATAATTAAAAATCTGCATGGATCAAAATGCCAGATTACATTCATTTGAACACAACCACCTTGGGAAAAATTATGGCAGATTCTCTCTTGGGATGGTTCTGCATTTTACCTAAAGAGACAACACAGGATTTTTTATTTCAGCCACTTCAAGTAGCTGAGGATAATGGTGACATATGGCCCTTACTGGGCCGTGTCTATGGCTGATGTCTATAGACCATCCCAAATATATTGATCTAAGTCACTAGGCAGTTTTGCAAGATCAGGGGAGGGATTCCAAACACCCCTCCATCAGATAAATGGGATGTAGACAGACAAGGTCAATGAACCACCACAGTTATAATTCTAAACATGATGCATGGTTAAAGTGAGACATATGGTATAGAAAAAGGAGATATCTAAATGAAAATGTCTCAAGCAATATGAACATTTATTGCAGGTTCACCTAAAAGCATTGGGCAGCTAAACAAAGGAGTGGTGTGATTTTCTTCAGTCACCTGGGGCCAAGGGTGACACAGTCCCCCATTTTCAACCAGTGGCCTTCAGCATTTTCTGAGTGATGGTCTGAATTTCCATCTGCCACAGGACAATAAGAATACCAAGTACCACAATTCACAGGATATTTTACAAGCTACTTCCCAAAGTGTTTCACATCATTTTGCTCATGTTCCACTAACTAGGAATCTGTCACACGGCCACATCCAACTGAAAGAAGATTTGAAATGGAATAATGTGCTCAAGGAGAAAAGCAGGACTTGGATAATGGCAGTGGTTTCTGATAAAGTGCCTGGGCAGACAATTGTCTTTTCCAAGAATATTTTTCTTCATATTGGAAGACAGAGCCTGCAGATGGAGCTTGTGTTTCAACTAGTCACCTCTGTGTGAGTTAAGACAAGTTGTTCGACCTTCCTGGGGCTGTTTTCTCATTTAAAAAATGGATCTGAATGCATGCCTAAGTGTTAGGGTTATTGTGAAATCTAAATGAGACTTAATGCCTAGTATTTATTAGATGCTCATAAATAAGCATAACAAAGTTCTTAGAACTTAAGAGACTTCCAATAAATAGCATCTATCCTTAGGGTAGGAAAGAGGCTTTCACCTGCCTATTGAATTCATGTCAGACTTCCATTTCAGCCTGGGGGTTGCAGGACATGTTTTCTCCTTACATACCACCCAAATGTTTATATTATTTTATCCTCTCTATAAACTCCACAAATGCATATACCATAATTGAAATGAGTTCTTGGATATAATTCAACTCAAATAGTTTTTCTGCTGTTGTTGTTCACTGCTCCCCACTTCCAAGGATCAACTTCCTACACTGAAGAACTCCAAATTATGAACATTCATTTGTCACCTCTCCAAAATAATTGTCCTTTGCAAACACTAACCAGGAGTTTAAATAATACATAATTAAATAATACATTTTGAAGATTTTATATGGCTACATTTTTCCCAAAGTACATATCTAATCATATTAGTTTTTGCATAAGAATCACTGATGGTTCTCTGTATAAAATTATTAAGTGCCCATCAGTTATCCATTCTTCCTTTATTCCCTGGGTTTACTCTAGGATATTGATAGAATTTATTTACACCAATTTGAGATCCTGCAATAACAAGGACTAAGCATACATTTCCCTTTTACTGTTCCTTATGCCACAAGTTGGAAGATGACAAGACCTGGTTCAGTCCTTCCCCCACAAGGTTTCACATTTCATAGTTTTAGTTACTTGGAGTCAGCCACAGACCAAAAATGTTAAACAAAAAATTCCAAACAATTCATCAGTTTTAAATTGTGTTCTAAGCAGCATGAAATCTTGTGCTGTCCTGCTCAGTCCTGTCCAGAACAAGAATTATGCCTTTGTCCAATGTATTCATGCTACATGTGCAATCTTCCTGTTAGTCACTCAGTAGTTGTCTCAGTAACCAGACTGATTCTTGCAGAATTGTAGCATCTCACATTATCACAGAGGGAGAGAGAAAGATGCATTACATTTACATCACTGTATTATAGTATTTTGTTATAATTATGCTATTTTAATAGTTAATCTCTTTTTATGCCTAATTTATAAATAAAAGTTTATCATGGGTATTAAGTATAGGGAAAAATGAGTATATAGGATCTGATATTTGTATATTAAAACAGAACCAATAGAATGCAAATACAGAGATATAAAGAGATTTGTTTGGGGATATGGGTGCCCATGATTGTGAGGCTGAGATACCCCCTGATCTGCCATCTATGAACAGGGGCCCTATGGAAGCTGGTGGTGCAGCCTAGTAATATCCAGATGGTTTGAAAACCAGGTTGGCCAATAGTGTAAGACCTAGTCCAAGTCCAAAGGTCCAAGAATTAAAAATGCCATTGTTGGGACAAACATCTTCTACCCCTAAGTCAAGCACAGGGAGCCAATTCATCCTTTCTCCCCTTTTCTGTTCTCTTGAGTCATCAACACAATGGATGGTGGCTCTCCACAATGGTAACAACGTATCTTTTTTCAGTCTGCCATTTCAGGCAGTAATTTCTTCCAGAAACACCTTCAGAGACACACCACAAAGCAAATTTTTTTACTAGTTCTCTGGCATTTTTTTTTTTTTTACCAAGTTGACACATGAAATACACCCAGACCCGGAACTATCACTTTGGACCCACATGGTGACCAGCATATTGTAGCTATCAGAATCACCCTAGTAGTGCTTGACTGCTTACCCTCCAGTTATGAAGAGTACAAAAATACATTAGTGCCTACCCTATACTAATACTGGTCTTATTTCATACAAAAAAGTTCTTTAACATCCTCTATATATTATTCAAAACTTAAATGCTTTCTTCCCTTTCTTTGATCCCCAAATTTCTTTGTTTTCATCTTGAACACTCAGTATCCCATAGATATCAAAATATTCACCTATTATCAGCATAAGCCTATCCCAACATGGTTCTTTATCTTGTTAATGTTCTTCCTACCCTCTGGAATATTTTAATTTGGTTTCTTTCTTCAACTATTGTTCTTACTTCAATTTTATGTTAAATATATATTTCCAATAAGCCTATCATCTCATTACAATAGAATGAATTTTTTACCTCATTCTGTGTTGCTAATGATACTTATGTTTATGTCAATACTTGCTGCTTGGCTATGTTCAATTGCTTCAAGTTTTACTTGTGGAAATCTGAAATGAATGACTCCTTAACACTAAGATGGGTCTAAATCAAAGTTGTGTGAATTGTCTTTAGTTGTTTCATGTCTAGAAGTGTGATCCCTATTGATTGATAAGAATCCAATAGTAAATGCAAAGCTTATTTTCATCTTTTAACCTCTTGAGTGTTTACCTCTCTGTTTTCCCTATAATCCTTAATATATTGGAATTATATTGAAGATAAGAGCTGTGACCACCTCATTAGACATGCATATTCTTCCAGATTGGGACGCCACCTGATTAAATTTGAACCCATTTGAGAGAAGGAAGTTTTACAGGTAAACACACTTATTAAATGTAACGCCATAGGACCTCTATTTCCTGCAATATGAGAAAGTTGTGTTTGATGACTCCTAATTTATTTTCAACTTGAATATTCTGGGACTACAAAGATATCCAATTGTCAATTTAGGGTATTATGTACTCTTCCTGATGATGAGTTAACTACTGCACAATTTCTTTTCCTTCCTTTCTGTTAGTGATTATAATTTGTGAATCTTTAGTTTGATATAAGCAATTCAAGTTTTGAACACTATGTGTTGTCTTCCACACTTTGACTTACATGAAAATCAGATTTATCCAAAATTGAATGATTTGTGTCAGCTAGAGAGTAGCTTTGGGCTAGGAGCATGAGACAGAGGTAGAATATAGTACATGTCAGACCACCAGGAAGAAGGTTTCTACCACATAATATTTAATGTTCCTTTTCTAAGGTCCCGTGCCCACAGGTGTCCCCTAATCCTTTAAAAGCCATTTTGTTTTTAAATCCCCAAAATATATTTTTTTCCTTCCTATACAAGAATAAGATCACAAGAACACATAAATATAGCCTTGGGCTACATTTAGCCTTATAAACTATGGCATGTAGAATAATTATAAAACAAATAAAATAGTTTTTTAATAGTAATCTTAACACAAATCTCACTCTATCTTGAACTTTTGAAGCACCAGGGATGAACCCAGTGTGCTTAACCACTATGCTACATCCCCAACCCTTTTTTTTTAATTTTTTATTTTGAGACAGGCCCCATTAATTTGCTGAGGCTGGCTTTGAACTTGCAATCCTCCTGCCTTAGCATCCCAAGTCACTAGGATTACAGGTGTGCACCACCATACCATTCAAAGGTTACTATTAAGATTACTATTTTTAAGATACCATCTCAATCTCCCTTGAGGAACTCAAAACCACAATCTTTAAGTGTTCCTGAATATTTCCATTGAGGTGAAGCTTTATTTTCTTTGCTGAGCAGTAGCATGGGATAATTAAAAAAGACATACAATTAGAAGTCAGGAAGCATAGAACCAAATGAGTTAGCTACCTATGTGTCTTCCAGTTGGCTAAGCCTCTGTTTACTCAACTGTAAAAGCAGATGCAGATAATAGCATCTACCCAGCATTCCTCTCAAGCTTATCATGGGCATCAAGACAATTTTTGCTATTAAGCATTTTATGCCTATTAAAACTTGATCATAGATATGTACTAGGTCAGTACAGATGGACTTCTACAGATTACCTAGTGCAACGTCATCACTTTGCAGGTGACAAAGCTAAGGCACAGGAGATGGAGTGGCTCTTCCAAGGGGTATGAGTCTAGGGAGTGGGTCAAGATGGAGACCTTGTGACGCTTGGGTTGGATACTTCCCACTGCACCACAGCCAGCCCAGGCCCAGAGGACAAGGAAGTGCTGCGTTCTTCCTCCTCTCACTGTGAGTCCAACTCACAAAAGTTTCACAAAAAGTGAAACTCGGAGTCATTCACTGAGTCATCTAAGCTCAAAACCTGTCTCCAAAGTCTGCTTTGTGACCTACCTTGTGTTCTAATCTCCAGGCATGAGAAGGAAGTCACTTCTTTCCCTAGAATCGCTGGGAATTCTATTTGTATTGCTGTCTGTGCCATACTTAATGGACCTACATCCGCTTTTAGGGTAATAAACAGGACTAAAGCATATGAAAGACTGACATTAGCCCCCAAATTTTAGGAAATGCAATTTTATTTTTTCATATTTTAGACTCAAACTTTGTATCTGATCAACATCAACACTGTTAGCATATTCCATTGAAGCAGAACCGATAGGTTGTATTTTACATATTAATGCATGATTATCAAATATATAAATGCATATTACATATATGTGTTTTATTATAAGGAATTGACTAATGCATTTCTGGAGTTAGGCTAGTCCCAGGATCTTCAGGATAAGTCAGCAAGTTAGAGATTTTGGAAGGCTGGTGCTTTAGTCCTCTTTGGAACCTAAGACCTCAGAACCAGACACCTTCGAGTGCAGTTTCTGCCTGAAAGATGGCAGGCTTGAAACACAAGAAGAGTTGATTCTGGGCTAAGTCCAAAGACAAGAAAGTCTCACCTAAAGGCCATCAGACAGGACAAACTGTCATTTTCTCAGAAGAAGGTACACCTTTATGTTCGATGGACCTTTATTTTATTTATTTGTTTTTATGTGGTGCTGAGGATTGAACTCAGAGCCTCACAGAGGCTAGGCAAGCACTCTACCACTGAACCACAACCTCAGACCAAAACCTAATTTTTTTTTTCTTTTTGGTGGTGCTAGGGATTTAACCCAAGGCCTTGTGCATGCAAGACAACCACTCTGCCAACTGAGCTATATCCCCAGCCCTCCTTTATGTTCTATTCAGGCCTTTCAATTGATTGAATGAGACTTCCCTACATTAGGAGGAGCAATCTGCTTTACTGAGTCTATCAATTTAAGTGTTAAATTCATCTAATACACCTATAGAAATCCCCAAGATAGCATTTGACCAAATACCTAGCCATTCCATGGTGGAGTCAAGTTGAAACATAAAATTAACTCTCACAATCATCATCATCATCATCATTACCCCATCACAATTATAAAAGTACCATTAGAATAGTCAAAATACAGTCTTTTTGATAATGTCTATAACTTATTTATTGATTTAATGACAAGAGAAGACATGCTTACTAGTTTTTCATTTACAAGCACATAATATCTTTTTTTCAGAAAGATTCTGCCTGTGGGGCTTAAATGTCAAAATGTTATATAAATGTCAACTGGTTTGTTTATAGATATGGGGCTTAGGAAGCTCAGTGCATACCACTTCCACTCCATTTCTTCTAAGACAGGTCAAAACCAAGAAGAGAGGAAGACTTACTTTTTTTTTTTTTTTTTTTGCTTATAAAATGTCAGTCAATTTACACTTTCATTCTAGTAGTTCATCCTATTTTATACATTTGGCTCTATATTATCTCACACAAATCATATTGATGTAATGTGGGAGAAGACAGGCGTTCTGGTCTCGACTCCCATTGCTCTACTTTAAAATGTGATGGAGCACCTCATTAAACAAGTTGCCATTTCCTGCACACTTATTTTCATTTTTCTATGAAATAAATAGTGAGGGCATGTTATTTGTGGAGCCCTGTTCCAGGGCTTCAGGTATAAGAATGAACAAGACCGATGAAGCTTCTGTTCTTATAAAACTTAGTTTACAGTCCAGCAGAAATGGATGGCTTCGTTGTTCAGCTTTATTATACAAACACACAGAAACAATCTGTAGAGATTTGGTTTTGAAGACTCCGAAAGACTCAGGGACGTGAGTAACAGCCTACCATGGAGCAAGAAGGATCGACCCAGACTTTTTAAATGCTCTCCTAGGTAACTGCTTCCTGCAAATAGCACACCAACAGACACAAACACTGTCTGTTCTCAGCATGTCCCAGCTGTCTAAGTCTGTGTGGAAAAGCTGCCAGTGTCAGGATGATCTTTCAAGTTTTAAAATTTATATCATTATTTTTATTGCAAGATTATATTCTGAATTTTTACATGAATAAGCATAAAAGTTGTCATCTATTTGACCATTAGAAAGCCTCTTCTCCTAAAATGTTAACCAAAATATTCCCAAAATATTTTCTAAAATATATCCCAAAGAGGTTTCTTTATATATAAAGACACAGTTAAATCAAAGGAGGAAGGAAGATGAAGAAGGGGTGAGAAGGGAGAGAGAGGGGGAGAAAAGCACATTGGAGAGAAATATGGCAACTTTCTTCCCATTCCATTCCACAAGCTTTTATTGAATTTGTATTATTTATTGGGAGCATTGTGTAGAACACGTTGTGGATGCAGCAAGGTAAGTGATGGAGTCTCCTCCGTTCTAAGGGCTTACAATGTGAAGGAGATCCTTTCTCCTTTCAAGGGAAGTGAGCCCAAGTAGTCCTATTTCATGACAAGCTATAAAACAATGTGCTGGGATGCAGGAAGGGGGCCAGAATAAGGAAGGCAAAAAGAGGCTGCAGCTGCTCTGGGAAGGAGATTTCTCAGACACTGAGGAAACGGAATTGAAATCATGTATGCCAAAGCATGTCCCCCACCAAAATCAAGTTTAGTGAAGGCTTTAAGTGCTGAGTTGCTCAGTCATCAGATCCATGTAAACATGTTTATGAAATGTTTACTTGAAGTTTTATGTGTTCATTTGTAAGAGCAGATGTGCTGTTTTATCCATTTAAAAAAAAATTTCATGAATCTCAAATATGACAACAAAAATGATGAAATTGACTTTCTAAACATGTATGAGAGAATTTGTACATAAATTTTGTTGTTTTCATCTGTTAAATAGAACAATGCTTGTTTATATGTTGCATATTATAAAAAGTCATTGTATTTTTTTTAATCTCATAGTAAACTACAGTTGTAAACACTTGTATTTATAGAGTATTTCACTTCTGGGGTACAACGGCAGTCACTTTTTTTTTTTTTTTTTGTACTGAGTATTGAACTCAGGAGCGGAACACTTAACTATTGAACCACATCCCCAGCTCTTTTTATTTTGGGGGACAGAGTCTCACTCTAAGTCACTTAGGATTTCACTAAGTTGCTGAGGTTGGCCTTCAACTTGCAATCCTCCTGCCTCAACCTCCCCAGTTGCTGGGATTACAGGCACATACCACTATGCCCTGCAGGTCACATTGTATTTTAAGAAATTTCACTAACCCCCAGGCACCTGGGTGCACTGCTATAATCCCAGCTACTCAGGAGGCTGAGGAAGGAGGATCACAAGGTCAAGGCCAGCCTTGGCATCTTAGTGAGATCCAATCTTATAGTAAAAAATATGAAGGGCTGGGGATGTTGCTCAGTGGTAGAGCACCTCTGTATTCAATCTCCAGTAATGCCATAAAGAAATAAAGTAAATAAAATAAAACCAAAGAAGTTTCACTAAGAAAACAAACCATATTTACCTGCATTTCGTCACTTTATAATCTGTCTGCTATCCCCCGTTATCCCCTTCTTACCACGGAACCCTCCCCATCAATCATCTTCTATTTTCTTTGAATGCAGTTTTAAAAGACTTTTCAAAGTTCATCATTTCCTTTTCAAAAAATAATGCCTGGTTTTGTGCCTCTGGGACTGGTTCTGTCCTCTGCACTAAATGAAATCTTTCTTTGCAATTAATTCCAAGGTTGCAATCTTTGCTGATAAATTAAATTCAGAACATGACATCTGTCCTTTACCTATTTCAATACTGTCAATCTCCTTGCACCCAATGTGTTTGACAGAGTCTAAATTGAGAAACATCTGGATAAAGAAAACATAATCCCTTTTAATACGTCTGTCATGGCTGAGCCATCATTTCTAAGAAATACATCAGCTGATAATGGTCAGTGGATGTAGGGCACAGCATGGGGTCACTTGCAAAGAACAGGGTGAGTCATTTTAGATTTTGTTTTCAGCAGTAGTAAATAAATCATCAAATGTCAGTCTATAATGAAAACCCAGAAACAGTGAAAAAGGAATAACAGACACCCAAACCCTCATGCAAAGGAGATCTCCCAGGAATGATCCATTAAAATTTCATAAACTATAGGTTTTTAATTATTCAAAATTTTCAATATACTCTGTTGACTTTATATCTACAAGGACTCATTGTTGTACCTGTTATCTTTGCTCCCACAGTCTGAAAGATATGGTACTCATTTTCCTTGTTAACACTACTATTATGTCCCCCTTTTTAAGAGTTGATTTGCTTCATTTATTTACTTAAATGTCCTTAATTTTGAATTGGCCCTGCTAATAAGACCAAGATACCAGAGACCAAATCATCAGGACAATTGAAAATTGTCAGTATAGAAGGAGGAGGCCTTTTTAACCTTTCCTGTCTTGAAATTCTCTAATTAGGAAGCTTAGAAGACTATCAGACCCAGAGATGCCTAGTTACAACTGAATCAAGGGGAACTGTTTGGTTAGGAGAGTGAGAATAGATGGGCCTGTGCACTGTGCCCATGTCATAATTTCTTTTTCTCTTCTTGGGAAAAATGATTAAGAAATCAGTTCCTGCAGCAGGAACTGATGGAAAAGTTCAATAGACCTAGCATGGAAAGGCAAATGTTGGAAGAACCTGTTTTCTTTACAGAAAAAAAAAATCAGAATCAAACACTCACTGTTCCCATCCTAAACATAAAAATTATCCTAGCATCCAGAATAAGACCAATAACCGTGGAAACTATAACCTAGTCAGTCTCAGAAAGAAGATTAAAGTCTGAGCTGATTAGGTAATTATTGCTCAAGGCTTACTCATTTTTAAATTTACACTCAATCAATCTGGGCCCAACAGTGATAATTGTCTGATGTTAAGTTGACCTTTCTTCAGTATTTTATCCCAGGCTTTGTTTGCTATGACCAGTGCAAATTGGCTGGTTTTCTTTTAATTGGGGATGAGAACAAAGAGTTAAAATGCCAAACAAAATCAGATTTCAGAGGGCAGTCTATCACACCTTCTAAGGTATAATAAAGTTCATTAAACTTAAACACCCAATAGAAGAGTCAACACTCAGGACAAACAAGTTGTTTCATAATAAATTGAAACTTTCAATTGCATTGGTTATTTTTGTGTTATCAGTTCCAGGATCATAATAGCTGCAATTTTCAATTGAAAAGTTATTTATACTCTTTCAGAAAAGTGACTTGGAATTAATATGAAAAGGAAGTATCTCACATTACAGGAACACCAACTGATTTGCTATGATTCCTTCCATTTTTCCCCTCGCATATCCAAATTTCCTTCTGTTCGCCATGATATTCTAAGCATTGTTATTTGAAGAGTTAAAGATACTCTGGAATTATTCAAATTACTTCACTAATCCTGAATTCAATAATATTCTGATACTGAAGAAATTTTTTCCTGACTACTCTACCTCCAATTGTATTAGCCCAAGATTAAACATAAGAAACAAAACAACAAAAACACCTAAACTCCCTTAGACTGAAATTAAGAAACATTAGAAAGCAACTCAAATCTACACAAAAAATAAAGGCCATTAGCAAAGGTAAGGGTATTGGTAAACTTAAAGAGATGTTGTGATGTGATTTTCTTTGTTTCTTCTAATTTTAAAGACAAATGAATACAAAACATGATAATACTATGTTGATTAATTTATAATTTATGAAGATTCAATTTGTATGACAATAGCACAAAAAGCAAGAAGATAATAAGGTTTTTTTGGGAGAACACACAAATATGCAATTGAAATTAAAATTAAATAGGTAGTTTTTCAATCTACATCGTTTTAAGAAATTAATGAATGCTAAAATTATTTTTAAAATACAGTAAAGAAAAAAAGAATTAAAATGGGTTGTTAGAAAATGTGTACACACTATAAACAAAGCAATAAAGAGGAATGAGAAACAAAACTACATGAGACACAGAAAGCAAAAAGCAAAATGGCAAAAATGATTTCAAATGTATCAATAATAATAACATATTTTGAATGGATGAAGCAGTCTTTTCAAAAGGTAGAGATTACCAGAACTGATATTTTTTAAGCTACAATATGCTATACAAAAAGATGCGCAAAAGTTTCAAATACAATAAGGCTTTGAAAGTTAAAGAATAGAAAGTAAAATTTTAAAAATTTAAATGTATATAGCAACCAGAAGAGAATGGATAGCTATACTAATATCAGACAAAATATACATTAAGAAAAATGTTTCCAGACAGAAAAGACATTTTATAATGATAGAAAGAACGACTATCTTGATAAGGCACAGCAATTTAGGTAGATATACCTAACAGCAGCGCCTCAAACACATGAAGCAAAAATGGACTAAAGTGAGAAATATAAACCTTAGCAGTAATAGCTGGAGACTTCAATACCTATTTTCAATAATTGACAAAATAACTTGACAGAACATCAGCCAGGATCTAGAAGAGTTGAAAAACACTATAGACCTAAGAAAATAGCAAAATGCCATCAGATAATAGTACTAACATGTATCAAAAGTTTGGGCTCCCCTTGCTCCCTCTCAATCAATGACAATTTCATGTGTGATGTTAATGGATATAAAAATATCAAGCTGTACACAAGAACACACCATCGATTTTCTCTACCTGATTTTTTTAGGGAGATGAGTCAAATGGAGGCAAGATCATTCAACCTATTGGTCGACAAGTATTTCATTTGGGAATGAAGCAGATACTGAACTTGCAGGTGTGACAGCTTCCAACTCAGTAGCAGAAAATGTGGTTGTGTGAGGACCTTCCATATATTAGCAATGACTTGCACACACCATTTCACATTGTCCTCATGAAAATCCAGTGCGGGGAGGATTGCTACCTTCTTTTCTGACACTTAAACTGAGGTGTGCATTAGTAAGCTCACTCAGCCAGGATCCCTGTACTAGAGTTGAGCAGAGACCTGATCCCAGCCTGTCTCACTTCAAGTCTGTGCTCTTGGGTTGTGCTGTGGTGCCTAAGGATTGTTGACTTTGCACGCTCAAGTCAGCTGATGACACATTACAAAGAGCAGTCTGTAGTTTTCTTGATCTAAAGGAGAGGTTTTACCTGGATTTCCCCTTTGTTTCTGTCTAGTATCCTGATGAGTCTATCATGAGCAATGCAATCACAGTGTATATAATCAAATATTTTTCGGATTTCAGACATGATTCTGTGATTGAATTCATAATTTTTGATATCTCATCCATTTACCATTTCAAAATTACTTGCTCAATTGACTGGAGATATCCTGATCTATAGTTTAGCAATGTTTTATTCAGGAAATCACAAGTCCGGTGCTCTATTTTTGCTTTCTCTTTTTTTTCTGTATTTTTCCAAACTCATATGCTTATATGAATACATCTATACCAACCAACATCCCCTTTCACATGTCACCAGTTAGCTAACACTGTCCACAGTGGGAAAATACTGGGTTCACCTCCATGCCATGCTAAGTCTTAAAGTTTTAACATTATGCTCCCAGTGTACAGAGGCTCTACGAAACACAGGTGATCGACTTTGTGGATCACTTCAAGTTCTGCCCCTCCCCCTTCCTCTGACCTGGGTTCTGCCTTCTCAGGCCAAATTCATATCACTGACTCTCTCTGCCTCATCCCTATGGGCCAACAACTCTATTGAGCCATTTGCCCAACTTTTATTTTATTGTTATTACTTCCCACTCCTCATACTGACTGTGACCTTTATCCCCCTCATTTATTTCTGAACCTTTCTCATCATGGTGATAGAAATAAGAAGGAATCAGATACATAGGGCCCACAGAAGGCCACCAAATATGAAAGACAGGCATCCAAACCCACCTGGCAATCATAGACAGGGTTTAGTAATCACACTTAAGAATATGAGAGTCATTTTCAGAAAGATACTTAACTCATCTAAGATTGGGTTTATTCTTTTAAAGTATGAAGTTATCAGTACCTCCTTGAGGGAGTTGATGTGAAATAATTGAGCAAATGTGTTCTTGTTCTTACCATAGTACCAGTCCTAGGTAAAACTCTATAAACAGGTAATAAATAATGAAATTGGAGTGTCAGTTATTAAGATGTATTACAGTAGTTCCTCCTCATCCACAAGAGATATGTTCCAAAATCACCACTGAGTGCTCGAAGTCATGGATAGCACCAAACCCCAAATATGCAGTTTTTTCCTTTATACACCCACCTGAGATAAAGTCTAGAACTTCCACCTTTTCACTTAAAGGAAATGCTTCTCTTTGGCATATCTGAATTGCCAGCATCACTATGTTTTTACTTTGAGGCCATTGTAAGTAAGGTAAGGGTGACCTGAACGTAAGCACTTGTGAGACCATGACAGTCTATCTGATAACTGGCATGGCTACTTAGTGAATAATGGATGGGAGAGTATACAGGGTGGACACCCTGGACAAAGGAATGATTCACAGCCTGGGTGGGACAGAGTGAGATGGCACAATATTTCATCACACTACTCAGAATGCTTTGCAATTTAAAATATGAGTTATTTATGGAATTTTCTATGTAATATTTTTGGACTGCAGTTCACTGAGAGTAATTAAAACTGGAAAACTAAACTGTGGATAAGACAGGCTACTGTACTCTATCACTTCTCTTACAACTGGGACAGAGTGAACCAATGTTAAATTATCTCAGCACCTTCTGGAATATCTAAGGATGTCACCTGCTTGCTTGCTCTACTCTGCCTTCTGATCTGATCTGGGGTCTCTTTTTTGGTTGTGAGTGAAGACAGGTTTTTGTTTCTTTGTATAATAATATAAAAGCACCATTTGTCTCAAAGAGCCATTAGATGTGGATGAACACCCTAAATATAATAGAACAAAGAACTTTTCGGAATTTTTTTTTCTGAGTTTAACTTTGTTAACAGTAACCTGCAAATCCAGAAGTAGAGTCAATGAAAATAGACAAACCCCTGGCTGAAGAAATATCCCTAAGAGGGACCAAATCCTACTAAAAAATGAAAACTTGGGGGTGATGAAGACAGAATTGGGTTTGTCCAGGTGGCATGGAGAATGAACAGTGAATCTGAGCCTTGACTGGAACTGAGAAAAGGACTTTTTAAACTCTGTCTGAGAAAATCGTTATGCTATATTCATATAGAGCATGAACTATCTGATGATCACTCATTTGTATCTCTCTTTCCTTATTATCAGATTTTTGAGGTCCCTGAGGATTCTCTGTTTTTTGATGTCATCTTCTTTGCTTTTCCTCTTGTACCTAATGAACTGCATCATCCTCACCCTTTTCTGCTTCTTAGAGCACATGGATACCTCAGGGTACTCAGGTTTGGGGAAGGAAAGGGAAAATGAAAAGCAAAGTGAGCACACAGATGGATATGATCCTAGAGTTTTCAGATAAAGAATTCACTCCTTCAAACCAGAATGTATGTAAAAAATTTCACAAAGATTTCCCTGTGAATGAAAAATGGCATTGAACTGTGCTGTCAGTCTGTGGTCATCTGGGCTGGCTTGTGTAGAGGCAGAACAGAGGCAAGTACTCAGGGGAGCATGTAAGAGATGATTGATCAGCTGAGGTTCTAAGGAAGGCTGGGAAGAACAAGGACATGGAAGGGAAAGAGCACGCATCTCTGGAATCAACAGATCCACGTTTGTGTTACTATCTGCCAATTGCTAGATTTGTGACAAGGTGCCAATTAATTTCCCCCTTCTTATCTAGTTTCTTCCTTAGTAATATGCACTTGATACCCAAATTCAAGATTAAAGGACAAGATATTTATAGTTCTTCATAATCTACAAATATTAGGTATAAAGCACAGATGGTTTATAAAACAGGTAACATTGAAATTTTGGAGAGGTTTATGTTTTTAATGATGTTCACAAACAGGGCCTCAATGTAGCATTGCTTGTACTGCACTTTTCTTCATGTTAAGAAAGTTTTTCCTAATATTCTGTAAGGCTGCTGTATAAAAAAATATACATAAACAACCTAGCAAAAAACCTTAGAAAAATTGTCATAATCTTACAATGGGGAGAAAACTTTTTGTGGAGGTGGAAGCTTTGATTTAGACAACAAAATGATATGTAGACATTTCAGGATGAGATATGTAAACAGGCAATTTTACCACAAAATGCTAACAAGACTTACTGTTGGGTTCCCAGGGAATGTTCATTTTGTTCACAAAATAAGGAGCAGAGCAAGAATAAGATCACAGACTTTGTCTCACGGAATTCAAAATTTCACCTATGGGGCCAAGCTGTTTCTTGGCATGTTTTGTGTTCAATGTTTTTATTAGCGTATTATAGTTATACATAATACTGAGGTTCATTCTGATATAATTATACATGCATGGAAAGTAATTTTCTCTTCAGTCCCCAATTTCCTCCTTCCCTCCCCTTCTCCATTCCCAGGTTACCCTTTCACTACCTTACTGGACTTCCTTCTATTTATTTATAGTTTTTATTTTTTAAGAGACTGGTGCCTTTTATATATATATATATATATATTTTTTTTTAGATATATATGCAAGATATATATGCATGTATATGTAAAAATGAAACTCACTGTGGTATATTCACATATGCACATAATAATTGGATCAAATTCATTCCACCATTCCTTCCTCTTGCCTTCCCTAGCATTTCCTCTCCTTCTTTGTTCTAATTCCTAATGAATTTTCCCACATATGAGAATTTAAGTCTTGCTGACAAGATATACCTTCTTTTAGCAGAAGGTTTTTTGGTTTTTTCAAATTTAGTCTAGAGAAAAAATAAAGATGAGGAATAAAGAAAATGTTTTTTTTAAATTATGATGGTTATTTTCTTCATTCCAATTTAGGTGAAGCTGGGGAATTACTGGTAGATAACCATGGAGGATTTTTTTTTCCAATTTTTTTTTAATTACTCACGTGATTGGCTTCTCTCCATCCAATCCTTCCCAAGCTCACTCACCCATGTGTAGGAACTAAACTTAGGAAGACTTTCTTGTTATAGTATATTAGATTCAATTTTTAATATAAACTTTTCTTTACTCATTTTATAAAAAATTTTCATAGGGAACTTAAGTAGAAAAAAATTTATTTGGGGGGAAATTATTTGTGATTAAGAGGAAATTTGGGGTGGACAGTGCCAGAGTATTCTTTAAAAAAAGGAATATAGAAGGAAAATTTTAAAGTGATTGTTATTGAGAATGAACCTCAGCCCTGGGCTGAGGCAGAAGGATCCCAAGTTTGATGCCAGCCTCAGCAACTTAGCAAGACCCTGTCTCAGAAACGAAAAAGAATTGGTGGTGTAGGTCAGTGGTCAAGGGCCTCAGGTTCAATCCCCAGTATCATGGGGGAAAAAAGAAAAAATGAATCTGAGCAGACAGCAATAGTCCAGAACCAATAGCCAATTTCTTCCCTATTCCAGTCTTTCTCTGAGCTAAAATATGTCTTGAGATATTGATTTCAGGAATTCTATGAATTTGGTCAGTTTTTAGGTAGTTGGCTTCAAACTGATATGTCAATAATGAAAACAACAAGTCCATTTCTATCCATGCTAAACTACACGACTCAAGCTTGAACAACAGCCCCGTGGGAAGGCAATTGGGGTGGGTGCAAGGTAAAAGGAATTTGACTCTCCTATTTAACAGACCAGAGCTGTTGCTTTCCTGCAGAGTTCCCACAACCCCTTCCCAAGATTCTATTTCTAAGGCAACCAGTTTTAGAACCCTGGATCCTCAAAGCAATGGATTTCTTTCATTTAATTTTTATTTGTTCTTTTTATGGATTTCTGAAACAAACAAGAGGGCAGGCAGGCAGCTCGAGAGAGAGCTCTATAAATCCGAGCCAAAGGAGGAATAAACTCTTCCCCATTTTTCTTGTTAATGTGGTCAAGAATGGGGAGTCCAGATTTTACATGTTTAAATTCCTGTAAATTTTGCTTTCCTCCCCTCTCCAATTTCCCTAATCCCTACTCATTTACTAGATCCTTGTATGTTGTTTTATTTTCCAGTAAATATTTCCTAACCACCTTCATCCCCAAACTAGGTCAACTGCCTCCCAATTATCTGATTTTTTTTCCTCTTGATAACAGGAGTAAGATATATTCCATGCTTGCATAATTTTATCCAAGTAGGTTCTACTAGAATATATAACTAAAAAGAACCAATAAGAAAATAAAACATTTACTCACACTATTCCCAAAGTGTCAACTCGAAGAGAACAGGAAGCCTGCCTCTTTGTGCACAACTGAACTCTGGTACTCGGAACAGAGCTTGGTACATGGGGTCATATTATATCTTTTGTTGAATGACTTACATATTGCTTAAACCAGCCCCCTTATAAAAAATGCATGAAGCACCCCAAATGATGAACAAAACTGCTCAAATTCAAAGATCTACAGGCAACTTTTCTAAACAATTTGGTCTACCCCTCTGTTCTAAATTAAATTTTAAAATATCTAAATGTTCCAACGGAGAACTTATTACCTATTTTAATCAATAAAATGTTCTGAGAATTTCATGTGTGCCTTCTAATGAACTCTGAATGTTTTGATGCCACCCCCTTTAGAAATGAATACTACTTCACAAACCTCCCTAATCATCTATTATTTTCTAGGACATCCTGCCCATTTTCTCCTTGGACTTTCCCTCACTTCTCAGCATGCTTGCTTTTTTGCTTACACAAAAATGCACACACACATGAATGTGTAGATTTGGAAATACATGCATAGCTATTCAAAGTATAGACTCATCGAGCAGAGGTGTTTATCTTTGTTTAACTTATTTTTCTACAGCCAGTACACTGCTAAATGCTGCTTGAAGAATAACCACCAGAGCAAATTAAAAACATCTTAGATTACACTTTCCCCTTCTTTACTTGGTATTTAGGGTCAAGATGATCCTCAGATTGCAAGTGTGAAGAGATTTCTTGGAACTGCAAAGTTAGGTAGAAGTCATCAGCCATTCAGAAGTTATATCATTTAGTCATACACAAATGGAAATGGTAAAGGAATCCAGTGGCTGCAGATGTCCCTGTAAAGAATGGATAGTGTGACTACTCGAGTGAAATGTACTGTTCCTGAGGTACTCACAGGGAAAGGGAGTGTGAACACTGTGAGTAATAAAAGCAAAAGAACTATAATAACCTGAGAGGACAACATGGGGCTCAACATACATATAAACAGGACTATGTTATCATTGTGGTAAGAGTAAGTTGTACATCTGGGGGTTGATATCAACAATATATAAGGTACTCCAAAAACTCAACAGAAAAAATGTAATAATAATCCAATTAAAATGGGAAATAGTTCTAAATAGAAATTGCTCAAATTATGATGCATAAGTGACCAACAGGTACATGAAATACATGCTCTTATATTTCCAAGAGATTTAGTGTTGAGTATTCTTCATGCAGTAAGAATGGTTGTTATCAGAAAGACAAAAGGTAATTGCGGGTGAAGATGTGGAGAAAAGGAAACACTTGCACACCGTTGGTGTGAATGTATATTAGCACACCTGTTATAGAAAACAGTATGGAGGATTCTCAAAAAGTTAAAACAGAATTAACCATACGATTCAGTATTCCCAGTACTGGGTATACATACCAAGAAAATGAAATCACTATTTTAAAGAGACATCTGCATTTTCACTTTCATTACAAGATTATTCTCAATAGCCGAAAAAATAGACACAACTTGAGTGTCCATCAACTGATGAATAGGTACACGCAAAATTTCATTTGCAATAACATGGATAGAATTGGAGATTATAATGTTAAAGGAAATAACATTAACCATAGACAGACATGGATGGAATCCAAGGGAGTTGGTCTCAGAAGTTGGGAGTAGAATGGTAGAGGCTGATGTTAGGGGGAAGGGTCAGATGAGAAGAAGTTGGTCAGTGGGTACTGAGCTACAGTTGGATAGGAGTAAGACATCCAGGTGTGCTATTTTGTGGCACGTGACTACACTGTATTGTACATTACAACAAATGAACAAAAAAATTCTGAACGTTTTCACCATAAAGAAATAAGAGTTTGAGGAAAAATATATGTTTAACCTGATTTAAGCATTATTCAATGTATGTGCGTGTATATGTCAGATGTTATTCCAATGTATATATGATTTTTATATTTTATGTATCACTTAAATTTTTAAAAAATTTACCCAGATTTTCCCTTACATTTTCTTGTATACGTTTTCCATTTCTGAACTGGACTCAGCTCCTTTGATCTAGGAATCTTTTACCTTGATAAGAATATTGAAATTTTCAAATATACTTGCTGGGTTTTATTTTTATATCTCTTTTAAGTTGACTTTAAAACTATGTCTTTGGATGAGTATGCATTTTTATGTCTTTCTGATATGTCAGTCAAACCTGTATTCATTTGAAATGTCTGTATTTTTCATACTATTACAGTTTCTTTTTTAAAAATGATGTGGCAAGTATGATTTTGCTTATTCTGTTTGTAGATTTCTGAAATTTCTGAATCTATGGGTAATTATCTTTTTATCCATGATTTGTTTCCCCTCCTTTCTTTGTCCTTTTGTTACTACATATATGATAGAATTTTGGATATTATCCCATTTTTCTATGATGTGCTGTTCTTTTTCCTGTCTTTGATTTTTTACTGATCCCCTTGATTTTATTGATCAGCTTTCAGTGATCTCAATTTTGGAGGGGTACAATTTGCTTTTACAGGTAGCCGGTGATCTATTTCAAATATTGCATTTGTAACTTTAAAATTCTCATCTGGTTTTAAATTTATATTTAGCCAGTCAAAATTTCCTGTAATTTCTTTAGTAAATTTATAGTAAATTTTAAATCAGTATCTGCTACTTCTAGTGTTTGACTCATGTGTCCATCAATAACTCTTGACATTTTCCCCCTCTCTATAGATTAAATTTTCCTATTCATTTTTGTGGCTACTTTGGAAATTGTAGAATTTGTGTGTTGCACATTGAAAATATTATTTCTGATATGCCACACACACACACACACACACACACACACATGCACACACACATATATACATATATATGTACTACATGTGTGGTATTTTAAAGGAAGGCAGCTATTAGATTATTTTGATTCTGTCAAGGATTCCTTTCTGGTTTTGTTAGGGAAACACTACTTGAGTTTTCCTCTTTCTACTAAAGCAGAGCCTCACTATTAGGTTGTGAAGCTTATTCCTCAGATTACGCCTCTCTGGAATCTCAACACTAACTAGTTCAAAACTCCACTATACCTCAGGTATCTGCAAATTTGAAATCATTTTTCAGCTCTCATCCCATGTATTTTCTACTCAACCTTGTGCAATCTAAAGTTGCCCACATGCAACCTATGATTTTCCCAAGGGTTAAAGGAGACTCCAAGCAAATTTCAGTCCTCCTTTTCTAAGGTACCTTAAACGTTCCTGTTGGCTGCTGGGTTTTCTCTGTGTAGTGAAACTTCAGCTCTCTTGGGTAACTTCTTGCATTTGGAAAATGGCCCTAGGTAGAAATCCAGGTCAAACATGGAACTCTTCTAATGTGCTTCCTTTCTTTAAAAGATCATCCTACTCTGTCCATTGTCTAATGCCTTCAAACAGTTGATTTAAAACCTTCACCAAATTCTGTAATTGCTTATGTTGTGAGAGTGAGTCTGATACCAATTATGCCATCATTTTCAGAATTAAAACTCATACAAGCAGGGCATGGTGACACACACTTGTAATCCCAGTGGCTTGGGAGGCTGAGGCAGGAGAATCCTGAGTCAAAGTCAGCCTCAGCAACTTAATGAGACCCTAAGCAACTTTATGAGTACCTGTCTCTAGATAAAATATTTTAAAAAGGGCTGGGGATGTTGCTCAGTGGCTATGCACACCTAAGTTTAATCCCTGGTACCCAAAATAAACAACAACAACAACAAACCCACACTCTCACAATGTCACAATATATTTGTAAATATATATGAGCTCTTCTGAATCCCTTTAAGGACACATCTGTTTAGGACCTCCCTGCTATCTATCTTAGAGCCTGGCTTATGGTAAATATTTGATATGTATTGATTTAAAATGAATGAATGATTAGTGTATTAAAAGAAAAAAGCAATTTGTGAGATGAGATTACTTTTACTCTGAAGGATCCTCCAACACTTGAAATGCCTCTAACAAAACAGAGCACCATAAATTTGAAAAGCACTCAGAGCCTAAAGTTCAGAGTGATATGTATTCAATTCCTGCCTACCCTGACATTGCCAGAGTTACTTAATTTCTCTAAGCTTCACTTTCAAATCTGGAAAATAAAATTGGAAACGGCCTGTGGTGATCATTAAGATAGATTTTTAGAGAATTTTTGTTTGCAGTACAGCCAGGACATACATGGTGCAATCTGGGAATTAGTGTATTTTTTCATACAAGTCTCCAAATAATTCTAATAACAGCCAAAGTAGGCAATCAGTGCCAGAGAAGATGTTGCTACTTGTTGAAAATTAGCCACTTACATTGTGGTTTTCTGTGTACCTGTGGAAATATACACAGTTTGAATGAGCAAATTTAATAATAAGTTTTATTTTAAGGAAATAAACATGGTATTTTTTTCACATTTATTTTATTTTTACAGACTTCCTTTTGATTCATTGTATACAAATGGGTACAACTTTTCATTTTTATGGTTGTGCATGATGCAAATTCATACCATTCATATAATCATACATGTACATAGGGTAATGATGTCTATGGATGGCTTGCTTACATGGATTAAATGGAATGAAGGCTTTATCATTACATATCAGTGAAACTGGAAAGCAGTTTGATTCAGGCAAAGAGGATGAAGTAGTTTTGGTAGAGATGGGAGGCTGATGGGAACCTCAGAGAAAATGGAAAATCTCCAGCAGCACCACCAGAGTGTTTTGGAAGGAAAGATACCCTCAATTGTGAGGAGACTAGGTTATTTTTTTAAAAAGCTTCAGCAGGAGAAATTTAGAAGGAAAGTGAATATTTACACAACCTTCTTCCATCTGAAGAAATGCTTAGAAGAAGCTCAAGTTCCAGGACAGCAATGGTTAACTGGAAATTATGTCCACTATCCTCAGGCTCTAAAAAGCACCACTCTTCAGGAGAAGATAAAACGGGAGGCAGGTTCCCAAAGGCAAAGAGATGAGGTTGGAATGTAGGTTAAACAGATTTAATAAATCAATTTACAGCATTCAAAATGCCTTGTTCTGGAATGATGTGAGCAGAGTACACAGGAAAGACAACTCTGAGAGGTAGAACTAACCATTACGGGTTGGTAGTGATTGGAAAGGGAAGAAAGACATTCTGAATCATGGGAATGATCAGCACCACAGACCTTGGGATTAGCAGTAAATGTTGTAAGTAAAGCAAAGGCCTCTCTGAGAGAGTTATACCAAGACCCCCAAATTAAACCATGTACACAATGGTGGGGGGCACTCTGCAGAAAGCCTATATGGGATCTCTTTTGAAATAAGAAAGAATATTTTCCTGTTGCTCATGGATGTGGTTTTTCTCTTATCCTGTGGTCAAGGCAGTGACTTACAAGACCTGTGGGTTAGGAAAGTTGAGACCCCCAAAGCTGCCTCTGGAAGGTCAGAACAAATCAGAGAGCTGAGGCCAGTGTGATAGGGGATGTCTGTCCAGCTGTCACGCTGGGATTTTCCAGTTTCATAAATCAGAGAGAGAACAGATGGCTTTTTGAGAACTCCCAAACTATTTAAAAATAAGCAATGTAGAAATGGTATGTATTCTAGATTTCAATTACCTATACCCTTAAAAAATACACACACAGAACTTTTGGGGAGGGGTTATTTCATATTATAATGAGTTGCAATTTCTCCCTATTCTTCCCCCTTATTGTGCAAGAGGAAGAGGATGGATAGACAAAGTCTCCTTATGTGTCTTATGGTCCATGGTTATCAACTTCAAATATCCAAAGCTTCCAGAAGAATATCTGGCCACTGAAATGGGCCAGATATTCTTATTCCTCTTCTAAATGACCAGTTAGAGCTTCAAGTGTGAGTCTCTTCCCCCTCAAGTTTTTCTTCTTACTCTCTCCACACACACACACACACCCCTACTTTCTTGGACTGCAGTTTTCCAGGATCTGAGGCAGAGGCATCTTTAGAACTCCAGGTGCCCTTGGCTTGGCCCATTCAGTTAGCAGGAGGGGCTGGGCAAAAGGCCAACAACTCACTTTAATAGGAAGAATGAGTTTTCTAGTGATTCATCACTTCTTCTATAAATTAGGAAAACACATTTCTGCCAGGGTTAATGATTTATTAAGAAGACTTTCAAGCAGTAAATCCTCTCTATTCCCATTCTCTGGGCAGTAATGGCAACGTTCAAGTCTTGGAGAAACAGAAGGCTGCCCTTTTCAGTGGTGGCACCCCTTCTAAAAAGCAGTTATACTCGCGAATGCGAGTAGGATGCCTTAGGAAGGGTCACAACCCCAGTTTCAAAGTCCCGACTCTCACCTTTAATGGCTCAGAGTGTATTAGATGGCAGCCTGGGTGCATCAACAGAGCAGCCACTCCTGAGAATAACTGGGCCAGTTATTAATTTTTTACCTGTCAGCTCCAAACCTATCCTTCTTTGCAAAAACAAAGCTGAGTTCTGCACATTTTTATTTATTTTTATACAAAGAAAACCTGAATAACCCTTCAACCAGCTTCCCTAAATATTTATCACCTTATATAACAAAGTATAATTACAAAAGCTAAGAGATTCACATCCATACAATGTGATTAAATAATCTACATGGCTTATTTACATTTTGCACAGAGGTAAAAGATCTGGAAGCAAAGAGGGGAGACAGTGAAGGTCATTTTTTTCCTCCATCACAATTTCCCCAGTGGCATGCAACTCCTATGTAAAATGTAACCAAGAAATATCACAATATGTGATTAAGAGTAACACCTCCAGCTGCTAAGATTGTACTTATTTTTCACAACAGCAATCAACATTTAGTTACTGCAGAGTACAGAGACTAACACATCTGTCAGAGCACGGCAGAGAGCATTTATTTTGATCATTAACAATTCTTAAACCATTCATCATACTAATGTTAATATATCTGGTTCCTTTAAGGCAATGTACCCAGTGGAAATATGTCACTCCCTGCAATTTCATTGTTATTTCTTGTGTCAATTGAAACTTTTTACCAAGTTGAAGAATGAAATATTATCAAAGAGGGTTTATTGTGTTAAAAATTGTTAAATTAGGAAAGGAAAACTGTCTGAAATATCAAGGTTGAATTTCTTTGCTGAATGGATGCTGAATTTTATTACAAAATTTTTAATGGCAAAGGATTTAACTATTCAACATTTGCTGTATAACAGATGGTACTCAGAAATTGTTCTGATAGTAATTTATTGTTTCATAAAATTACAGAAAGGTAAGGCCAAATGACACTTTTTAGCACAAAATTGACATGTTTCCTCAATAAACATTAACGTTTACATTTTGACTAACTTAGTTGGCAAGAAAAAATAATTTCACACAACATATATGGGTTAAACACTGTGACCCTCCACTGAAAAATAATGGAAATATACCCCATTAAACAGCAGTAATCTTTTCTTTGTTTTGCTTTATTAGGAAAACATTAATTAACCTATGTCTAGAATTCTATATAATTGGCACATATAGTTCAGACACCTAATTAAATGGACAGGACCAAAGGAATTGAAGTGGGAGAGCATTTTCTCATTTTTAGAAAATGTTACTGCAGGTTTATATTTTTAAGAGTACCATGTGTGTTGATTTTAATTGTGTAAGCTGCACATCAGTTTGTTTCCCCCTTCATTTTCCTCATTTGTTCATCTCTAAGCTCTGACAGGTTGATCAATAAGTTGGTAGACTTATAGTACACTACACAATGTCAGATTTACAGACTCCTTAGAAATCAGCTGTTGAGAATTCTCCAAATTCTATCGGTTGCAAAATTCATGCAGTTGTCCACAGCAATACTGATTAAAGGCACAGTATAAATTAAAGGCACAGTATAAATTTAGATTCGATTCTCTAGTGTACCAGTTTTTTTCACTATTACTTATTGATAAAAATGCTCACTCAAAAAGTAATTCTTTGATCATTTATTTATGCTAAATACTAAGAGCCTACTATATGTCAGGTATTTGGGATGTAGGAATTTATATTTTAAGCATAATTATTGCCTTCAGAGTGAAGTAGGAACTATAAGCCACTTTCCACAAAACTGGATAAGAATATATAAATTGAATACCTAATAAACTATACACATAAATTGTATCAAATGAATGTATAATTGTTAATAAAATTACTTATCCGTTCTCCTTTGTATAATTTCCAATAGCTTCTTTAATGCAAAATATAACAAAGTATATAATGCAATAAGAATAGCTTTTACCAGCTAGATCTCTATATATATCAAAAAGCATTTTTACATTCATGGTCTCCACTCAGAACCACTAAATGTGCTTTTAGTTCACCTGGCAAGCCTGCTCTTCAGAGAACACATATGTATTGAATTGCATCTGTTTGCCTATATGAAAAGGTAGATTTTTTTTCTGTCTTTTTGATCTCTTAGATTTTCTGTGATTCACAAATTCTATTTTAATGCATATTCAGTAACAAAATTGATTTATTTCTTCTATAACTTTGTGGAGAGTTTTTCTGGGTTAAGAGGAGATTCTTTTCTTCCTTATAATTCTTCAACATTTACAACTACAGAAAAACCAACAAAAACTTCAGGAGGAGCTTAAATACTAGAGGGAATGACAATAGAAGTAGATGAAGGGGAACAGTACAAATCTAAGGTCACAAATTCAGGATCACCAACTATGGAACAAAATACTACAACACTTCAACTACTAGTATCAAAAATTGTATAGATACAATGTGACAAATACAGAGAGAGATAATAAAATTAGAGAGAAGGTAATAGGAAAAGCTAAACCCATGTAAGAAAATTTGGTGTCTGTGAAGAGTTGAAGAAATGTAAAATTTATTTACATATAAGAACATGTTTTTTAATTTATTTTTAAAACCTGACTACTGTTTATTGGAAGGAACATATGGCATGCTATAAAAATATGACATACAACATTTATTTCTAACTCCTGGCAGGTAAGCTACTCAACTCCAGGAAGGATAAAACAGTTTTGTCAGGTATGTCATTTAAATTAAATTGGTTGCAGACTTCCCTACATCAAAATTCAATACTAAGAGATAAAAGTATCTATAATGTACTAAAAGAACAATATACTGTATATGGGGTTGGATCAAACATAGGTGACTGCAGTCAATAAAAATTCCCATAAATCATTTTTTGGAGTGAAAAAACACAAAGAACCTACAAAATTGCCACCTAAAGGTTGTCAAAGAAAGAACACCAGTATGCAGAAACTAATTTTTTAAATAAGACAGGGATGATGAGAATTGAATCATTTCAAATTTACATTCAATTTTAAACTGTAAGATGATTATAGACCAAAGTGTTAAGAACTTGGCCCTTATAAAATATCAGCACAAATAGAAGAAATCTGAAAATACAGGGAGGGGATTACAGGAACCAGTATGAAAAGCCTGCTCCTTCCATCTTTCATAGCAGGATACCAATTAAATTACATAAAATGAAAACATAAGTTTAAAGAAATATAACTCAATTTTCTTATTTGTTTAATAACTTTTACTTAACCTTAAAGGCATGTAATTAGAAAATGGTATAGCTTGTGATGAGGTGGCTTTTATTTCAGCACTTGCTACAGTTTGTTCTCCTTAAAATTTAAGTGAACATGGCATTTAACACATTTAGATTTTTCATAAAACATGATCTTAGATACACATTCATAAAAAGCTCTCTGCACACTTAAATACTTGAGAGTTGTCTGGGCTCATGCTCACTTAATACAAAAATTAGTTTAAGTTTCAATTTCATCTTGATACTTTTCATTACTGAAATTTTTGCAGTGGACATGTACTGACTTTAAATAAAAAGCAGAAATAGACATGAGTTTATAGTGGATCATTCTAAAAGCTGACCTTTATTAAATGCACCATACTTGAATAAATTCTCCTTTCACTCTATCTCTTTTGATCTGCAATCTTAGAGCCTCCCAATGTTCCTCTCTAACATTTTGACTATTTTCCTTACAAATACAGTTCTATACACATAATGTTTGCAACTATATGTATGTATTTGCTCATTTGCACATAGTATAATTTATTTAATGATTTCAAATTGATCATATTATTGTGAAATTTTGCATTTTTATTCAATGCTCAGTCTTAGAAATATTTTCATATTATTATGTAATTCTACTTCGTGTTTTTAAAAAAGCTGTGTAAATATATATATTGTATAAATTCCATCAAAATATATATATTTTATACATTTCATCATTTAACTATTTTCTTATTCTTTTCCTAATTTCAGTCATTATTCTCTATTAAATAAAAATGTTAAGCCGGGCGTGGTGGCGCACGCCTGTAATCCAAGCGACTTGGGAGGCTGAGTCAGGAGGATCGCGAGTTCAAAGCCAGCCTCAGCAACTTAGCAAGGCCCTAAGCAACTCAGTGAGACCCTGTCTCTAAAATAAAATACAAAATAGGGCTGGGGATGTGGCTCAGTGGCCGAGTGTCCCTGAGTTCAATCCCTGGTTCCAAAAATAAAAATAAAAATAAAAATAAAAATAAAAATGTTACAATGAGCAAGATTGTAAACTTCTTGGGCAGAGGCTCAGATTCCAAAGGAAGACAGGCTATCTGTTGAGTCCTTCTGGTTCCTTGAAAATGCACTGGGGACACTGTTATCGTTAATGAGAACTAATTCAAAACTCCTCTTTGTGAATTCATTGTAACAATCATCATAATATCCAGGCATGACGTTCTGTTAATTATGCATTTCAGAATGATTCAGGGTAGATGGCCTCCTGGGAGAAGCATTTTAAAAGAACTGAAAAACAGAGGGAAAATTTCGTTGCATATATGACTAGGCGTAATTAATAATTGAAGTAATGTATCCAGTCTGATATGCTAAATTTTAAAGAAAGAATAAATTGGGGCTTTGGGAGATTTTTGTATTATTTTTATTTTATTTTTTAGCTAATTATTCATTTATTTATTTTTGGTAAAATTGTGTTTTAGAAAAGTCTTCTCTACTGGTTCTCCTTGTAGCCTTGAAGTCGCACATGGGCATGACTAAAACATTTTCGGAATGGTCCTGGAATGTCTAACAGGAAGGATTCTTGCGTGGACAGATAGGAGTCTGGACCTTAGAACTGTCTTCAAATTCTCTGTTGTCTACTCTCCAGTCAGTAACAGGACAACCTCACACTCAGTGAACCCAGTGACTTCCTGCTCTTTTTGTTGTAGAATGGTTCTTCCTCTCTGGCTTAAGAGCCTCATGCCCCCTTCTTTCTGGTTTCTCCTGTTACTATGTAGGGGCTCACAGTTGGGACCTGTAGGAGCATGTCAGTAAAATACATTTGCCACATGCCTGTAATCCCAGCAACTCAGGAGTCTGAGGCAGGAGAATCCCAAGTTCAAAGCCAGTCTCAGGCACTTAAACTCCTAAGCAATTTAGCAAGAACCCGTCTCCAAAAATTTTAAAAAAGGGCTAAGGATGTGGCTCAGTGATTAAACCCCAATGGGTTCAATCCCTGATACCCTCAAACAAGCAAGCAAATAAACAAAAAAGCAAGCAAAAAAAGACATTGAAAATGGGTGCTTTCTGGTTTTGTTGAGTCCAGTGTCATTGGGACAATTAATACTTTTTATTTAGGAAAGTAGAAGCAGCAATAAATGGCTTAGGAGGCTTAAGGGCTGAAAGTCTCATGTTACAAAACTATTACCAGAGCATCATACACACCTCTGGGAATAAAAATCAGTTAAAATGCCATGACCTAGAGCCCTGTTCATTAGTAATTTACCTAACAGAATATATAATAAGAATGTAACTGTCTGAGAGCTATTGAAGCGGGAGGTGTCCAGGGCACAGTTTGGATAAATGGAGCAGGTGTCTATGTGAGCATTCCGATGGAGCCAGGCTGGGCTGCACACACAGTGTCTTCTTCTAACCTCAGGATCTTACTTAGCTCTAGTTCCTCCTCCACTTCTCACCTATCCAAGTTCTTCACATCTTGTTTTAGTCAGCCTTTTCACTGTGGTGACTAAAAGACCCCATCAGAACAATTGCAGAAGAGGAAAAGCTTATTTGAGGGCTCACAGTTTCAGAGGTCAGTCCATAAAAGGCCAGCTCCATTCCTTGGGGCTCCAGGTGAGGCAGAACATCATGGCAGAATAGTATGGCAGAGGGAAGCAACTTTCATGGTGATCAGGAAGCAGAGAGGGAAGTCTCCACTTGGCAGATACAAATATATACCCCAAAGCCACATCCCCAATACCCACCTCCTCCATCCATATCCTTCCACTTTAGTTAACTCTGGGGGGATTAATTCAGTGATTGGATCAAGACTCTCACAACCCAATCATTTTTCCTCTGAACCTTCTTGCATTGTCTCACATAGGAGCTTTTGGGGATACCTCACTTCCCAACCAAAACACATCTCAAGGCCCAACTCCACCTTTCTTTAATCACTCTGAACAAAGATGATCACCTATGACTTTAGCTTTATTCCATTATATATGTACACATCTTTCCTGTAAGTTTTCTGGCAAAAGGAATGTATATTTATGCTTCCTATCTTGGGTTCACATATATAATGTGATTAGTAGGGGGAGTGGATCAAAAGAAGTCAGTACCCAGTCATTTGCTCACCAGATGTGACATACCAGGAAATACCTCTCCTAAGTTGGTTGTTAAGAATGACAGTGCAGGTAGCTGGGGAGACGACACTGATGCTCAGGAGGCTCTTTCCTTCCTATTGTAGAGAAGTCTGTCTATTTTCTGAAAAATATCTGCCTGGGATGATCCATTTCTCCACTTAACATGTCAGCTTCCCTCCTCTGGGCCAGTACCAAACACAGATATGAGAAAGATGTACAGAAAACAAAATCCACTTTTTAATTTTAGACTATCCCAAGATCTCTCAAAAATTTCTCCCCGTTGCTTATGTGCTCTCTGAATTTCCCACTGCATGAAACACACAGCTTTTTTATCCTACTGTCTCATGTCTACAAAGGCAAGCATCTCTTCTAGTCCTGCCCTGTCCGTATCTTCTCCCCTTAACTTGACAGATTGTGACAACAGATACATTCTGGTCGTCCTCTGACCATCTCCCCATTTCCTGCTTTCAGGTCAGTGTGTTCCATTCTATGTTGCTTCCCTCTCCATAGGAAAAGGAGCTTGTGCACAAAAGATAATCTCAAAACTGCCAAAATAGAAGCTGGGTGTTAATGAGGAAACTGAGAAGAACAGATAATCCCAGAGATAATAAGGGTTAATTAACTTTTTAATCATAAATCCCTTCTAGGAACTCCAGTGAAGGCCTGAGACCTGAGTCCCCTCTCTGCCAGCTTCCTTCATGGAATCTGCTCTACCCAAAAAGGCTAAAATTTGAGAGCAGGCGTGGCTTCTGGTTCTTGCCTCCACTGCTGTGCAGATGTTTTCTGAGAAACATTCATCAGTGAAGCTTCCTTGGGTCAATATGTTGACAAATGAAGAGCACCAACACCCTTCTTTGAGTAAACACCTTTACTTACACACACACACACACACACACAAACAAACAAAAAAAAAAAACACAGAACATGCTTTACTGCTGCCTATGCAATGAGTTTCAGCCCAAATATTTGTTAATAATAAAATGTATAATCTCCAAATGCCCTGGATGACATTGTACTAGCTGAATATTATTTAAAATCATGCTTCAGGGGAAAAAGAAAGCTTTAATAATTTATGCCTTCTTGGCTTCTTAAATTTTCTTTTTATTGCATTTTGGCAAGGCATACTAAATATAAATTGAATAAAATGAGACATCACACATTGAGTATTAATTACCATACTATTAAGAGATCTTGCAGCTTTGCCTCCTGAGCTGAATAATGGGAAACTGTGAAGAATTGGAATCTTAAAGATTGCTAATTTTTAGCTACGCAGAACATAAGTCATAAGTGTTTTTCTTTTAGGTTTTGAATTTTATTTCACTTCTACTAGTAGCAACTGTTGTCCTGAATAAGACAGAAACTGAACCTGGAAATGTGCTGTGGATCAGATTATTCTAGGACAGAATCTGTTCAAAGACTCAGTAAGAAAGATATGGGAGTTGAAAATAAGAATTCCTCAAAAGTTGAGGAATCCCAGAAGACAGCTAAGGTTGAAGATGTCATTATTGTGAAAAAATAAATAAGAAACATCCTGAAAGCTATCAAGCTGGGAAACTCCCACAGCACAAATTTCATACCATCTGGAGAGAGAAAGGAGCCCAGGAAACCCAAGTGAAATGGAGGGATCTAGAGCTGGTGGCAGTGAATGAGGATGTGTTTTGGGGTAGGGTTAATACTTTGGTGGACCCGGAAAGAGCCTTAAAGCCCAAGGAAGAAAATACAATGTGTCTTGCACATAAACTTTTTTAGGAGAAATTTTGCACACAACCAGGAACCCTTCATACCAGAAACAGGTCTTCTGGAAGAAAATTCCCTTGGGATCCCTGAATGACACCGAAGTCTTTGTGAATTTACTGCAGGGAAAAAGAATCATGACTACAGGTGGGGAGAATGAGCATGATACAGCCTCAGAATGATGGGCCAAAAATGAGATGGAGAGTAACGAGCAGCTGTGTGGTGAGAAAAAGTAAGCTTCTGTGCTAGTCAGCTTTCCCTGACCATGGCTGAATGTCTCAGATGATCAACTTTTAAGGAGAAAGCTTTATTTTGACTGATCGTTTCAGAGGTCTCAGTCTATGATCAGCTGGGTTCATGACTTGGGGTCTGTGGCAAGACAGAGCATCAAGACAGAGAGCACATGATGGAGGAAGCTGCTCAGCTCACGGCCACCAAGAATCAAAGACAGAGAAGCAGGGAAGGAAATCCCAATATGCCCTTTAGAGGCACGCCACCCCATAACCCAACTTCCTCCCACTTCCACACCACAGCATTTACCATCCTCCAACAAAAAGAACCAGACTCAGACCACACCACACTGTGCAAATCTCTGCTCACTCATACTATTGACAGTAGGCAGCATCTTTCCTGGAAAGCTGGCAAAAGAGAAATCTTTCCTATTGCAACTTAAAAATATATTGTATTGTGGATGCCAGCAAATAAAATGAATAATGAAGAAAAATAATTATTATGTGGAAAAGAAACAAATTATAATTTGTAGAAGACCTGTTTGCTCATCTAAGAAATTCAAAATAATCTGAAGTCGTTATTATCATCAGTAGGTCTATGTCTCAAAGTCACAGTTAACTAAATGTTCTACAACTGATTCTGCACATACAACTAGAAAATGAAATAAAAATGTACCCTTTACAATAGTATCAAAGAACCTGTAAATGCTGCCATTCACAAAAGCATCAAAAATCAGACATCTAGGAAATTTAGTACACATACTAATACTGTGCAAGACTTCCGCACTAAAAATGAAAACTAATATCGATAAAGCTTTAAAATACCAAAGGGAAAGAATGGCTATAAAATGGTATGCCCATAAAAGGTGCAAGACTCAATTTTGCACAGAAATAAAAAACTATCCCTAAATTAATCTATAATTCCAAAGCATTCCAGCTCTTGTGTGTGTGTGTGTGTGTGTGTGCGCGCGCATGCATTGTACATGATGGTCACTGCAGAAGTTGACAAAATTCCAAAATTCAAATGGAAACTCAAGGGTCCAAAGATACCCAAAGGCAAGATTGGAAGGCAGAGAAGGAAAAAGCTGGGGACACAATGTGGAAAATACTACATCAACGTAATGAGGAGCCACTGAGAGATGAACGGCAGTGCAGTAGGGAAAAGAGCTTCTTCTCATTTAGATATAGGTTTGAAGAAAAGGTCTAGATCTTTATTTTACTTTGGAATGATAAAAAAATTGAACTACAAATGAATGCCAGATGTAAGGAGGGATTGAGAAGCAGTAAAAGCATGCCTTTAAAGAAAAAGATTGAAAGACATCATTTTGATTATGCAATAGGCCAAGATTTTTAACAGGACATAAAAACTATTACAAGCCAGACAGTGGTAAAGCCCCCCTGAGCTAAAACCTCAGTACACAAAAACAAAAAGTAAAAAATCATTACAAGCAAAAGAGAACTGATAAATTAAAATTTACAAATACCAAAAAAGTATTTCATTATAAGACACTAATAAGAAAGGAAAAAGGAAAAACAGGCTGGCATAGCATACAGTAATCTATATGACAAAAACATTACATTCATGATGTATAAAGAATATCTACAAATAAAAAAAAAGTCACAGGATATAATACAAACATGGATGAAAGACTTGGTTCTTAAAAAATACAGGATACCAAAATAGCCAATAAATATGTGAAAAGATGTTCCCATTCTTCAGACATAATAAAAATGTATGTTAAAACTAGTCTAAATTGAAAGATAAGGATCTACTATTGACTGAAATTCCAGCCCAATTATGAAGAAAAGAAAAAACAGCCCTTAGACACATACCAATGTTGAATCTGGCAGAGCCACATTCACATATTATTCAGGATTATATAATAAAGACTAAAAGTTGCATCTACTAAGTCTCAGCATGACCCCATAGAAATATACATACTCAATGTTAGTCAAAGCACAAATATTGAATATAGCAACATTTGTTAGAGCTCTGACCCCCCCAAATGAAACTATCTACATACCCATCAAAATTCATAAATAGGAGGATATTTCTACAAGGTCATTGCTTAATTGCAACATAGTTATTGAATGGACATGATAAACGAAACATTTTAAAGTAACCAGGCAGGATAGAGTGTATACTATATATTTCCATTTTTATAAAGAACAAAAAGAGGTGAAACTATACTGTTAAAAAGTAATACAATGGTTAACTTCAGTGGAATGCTGGAAATTGGTAACATTCTAGAACTTGGTTGCATAGGTGTGCTGTGTTTGTAAATATTCATCAATCCATCAACTTCTGATATGTTTTTCTCTATTTATAGGGGAAATGAATAAAAAGTAAGAGAAAGTATCAGGAAGTTCTTGACACACAGGTTTATGTAACACAGTCTGAAGACAGATGGCCTGGGTTCATGGCTAACTCCACTGCTAACGACTCCATAGCTGTTGTTCCTCAGGGCAAGTTTCTTAGTGCCTTAGTTTTAACACCTATAAAGTGGGAATCAGAAGAGGTGACTGAGCCCATGAATCTTCCCTTAAATTGTAGGGCTGTTGAGGAACTTGATTATCCAAGAAACAGACATGAAAAGGAAAGTCATCCTTCAGCCTTTTTACAAAAATTAATCCCAGAAAACTTATACTTGTATGAAAGACAGAAAAAGAGAAAACACAAAAAACATATGGCCAATGAGGGTAAACAGATCAGGATCAAGAACCCTATTGAAAAGACTTCTAAAATCAGTCCCAAATTTTTAGGAAATAGGAGTATACAGAGCTAAAAGTAAATAATAAATCCAAAAGCAAAAAAAAAAGCAAAGCATAATGAGAAAAGAAAATACACAGGCAAGTGAGGCACCAAAGACAATTAGGAAACAAAACAATTTCCATCTGAATCCATTCTAGAGCAACATGTATACTGTAGAATATTGGATACAGTTTTGGAATAAACACTGGATATAATTTTAGCTTCTTCAGTATGGGACAAGAAAAAAATGATTAATAAAGACATCCATCACAGAGACACCATATTGGTAAGTGCACCCTTAATAAAGGGACTGATGACAGGAGCAACAACCAAAATAGTAAGCTAAAAGAGGCAAAATAGCAATTTGTTGATTTAAGAAAAAAATGAATGGGCCTCATTACAACCAATTTAACACAAAATGTAAAATAAATCTAAAGAAAGGAAAATGCCACAAATACGTAGGAAAAGTAAATCTTATTAATCTCAGCACAGTGCCATGAACATTAGGAGGTAATTAACAGGTTCTGTCAAAAAAAGTACTTCATTAACCACATGAAACTGAGTGAAAACTTCCTTAAGAATGTTCAGAATCTGCTGAGACCAGCCCTCAAGATGATGGTGGATTTATTTTTCCAAATTTTTATTGTGGTAAAATATAGAAACCTATAATTTTCTATTTTAAACTTTTTAAGTTCAGTGGTATTAAAAGCATTCACATTGCTGGGCATCTATCACCACCATCTCCAGAACTCCACAACTTGCAGAACTGAAACTCTACATCCACTAAAAAATAACTTCTTAGTCCCCCTCCCCATGATCCCTGGAAACTACTATTCCACCATAAAAACTTAAATGCCTTTTAAAAAAAACCTATTTCTCCTTCAATAACAAAATCCTGTGTGCTTCCTATTGCTTATACTATGCTGTTCCAAGAACAATGAGGCTGACAGGAATCATGATACTCTCCTCCAGGATTTTATAGATGAAGGTCTTGGGAAAGAGGAATCCAGAAAACTGACAGGTAGAAAACAATGTTAAGATGTAGTTGGCTTAACTGGTCTTCAATCTTGCATCACTGATGACTGTATCACCTTCCAGAATAGAAAAAGCCATCATTTTTCATAGCACAAACTCGCCTTCTTCTTTTGCTTGTGTTTATCTGAAGCACAGTATTACCTTTTTCTTGATATTTCTGACCTACGTGTCCAGTTGTGAATAATCTTTCAAGGGTTTAACTTTCTTCTTTTTATAATGTTTTGTGTGCTCAGTGTTTGCTCTTAAGAAAAGCACAGAATGCATGCCACTGGATATTGTACAAGAATTTCACTAATAAATATATTTTTCCACTCTCTGCATACATACATATGTGTATACACATACATATAAATGTGTATATATTTCTGTTTTTTAATTTTTTTTTACAGACTTCATTTCTATTCACTGTACACATATGGGTACAAATTTTCATTTTTATGGTTGTGCATGATGTACATTCATATCATTCTTGTTAATCACACATGTACATAAGGTAATAAATGTCTCTCTCATTCTACCATTTTTCATACCCCCACCCCCTCCCACTCTCATTTCCCTCTACATAATCTAAAGTTCCTCCATTCTTCTCTCACCCCAGACCCGTCCAACCAGATTTTACATTATCATCCACTTATCAGGGAAAACATTCAGCCTTTGTTTTTTGGGGATTGACCTGTTTCACTTAGCATGATAATCTCCAATTCCATCCATTTGTCTGCAAATGCCATAATATTATTCTTTTATATGTCTGAGTAGTGTTCCATTGTATATGTATACCACAACTTCTTCATCCATTCATCTGTTGAAGGGCATCTAGGTTGGTTCCACAGTCTAGCTATTGTGAATTGAGCTGCTATAAACATTGATGTGACTGTGTTACTGTAGTGTGTTAATTTTAAGTCCTTTGGGTATAAACCAAGGAGTGGGATAACTGGGTCAAAAAGTGGGTCCATTCCAAGTTTTCTGAGGAATCTCCACATTGCTTTCCAGAGTGGTTGAGCCAGTTTGCAACTCTACCAGTAATGTAAAAGTGTGCCTTTTTCCCCACACCCACGCCAACATCTATTATTGTTTGTGTTCTTGATAATAGCCATTCTAATCAGAGTAAGATGAAATCTTAGAGTTGTTTTAATTTGCATTTCTCTAATTCTAGAGATGTTGGATACTTTTTCATATATTTATTGATTGCCTGTTCATCCTCTTCTGTAAAGTGTCTGTCCAGAACCCATTTATTGATTGGGTTGTTCTTTGTGTTTTTGGTGTAAAGTTTTGTCAACTCTTTATATATTTTGGAGATTAGTGCTTTGTCTGAAGTGCGTGTGGTAAAGATTTTTTTCCCACTCTGTAGGCTCTCTTTTCACATT